>JALIRH010000043.1:941144-1475157 GCA_023055505.1 Callipepla californica brunnescens | reverse complement strand
GGGTGGTCTGTCTGGAGGAGTTGGGGAGGGGGGGGTGAGGGAGGGGGGAGGTGGGGAAGAAGGGGGCTTTGGGACCCCCGTGTCCTGGGTCGGTGGGACAGAGCTGCGTGGTGGGGAGGGGGCCGTCCCCCGCGGACCCATCTGTGCGCCTGGGGTTGGGGAGCAGAAGGAGTCCCGAGGTGGGGACGTGGCACGCGCTCCACGGCTGCTCCCCCCCCACACACCATCCCCCCCAGTCCCCTTCCCCCTCCCCCTTCCCTTCCCCCCTCCCCATGCTCGCCCCCCCTCCCCGGCCGCCGCTCGCCCCCGGGAGCGCGCATTAACTGCTCTTGTTTTCCCTCTCTGACCGCTCTGCTGCTCGCAGGGACAAACTGTGAGTCACCCCAGGAACGACAGCCGCGTCCTGCACGGGACGGCCCCCGACCCCTCCCCCCCCCCCCGCCCCTCCCCCACCCCCCAACCCCGGGCTTGTGCTACTCAGAATTTAGGATTAGCTGCAGCTGCCGGGTTGTGGGGGCTGCGGGAGGGGGCACTGGGGCCAGAGCACAGATCCCACGGAGCTGGAAAGGGTCCGGAGCCCTTTTCCACTTGGAACCTCAGCAGCAGCTGCTCTCTGCCCTCTCCGTGCCCCCACCCCCACCGCGGTGCCCAGGGCTGGTTGGGGGTCACGCTCTGCCCCACCGCGGGGCTGTGTGTGCTGCAGGACCCCTCGCAGGGCTCCTGCTGATGAACGGAGCAGAGCAGTCAGGAAGGGGACAGCGGGGGTCCCTTCTGTCACCAGCTCAGAGCTGGAGCACCTCCGGGGGGGATCTGCTCTTTGGTGCACGTCAGAGGAGCCCCAGGGATGCTCCAGGAGTGCAGCAGAGAAGGGAAGAAGGGGAAGGAGGGCAGTGAGGGGCAGCAGGGAGCACGGGGCACAGCCCTGGGGCCGGTGGCACTTTGGGGACCGATATCCCCGTGCACCTCGATGCTCTCTGCCCCTGGGAACGGCACCTCATGGCATCACCCCATCACAGCCCTCGGTGCAGGCTGAGGTTCCAAGCCCAAACATTGCAGGCTGTACCCGAGGCGAGGGGGATGGGAAGGGGGGGGGGGTGCGGGTGAAGGGACGCAGCAATCCTAAATTCCTCTCTGCACGCTTCAGCCCGCCCCGGCTTGCTGCTGCCAGCCCTCCCCTTCCCTGCCTCCGTCACCCCGCTGCTCCCCGCATGTCCCCGCTGCCCAGCTTGGCCCCACGGCACCGTGTTGGTGTGCGGCCCCAGGGCTGAGCCAGACCCCCCCCTCCCCCCCCCCTCAACCACCCCCACCCCCCACGGGGAAAGCCACGGAACGCCGCGTGGCACGGCCCAACGCGTGGCCCCACGCTGACAGCTGTGCTCGGCCCCACGCAGGTACCACGACAAGCAGGAGGTGACCAGCAACTTCTTGGGGGCCATGTGGCTCATCTCCATCACCTTCCTCTCCATCGGCTACGGGGACATGGTGCCGCACACCTACTGCGGGAAGGGGGTCTGTCTGCTCACCGGCATCATGGTGAGCGTGGGGGGGCTGGAAAGGTGGGGGGGGGATGGGGGGGGGTGGGCTGTGCCGGTCCCCTCACCGTGCTGTGCCATAGGGTGCTGGCTGCACGGCTCTGGTTGTGGCCGTGGTGGCCAGAAAGCTAGAGCTCACCAAAGCAGAGAAGCACGTGCACAACTTCATGATGGATACGCAGCTAACGAAGCGGGTAAAGCCCACCCCCCATGGCTGCCCCCCTCCTCCCCCCCTCCCCCACCCCACACTATGGCACACCCCCCGCCCTGACAACTTTGTGTCCCCTCCAGGTGAAAAATGCTGCTGCCAACGTACTCAGGGAAACGTGGCTCATCTACAAACACACCAAGCTGGTGAAGAAGATCGACCATGCCAAAGTTCGGAAACACCAGCGTAAGTTCCTCCAAGCCATCCATCAGTAAGTGCCAAACCTTTACCTGCTTCCTACGCGGGCGCTCCGCTCGCCCGTGCCACCACCACGGCAGCCTGGTGGCCGTCCCCTTCCTCTGTGCCCCCTACCCTTTGTGCCAGCCCTGCCCCACCTGCTCCCGTCCCCTGGGCTGGATCCGGCCTTCCCCAGTGCCCTGTCCCATGGGGAGGATGCATTTGTGGGGGGTGGCACCAGGGATGTGTGGGGTGCCGGCTTCAAGCGGTGCCTCCTGCTTTGGGGGGATGGGGGGGAGGGGGTTGGGGGGGGACAGGGGTGCTGCTGTGGTCCCCGTGCGCTCTCGGTGCTGGTATTAAACCCGCTGTTGTGTTCTGTCTCTGTTTCTGCCCCCTCCCTGCAGAGCTCAGAAGTAAGTGTGCCCTTGTCTCCCTCGTACCCCTCCGTGTGCATGGTGCCGTGCTGCAAAACAGGGAGGGGGGGGAAGGGGGGGGAAGGCTGCGGCGTGGGGAAAGCCCTGGGAATCCCAGAGCCCCTGGGAATCACAGGGATTGCCGGGAATCTCCATGGAGTGCTGGAGTCCCCGCACGCATGGGGGGTGGGGGCTCCATCAGCTGCATGCCGTGGGCTGGGAAGGAGAAGTGGGGGGGGGGACACCCCATGGGGCAACGCTGACCCCCTCTCCCCCTTCTCCCCCAGGCTGAGGAGCGTGAAGATGGAGCAACGCAAGCTGAACGACCAGGCCAACACGCTGGTGGACCTGGCCAAGGTGAGCGCTGCCAGGGAGGGGGCTCAGCCCAGCACAGCGTGGCACGGGACAGCACGCATGACCACCGCCCATCTGACCCCCCCCCCCCAACCCCCACACCCCCGTCCTCCTCCAGACCCAGAACATCATGTACGACATGGTCTCGGAGCTGCAGGAGCGCAACGAGGACCTGGAGAAGCGCATCAGCGCGTTGGAGGGGAAACTGGAGGCGCTGGGGCTGAGCCTGCTGGCACTGCCGGCCCTCGTCAGCCAAGCCATCGGGCAGCAGCAGCGTGAGCTGCTGGGGAGCTGGGCCCCCCGCCTCTGCCCCGCCACCGCCCCCCGTGCACCCCCGCCCGCCGCCGCCGCTCCCCCTCCACCGCCCCCCACAGCTCCTCGGACAGCGGGTGACAGTGTGGGGGGGGGGGGGGGTAGGGGGGTGGGCCGGGGTCCCCTTATGTCTGGCCATCGTGTGGCTGATTTCAAGTAGCTTTGTTCTGTAAAGCCCTCTATAAACTTCCTGCGTTCACTGTGCTGGCGTGAGGCTGGAGCCCCCCCCCGCCCCCTCTCCCTGTTCTTCTCCCCCCCACCCACTCCGATTCGGGTGGTCCTGGGTTCCCCACCCCCCCCGACCTCCAGGAGGGATCTGGGGGTGGGAACGTATGAGCAGCCCCTGGGGAGGGGGGGGGGTCCTGGCAAAGGGGAGGAAAAGGGGCGGTGGGACAGAGCAGGAGCCCTGAGGTTTGGGGGGGTCTGGGGGCGGGCGGCCCAGATGTGGGGCGGGTGGGGGTCCAGGATGGGGTCAGGGTGGGTGGGGAGCAGGAGGGCCGGGGGCTGTGTGAGGTGGGGGCAGCCTCCCCCTGGGGCTGAGGTCTGGGGATCCTGGCTCGGCCACGCCGCGACCTTGGCAAAGTCACGTCACCACTCTGTGCCTCAGTTTCCCCCATCTGTAAAATGGGGGCGTGGGGTTGGGGGGGGGGGTGGTTTGGGGTGGGGGGGGGGGGTTGGGGCAACGATACCGACCATTGTCAAAGTGCTGTGAGATTCCTGGATGCAATACTCAACAGCTCCTGCACGGTGCGGGGGCACAGCCGCTCCATGGGGCCCTGTGCTGGGACCCCCAGGGGTCGTGCCCCCCCCCCCCCTTGAGCCGGACCCTCGGTGTGGGGAGGGCCCGGGGGAGGGGGGGGGGGCAGGGCTGAGGCGCACATTAAAGGAGGCTGAACTGGAGATGTCACTCTGTGCTCGTGGCAGTGGGACTGATGCTGGGAAGGGGGGGGGGGATGCAATGGGATGGGGGGGGGCAGGGAGGGGGGGGTCTTTGCAGGTCCCGGGTGCTGAGGTGCATGGCTCCCCATCACTTGGCACAGCAAAGTGGGTGGGGTGGGTGGGGGCTGCTGCTGCCTCCAGCCCTCACCCCCCCTCGCCCCACGCCCGCTGTTGGGCAGCACAACGGTGTTAATGTTTAACCCGCGGTGCCGAGCGGTGGCAGGTAGCGGCCGCAGCACACCTGGGGGGGCCACGTCCTGCCACGCAGCGGGCAGGTAACGCTGGCCTGGGTGCTGGGATGGGGCTGGGGGGCGTGGGGTGGGGGGTCCTGAGCTCATTAGTGGGACAGGGGCGGAGAGGCAGCAGTGGGCAACCGGGCTGCATGCGCCTAGCGGGGGAAACTGAGGCACGAGGGCTGGGAGCGGGGTCCCCACTGGGGGCTCACCCTGGTGCCCCCCTCCAGCCAGGCTCAGCCCACTCATATCGCCCCTCCCCCCCCCCCCCTGATTTGAGCAGACGATGGCTGAGCCCACCCGCCCCAGCAATGAGAAGGATGCTGCCGGGTGGGATGCGCTGGGGCAGCGCTTCCCCCACGTGAAGTCGTGGCCGGGACTGCTGCGGGCGCTGGGGGGGCTGCAGCTGCTGTGCGGGGGGGTGGCCTTCATCTGCGTGTGCGCTGACATCCCGCGGGATTACAGCAGCAAGCTGCTCCTCGGGGGGGGGCTGGGGGTCCCGCTGACCCCCTTCGTGCTGGGGGCACTGGGCCTGGCCTGGCTGCTCACCGCCGTCCTGCTGGGGCTGGGGGTCACCGCCCGCTACCGCCGCGTCCTCCTGGGGGTCTCCTGGTGGCCCCCCACCGAAGTGGGGCTCCACGTGCTGCTCTCGCTGCTCTGCCTGGCGGCGGCGGGGGTCCACATCCACACCGTCACACTGGGGGGGGTTCTGCTCCTCCCCGCTGCCCGGCAGCCCCCTCCTCACCGAGCTGTGCCGCACGGAGGGGGCTCAGGCGGCCGCGCTCCTCTTCCTCTTCCTCACGGCGCTGCTCTACGTGGCCGGCAGCGTCGTGGCTCTCAAGGTGTGGCACGAGGTGACTCGGTGGCACCGGGGGGCTGCGGCGATTCCCCACGACCCCGGGGACGGCCCGCAGCCCTCGGGGACCTCGTGCCCCCCAGTCCGAACCAAGCGCGTCGTCTTCGAGGATGAGGTGGGGATAGGGAGGAGACCCCTGGGGAGCTCCGGTGTGCCCGAGGAGGGCAAACAGCCGCGGGGTTTGGGCTCGGTACCCCCCCGGGCTCGTGCCAAAGCCACACACCGTCCCTGATTATGTGGTGTAAGTGACCATCCCCACGGTGGGGGGGGTGTGGGGGGGGGGGGTTTCTGGGGGTCCGCGGAGCTGAGCTGGCCGTGCTCCCGCAGGCGGTACCCGGCGATCCGCAGCGCACGGCAGCGGCAGCAGTACGGAGCCGTGTTCGTGGATCTGCACGCAGAGTACCGGGAGCTGCGGGGAGAGCTGCGGGACGGGCGGGGCGGGGCCGTGGGTCACCCCCACCCGCGGCACGCGGGGACGGTGGGTGTGTGATGAGTTGGCCGGGGCTCGGCTTGTGGGGGGGGGGGGGGATGTCACGCTGAGCCAATTTTCTGCCCCGAGGGATGGGGAGGGGGCGGCCCGCGTCTGCTCGGGGTTCCCCGGGATGAAGAGGGGTCTGGGAAGGATTTTGCACTGGGGCTTGAGCTCGGGGCAGCGCGGACATGGGCGGCCACGGTGCTGCGGGGGGAGGGGATGGGATGGGGGAAGGAGTGGGGGAGGGGGGTTCTCAGGGTTGGCTGTGTCCCGCTGTCAGGATTCGGCCTTCGTGGCCAAGTGGCAGCGCTGCCTCTACCTGAAGGAGAAGCTGACGCACATTAAGGCGCAGATCCGCGAGTACGACCGCAGCGGTGACCGCGGCAGCGCCGTCCTCTTCTGAGCGGGGGACGATGGATGGGGACCCCCCGAACCCCTGGGGGACACCGCGGGGCTCAGTGCTGCACCGCGGGCACCCCCTGCCCGCCCGCGGCATCGCGCCCACCCGTGCGTGGGGAGCAAATGTGGGGCTCCTTTTAGGGGGAGTGGTCTCTGAAGCCCCCGCAGCTCAGCAGGTGCAGCGCAGAGCGGCCGGAGCAGTTCATAATAAAATCCGGTGATGTTTCCGGGGGGGGGGTTCGATGCATCCCGGGGTTCCCAGCGGAGGGTGGGGGGCACCCAGCGCCCTGGGGACGCTCCTGTCCCCCGAGGTCACCCAGCAGCGCCGAGCCCCGCTCCCCAAAACGATCCATCCCCAGCCCCCCACTTCGCACCCCCATCCGCGCTGAGAGGAGGACCCCCTCCCGCAGCCCCCGCTCCCCCTCCCCGCCGTGGGGGCGGACGGCAGCGGCGGGGCCGCCCTCGGGGCTCCCCCCGGAGGCGGAAACCGGGGCCGGGCCGGTCCCGCAGCGCTCCCGGCTGCCATTTTAAGGTGAACAAAGCGGCGGAGGTGCGGGCAGGTGAAGGGCTGCGCGGCGGTACGGGGCACCGGAACCGGTACCGGAACCGGGGGGAGCGCGCGGGTCCCGTAGCGGAGGAGGGGGGGGCTGCGGGGGTCCTTCCGAGGGGCTCCGTCCGTCGGAGCGGGGTCTCCGCCGGTACCGGAGCGCTGCGTGGAGCGGGTGGGGGGGTGGCACCGGGAGGGGATCCGCGTCGAGGGGCCGTCGGGTGGGGGCACACACCGAGCTCGCCCCCTCCCACTTCCTCGCGTCCTCCGGTGCGGCTCCGGGAGCGGAGTTCCTACGAGCGCGTCGGTGCCGCGGTCGGGACGGGGCTGTGCCCGGTGCTGCGGGAACGGTCGGACCCTCGGGACGGCCGTGCCCGGTTTTGGGGGGGGGGGCTCTGGGGATGCGCCTTGCGGGGGGGTGGGAGCGGCTCTTTTGGCCGCGGAGAGGTGCGGCCCCACTCGGGGACGGAGACCGCCGCTGTTTGGGGTGAGGGGCATCGCACCCCTTCCTCGGGCTGAGCGCGGACACCGCGACCCCCAACCCCCCCCCCCCCCCCCCCCAGCCCCGCCCTCCGCTCGGGTTACCCCGCGGGGTTCGGGTTTCCTTTCCCTGCACCTGCTGGGCGATGGGGGGGGGTCAGCGCGTGGTGTTGTGCTGTGCTTGTGGGGTTGTGCCTTTGTGGGGCTGGATTGGGGAGGGGGTCGTGTTGCCCCCCCCCTTCGCCCGGCTTTGTCGTCCAGTGTGCAGGGGAGGGGGGAAATCACTGCGGGGAGGGGGGAGATCCCGGGCAGGGGAATGCGGTGCCGGCAGCGAACCTCTCGTCCATCCCGGCAGCTCCGCTGGGGGAGGGGCCGTCGGGGGGTCTCCTTTTAAAGAGACCCCCCCATCCGCAACGGGTCCGAGCGGGCAGGGCCACGCGTCGCCGCGATTCCCCACCCCCCCCCCCCCCTCCGTCCCTCCCCGCCCCGAACCGTGCCTCAGTTTCCCCACGAGTGGCGGTGACGCGTCGGGCACGCGGACGGGCGGCGGTGACGGCGACCAAAGTCCCCTCTGCACACACAGGGACGGCGACAGCCACCGCTCCGTCCTTCCTTCTCCCCGCAGGGCCACCATGTTCAGCAAGAAGTCCTACGACGGCCCCCCCACGGGGTACGGCCCCCCCACGGCTGATTACGGCTACGGGTCTCCGCCGCCGCCGGGCTCCTACTACGTGGAGGACGCTCCGCAGCACTTCTACAAGTGGACGTCACCTCCCGGAGTGGTGCGGGTGCTGCAGGGGGGGGTCCTGGTCTTGTGCATCGCCATCTTCGCCTGCGTCGCCTCCACCCTGGCCTGGGACTACGGATACGGCCTGGGGGGGGCCTACGGTACCGGGCTGGGGGGGTTCTACGGGTCCGGTTTCTACGGCAGCGGGCTGAGCTACAGCTACGGCTACGGGAGTTACTACGGAGGGGTGAACCAGCGCACGGCCAACGGTTTCATGATCGCCATGGCTGTGCTGTGCTTCCTGGCCCAGCTGGGGCTGCTGGTGGCCGCGCTCAGCAAGTCGGGGGCCACGCGGTCGCGCCGCTTCTACCTGGCCGTGCTGGTGCTGAGCGCCGTGCTGGCCTTCGTCATGCTCATCGCCTCCATCGTCTACATCATGGGCGTCAACCCGCAGGCGCAGATGTCCAGCAGCTATTACTACAGCCCCTTGCTGGCCATGTGCAGCCAGGCCTACGGCGGCACCTACCTCAACCAGTACATCTACCACTACTGCACCGTGGACCCCCAGGAGGTGAGCGTGAGCCCCACGCCGGTGACGGCCGGGCCCTGATTTGGGGGTGAAAAAAGCACCATGGAGGCGGAGCGAGGTTGAAGGGGGAGAGCGTGTCCTGCCCTTGGGCTGCTGCAGGACACCGTGTCCCCATCTGTAGTGCTGTCGCGTTGGGTGGAGGGGAGGGGGCCGATCGGAGCGGAGGAGTTTCGGGGAGGGGACGGGCTGTGCCCCAACACAAGCCTGCTCCCGGGTACTTTGGTCTCCAGGCTCGTAAAAGCGTTTGAGCAAGCTGTCGGGGAGGGGACGCGGGGCTGTGCCGTGCTGCTGGGGTCAGTGGGGCAGAAGGCGGCGGGTTCTGAGCGGCCCCGGTTTCGGCTGGGGCCGGTGCGGGGTTCCTGCGCGTTGCTGGGGTGGGACCGGTGCTGCCGGTTCGTGGCAGCTGGGCTGGCCGTGCTGCATTCCTGCACCCTGAGCGCAGCAGCGCTGAGCTGGGATTGGGGGGGGGGGGGGCAGAGCTCAGCCCCGGTGGGCACGTGGAGCTGCGGTGTTGGGGTACCCATCTTATCCCCGTGAGCAAATCCCAGGGCTGCTCTGATGCGGTCCCCGTGTGACCCACGGGTGTTTGAGTGGAGGGGGGCGGCCCCATTCAGCCCCACACGGGGGGTTGGGTGACTGCAGCCTCCCCACCCCCCCTCCTCCCCTCAGCCGCCCCCTCCCTCCCCTCCCCTCCCAGGCCGTGGCCGCCGTCTGCGGGTTCCTCATCGTCATCCTGCTCTGCCTCGTCTGCTTCTTCGCCCAGAAGACGCGCAGCAAGATCTGGCGCTACGGCAAAGCCAACATTTACTGGGACCGAGCGCCCGTGGTGCACGAGGGGCCCGACGTGGAGGAGTGGGTGAGCGTGGGGTGTGGAGGAGTGGGTGAGCGTGGGGTGTGGGGGGGCGGGGGCAATGAGTACCTCCTCCTACCCCGAGCGGTCCGGACTCGGGGCTGTGTGTGTCCCCCCCCCCCGGGCTGTGCCCGGTGCCTCCTCCCTCCTCAAACCGCGGTGTTTGCGGTCCGTCCCCACCGCCCCTTTTGTTTCTTTTTCTCTCCCCCCCCCCCCCTCTTTCTCTGTGCCTGAAGGCAAACAGGGCCGGATCAGATGGGCCGGGGGCCAGCAGCTCTCGGTCCGTCCCCGCAGCGGCCGCGGGCACCGCTCGGTTTCGGTCTGGTCAATGATTAACTCCGTGCCGTGGCTGTGACACGCGGCCGTGCCGGGGCTCGGTCCCACCTGCCCGTTCCCAGCCCCATAGGGACGGCTGTGGGGCGTTGGGACCCTGCGGGTTCTGCCCCCCTCCGTCCCCGCGGTGTTCGTGAAAACCCTTTTGTTCCTTTTGTTTATTTTTGTTCCACGTCCCTCCCCGGAGTTTCCTGCTCCGTGGGGATCGGGCCGGTTGGGGGGCAGACCCCACACCCAGAGCCCGGTGGCAGTGATTTGGGGAGGTGGTATCACACACGTGGGCAGGGAGAGATCCCCCCCCCCCCCTCCAAGATCGGGGATGCCCCGTTCTGTGTGCGTGGATTGGGGGGCAGGGGTGGGCTGCGGTTTCGGGGCTGCGGTGGTGGTCCCACCGGGGGGGCATCCATGGAGGGGGACGGAGGAGGAAGGGGCCGTGGTCAGCTCAGCCGATGTCCCCAAAGCCACCGTCCGGCCCCCAGCTGGGGCCGGCATCCGGCACAAACAGCCACAAAGGGCAGGAAGGAAAAGGGGGGGGGGGGGGGAGGGGACATCCTTCCCAGGAGCCCCAGACCGGGGGCTGACAGCTGGGGTTGCAGTGGGGGCTGCGGGGTCCCCCAGCAGAGTCGCACACCCTCGCTCTGTGATTTCTCCATCCCTTTGGGGACGGTGTCCCCTCCCCACCTCCGTGCCCGTGTCCCCCGCTGAGCTCCCATCCCTTCTGCAGGTGAAGAACGTGGCGGATGGGGTCAGCGTGCAGGACGAGACGGCCACGCTCGCCTACTCGGAGAAGCCCACCAGCCCCGTGACGGCCCCCCCCCTACAGCTACGTGCCCCCCAGCGCCGGGTACTACCCCACGGGCACCTACAGCAGCCGGGGGTGAGTTGTTGGGGGGGGGTCCTGAGGTTGGGGGGTTGCCTGTCCTGCTGTTGCCATGCTGATGGCCCCGTTGTCCCCGCAGGGACCAGCCGGACCGTGCCCTCAGTGCCAGCCCCGCACAGGAGGAGGAGGAGGAGGAGAAGGGGAAGGATCAGCCCAGCAGACCGCCTGCCCGCCGTGGCCGCCGCCGTCGCCGCAACCCTGAACTGGACGAGTCCCAGTATGAGACTGACTACACCACAGCCGTGGAGTCCGGCGATGACCGGGACCAGGAGCAGTGGGCCAGGTGAGTAGGGGGGGGTCCAGTGGGTGCCCCCCACCTGCAGCCATCCCTGCAGGGCTCATCCATGCCCTCGGTGAGGGGAGAGCCCCCTGCCCACAGCCACCCCCAGGGGGGCACTCTGTGTTGTCCCACAGCCTGTACCCCCAATGAGGAGGGTCTTATAGCGGCCCCCCCACCCATAAGGCTCACCCCATGCTGTCCCGCAGCCTCCATGGGGGAGATCCTATGGTATCCCCCCCCCCCACAGAGCTCACCTGACCCTTCCCACAGCCTGTACCCCCCACGAGGAGGGTCCTGTGCCTCCCCTCCCCATAGGGCTCACCCCATGCTGTCCCACAGCCCGTACCCCCTAGAAGGGGGATCCTATGGGTTCCCCCCCCCCACCCACATGCACCCCACGGGGCTGACCTCCCCCTGCCCGCAGCCTGTACCCCCCCATCACCTCGGACGGCGCCCGCCAGCGCTACAAGCAGGAGTTCGACACCGACCTGAAGCGCTACAAGCAGCTCTGTGCCGAGATGGACAGCGTCAACGACCGCCTCAACCAGCTCAGCCGGCGGCTCGACAGCATCACCGAGGACAGCCCCCAGTACCAGGTGGGGGCCGGGGGGGCTGTGGGGCCGCCAACGGGGCTCTAGAGCTTCGGGGCTGCTGTGTGGGTTTGGGACCACCGCAAGGGAGCTGTGGGTTGGGGGCTGCAGGACACCGGGGCTCTGTAGCTACGGGGATGCTGGGGAGCTCTGGGGATGCTGCTTGGGTTTGGGGTTGCTGTGGGGCAGAGGTCCCTGCAGGACCGCCCCCCCTCAAGGCCGCTTGTCACCCCCCACCCCATACCCATTCCCTTTGCAGGACGTGGCAGAGGAGTACAACCAGCTGAAAGACCTGAAGCGGGTGAGTGCAACGGGGTCGGTTCGGTGCGGGGCCATACAGCCCCCGAGCGAAGTATGGGGCTGACCCCCACCTCCTTGCCCCCACCCTTTTACCCCTCCCCTGCAGAGCCCAGACTACCAGAGCAAGAAGCAGGAGTGCAAGACACTGCGCAACAAGCTCTTCCACATCAAGCGCATGGTGAACGCCTACGACAAAGTGCGGGGGTAACCGGTGCCAGGAGGAGGAGTGGGGGAGGGGGGGGGGCCGCCACCCCTCCCCCCCCCCCACCACCACACAGACTTTTGTGCGTTTTGTACCTTTTTTTGTAAAAACCACGACCAAACACATCCACACCTCCAAAAGCGGTTACACCCCACCCCCCAGATCCACTGTGAATGCATCGGGTGAGTGCTGGGGGGCTGCTCCCCCCCCCCCCCGTGCTGTAATTATGGCAGGGTTGGGGGGGCTGTGTAAGGTCCACCCCTCTCATAAGGGCTGTGGTCTGCAGCAGCATCGTGCCCCCCACCCCCGGCACCATGGGTACCAGAACTGTACCCAGAGCACACAGCCCAAGGTGGGGAGAGCATCCCTTGGGATTGGGGAGGAGGGGGGGTTCAGAGCCTTTTTGGGGGGGTTCAGATACTTTTTTTGGGGGGGGCATTTTGTAAGGAGCTGGCTGAAACTGTGTAATATTTTTTTTAAATAATAATAAATGAAGTGTATCTATTGATTTTAAAGCAGGGCCGCAGCAAAATGTACGTGGGGCTGTTTCCCCCCCCCCCCCCCACTGCACTTTAGGGGCTGGGGGGGGTCTGCACTGAGCCCTGGGCTGCTGCCTGCCCTCAGCCCTCCCCTGAGCATCCTGCATCCTTGTTATGATGGAGGGGGGGGGAAAGAGGTGTCCCTACATCCCCTTCCCCCCCCCCCCATACATGATGGCATTGATTCCCCATGAGGAACATTTGGGATGAAGAGCATCTCCCAGAGCCCCCCAAACTCACAGCATTGTAAGGGCTTCACCCTGAGGGGTCCGGGAAGGGGGATGGGGGTCAGAGCAGCCCCCCCATCTAGCAGCACCCCCAGCCTTGTAAGAAACATCTTTATTGATGTCTGTTAATTGGTTTAGTATCATTGAACAAGGATTATAGGGTTGGGTTGTTTGTTTTTTTTCCTCAGTGAATCAATCTAAATGAGCACTCCCCGCCCGACCCTGCACTGCTCACACAGTGCGTACCCCTGAGACGCAGAGCCCCGCTGCAAGGACCTGGGGGGGGGGGGGGGGAGACGATGGGATGTGGGGTATCCCTGTCCCCATTCAACCCCCACCCCAAACCCCGGATTTTTGGTTCTCCCCCCACCATCTGTACCCCTCCTGTTGGGTCCTGGCTTAGCAATGAAGCGTGAGAATGGAGCATAGTGAGAGGATGCTCACATCCCCCCCCAACCCCCCCAGGCCCCAAATCTGTGGGAGGAGCCAAGCAAGCCGTGGGGATGGAGTGAGCCACAGGGGCTGGGACCTCTCACTGCACCCCCCCTCATATCACCTTCTTCCTCCCCCCACCACCACCATCCTGTGCCCCCAAAAAGAGAACGGTGGGCATTCTTCTGCTCTGGGGCTGCTGCTTCAGTCCTGGAGGGCGGCTGTGTCCTACGGGAGCACTCATCCTCGTGCTCCATCCCCTCCACCCCAATGTCTTCAATTCAGGTATGTGAGAGGGGTGGGGGGGTCCCAGAGCCAGAACCGCTGCTGGGGGCTGCAGAGCAACGCGTGCTGGGGTCCAGGTAAAGTCCGGCATCCGCCCGCAGCGGTACCTTTGGGATCCAGAGTGTGGGGCCGTGCAGCTCTCAGGGTTCCCCTTCTCCGGCACAGTTCATCCCCCCCCCCCTTCAGACAGCATCTGTGGGGTGGGGGTGTGGAGGGTTTGGCATCGTAGGGTCCCCATGGCACCACCGGGATCATCTCCGCCCCTACTGCCCCGTCCCGTAGGGCCAGTTGAAGGTGCTCCCGGACAGCAGCATGTCCCTGATGAGTGTTTCGATGGGCGTCTTCCCCACCAGGCGCATGAAGAAGAGCTGTGAGATGAGGGCGGCGGGCACGGCGCGCAGGGCGGGCAGGCGCAGCAGGAGCCGCCCGAAGCGCTGCGGCTGCGATGGGTACTGCGACCTCACGTACTCCGTCAGTGCCACCTGAGCCTTCTCCTGCAGCCCCTCCACGTGAGCGGGGTCCGAGAGACCGCAGGCGTCTGTTTGGGGGGGATGGCGAGGGGTTAGGAGGGGGGGATGCGGGCTGGGAAGCGCCGCGTCCCTGTGAGTGCCCCTCAGATCCCCATGGGAGCTCTCCCCCTGCGTCCCTGTGGGGTCTCCTGTGTCGCTGTTGGGACAGTTTGCATCCCTGAGAGCCCCCACATCCCCACTGAGACCCCTGCGTCCCCGCGGGACCCCCACGTCCCTACGGAAGCCCTGTGTGCTTATGAGAACCCCTTCATCCCTAGTGGATCCCTCCATCCCCCCTGGACACCCTGCCCATCATCTCCCCCAAGCAGCACCTGGGTGAGATGCTGAGCCCCCACCCCAAGCCTGGGCCCACCCTTTGCAGGGACACCCCACGCTGTCCCTGGGGACTGAGACCCCCCCCCCCTCCTCCACTCCCTTCCCAAGCCGTGCTCCATCACATTGTTCTGTCTGCAAAGGGCTCTGTGGTACCCGCAGGGCCCTCTCGCAATGCTCATCATCCCAAATCCCTATGGGATGCAGAGCTCCCAGCTGTGCGGGGTGGATGTAGGGCTCGGGGGATGCTCACAGAGCCCAAACCCCAATGGGATGCAGAGCTCCCAGCTGTGTAGGGTGGATGCAGGGCACAGAGGATGCTCATGGTACCGAAACCCCAATGGGATGCAGAGCTCCCAGCTGTGTGGGGTGGATGCAGGGCTCAGGGGATGCTCATGGCACCCAAACCCCAACGGGATGCAGAGCTCCCAGCTGCATGGGGTGGATGTAGGGCTCAGGGGACCCAAACCCCAATGGGATGCAGAGCTCCCAGCTGCGTGGGGTGGATGCAGGGCTCAGGGGACCCAAACCCCAACGGGATGCAGACAGCTGTGCCCACCTACCCGGCGTGAAGAGCGCGATGGCTTTGAGGCAGCTGTACTCAGCCGAGTCCACCTGCAGCCGGTTGAGCTTCTCCACCTGATCCTGGAAGATGCGGATCTGATCCATGAAGGAGACGACGCGGTCGGCCGACATGGGGGAGGCGTGGAAGCCGGCGGCCGCCAGCAGCGGGGCCATGTGCAGCGGCAGCGCCGACTGCGCCGCGTTGAGCACGAAGAGCTCGCTCCAGCTGAGCCGCAGCAGGGCGACCTGGTCGGACACCGGCAGCTCGGGGAAGAAGGGGATGTTGCGCGCCCACTCCACCGTGCTGAAGAGCAGGCGGGCGGCCAGCTCGCAGATGTTGTCGATGCCCATCACGCTGCCCTGCTGCGCGTACTGCGAGCCGTAGCGGGCGGCGGGGTAGGGCTCAGCCCGCAGCAGCTGCGAGATGAGCTCGGACACCGGCTGCCCGTTGAAGTATTCCCCGCTGGGCATGGCCGTGGGGCTGGCGCTGGAGTGCGTGGGGGGGATGCGGCCCCGCTGCACGGCTGTGGGGGAGCAGAGGGGGTCAGACGTGAGCGCGGCTGGCAGCCGGCACCCATGGGTGCCCACAGCCCCGGGGACAGCCATACAAAGCCCCCTGTGTCCCCACTGGACCCTCGGCATCCCTCATGGACCCTGTGCATCCCTACAGGAACCTCTGCATCCCTCACAGACCCCCCGCATCCTTACAGGACCCCATGAATCCCTACAAAGCCCCCTGAATCCCCACTGGACCCCCCCGCATCCCCACTGGACCCCCCCCCAACCCTCACAGACCCCCTGGATCTCAACAGGACCCCCTGGATCCCCGCAGGACCCCCCGCAACCTCACACACTGGACCCCCCCGGAGCCCCACGGTGTGCAGGGACCCACCCCACACCCCAGCACCCGCAGCCCCAGGGACAGCTCGCAGCTCTCCAGCATCCCGTGTGGCAGCAGTGGATCTGGGGCAGTGCCAGAGCCCAGCCCCACGCCGTGCCGTGCCGTGCCCCACTGCTGGCAATCGCTGCCCAAGGTCACCGTGCGGCAGCGCCCGTTTATTCACAAATAAACCGTCCATCTTGGCAGCGTCGTTAACCCCGGGGCACTCCCCTTCCTAATTGCAAGCAGGGAGGGCCATCTTTCACCCCCCCCCCCCCCTCCTTATTAGCGCCCACTATTTGCTCAGGCCCTAGTAATTAATTTATGGGCTGCTCACGGGCCACTTAAATGAGAGCTCTAAATCATGCTAAGTGGCAGTAATGCCATCTCGGCTCCTCGGGAAGGAGGGAACTGCTGTCCCACTCCCAGCATCCTCCCCCCACTCCACACCCACACCAGACACCGCTCCGAGCAGCACTAAACCCCACTGCACGTGGCTGTAGGGAAGAGAGGGATGGATTTAGGGACACCCCCCCAAACAGGAGGAACCCCATGGGGCTGCAGGTGGGATGCACACACCCAATGCCAACTGCTCCGCTGTCCCGGGAGGAAAAAAGGGGCAGCAGAGGGGGGGAGGGGGGGGTCTGCAGTGGGGTGGGGGGCACAGGGCCGCCGTCCCCGTGTGTGCTGCTGTTACCTTCCTTCCTCATCCCCACGCGGAAGCACTTCTTCAGGCGGCAGTACTGGCATTGGTTGCGGTGGTGTTGGTCGATCTGGCAGTCACGGTTGGACCTGTGGGGAAAACGTGGGAGAAGGGAAAGGGTGGGGGGGTGGGAAATGGGGTCTTTGCAGCACGGTGCCAACGGGCACGGCCCCGCAGCCTCCTCCCAGTACCCCCCCACATCCACACACACACACACACACACACTCACCCGCACGCAGATGCTATGGTAACAGCGCCCGGGAGCTATTTCCAAACAGAAGGGGCTGAGAATCCCTATTTGTGGCCGTGCCCGCAGCTTCGGGAAGGTGCTGTGGGACTTTGGGAAGGTGCTGTGGGACTTTGGGAAGGTGGGATGGGGATGCAGCCGTGCAGAACCCACAGGGCAGCATGGGGATGGGGGGGGGCACGGCCCCGTGGGAGGAATTCCAGCTATTTCCTATGGAGCTGTGGGATCAGGCTGCCCGGAGGGCCGGGTCCTGGGGGGGGCTGCAGTGGGGTCAGCCCCACAGAGTGGTCTTTGGGGTCGAGATTGTGGAAAAAGGGCAGAGATAGGAGGACTGGGAGAGCTTCCAGAGGTCCCAAAGGCACCGCGGCACCCACGGCCCCGTCTGCAGGAGACCCTGTGCGTCCCACCCCGAAACCGGGAGGAAAAAGGGCCACGGGGGGGGGGACACGAAGGCACAGATTGGCAGAGCCACAGCCTGGGAGCCCCGACACGGCCATCCTCGTTCCGACACAGCTCTGACCCACATTAATTCACCCGAACATCACCGCTGTGCCGAGCGGACGCACCACAGCACAGCACAGAGCCCGGCGACATCTCCAGCAGCTCTGCCCACCCCCCCCAGACCCTCCCCCCCACCTCCCCTGCACCGCAGACCCCGATGCCACCGCACGGAGCGTGGCCCCACGAACACGGCGGGCGGATACTGTGCTAATTATGTAATTAGAACGTGTAATTATTTAGTGCGAGAAGCACGCCGGCTCCGACTCACTTTCAACATTCAAATGAGAGCAGCGTTGGTTTCGACTCCTTCCACAAAGCA
The DNA here is from genome assembly GCA_023055505.1 of Callipepla californica brunnescens. Lineage (NCBI taxonomy): Eukaryota > Metazoa > Chordata > Aves > Galliformes > Odontophoridae > Callipepla > Callipepla californica. The sequence continues at coordinate 1,457,945 of JALIRH010000043.1, read as the reverse complement.
GTGCTCTGTGTGTGTGTGGGGGGGGGGGCACTGCACACTGCCCCTCCAATAGCACTGCCTTTGGGAAACTGCTTTCCTTGTGGGCCTGGGGGGGGGAACCCACCCCGGGGGAGGGATGTGGGGGTGCACAGGGCATGCATGTGGGGGCAAGGAGCCCTCCTGCCCTTAGGAGCCCCGATGTGGGGTCTTTGTGACCCCGTATCTCTCAAGCTGTGCGTGTTCCCCATCCCCCGAGGACTCATCCTGCCGACACGGAGCCCGCTCGCCCTGCTCGATGCACCGGGGAAACTGAGGCAGCACAGGGAGGATGCACGGCCTGCATCCCTCCATCCCTGCACCGCCGTGCCGGATCAGGGCCGCTGCACGCGGGGGAGGAGGAATGTAGGGCACCCAAAGCAGAGCGGGGACGGCAGCACCCGGGAGCATCACTGCTCCGCTCCCTCCCGCAAGGTCAGGGCCGGCGGTACCCACACGTGGGGCAGAAAAGTGGGGGGCAGAGCAGGATCAGAGCTGCCCACGCTCCTGTGTGTGTGTGTTTGTGCTGCGTGGAGCCCACACCGCGCGTGGCCGTGAACCCGGCATCGGCTCCGGAGTTGGCAGCCCCGGAGCCGGTGGGGCCGGGGAAGGATCTGTGCCCCGACCCTCAGCACCTCGGGGTGAATCCACCTCCGCTGCTGCGATGCTCTCGGGGCAGCGTGGCCGTGACTCAGAGCCACGGCGCGTTTCCATGCTGGAAGGGCAATTAACACGGGAGGGGAGCCGGGCGGTGACACGGGTGCAGGGGTCGGGGCGGGCAGGGCAGGGCCCCGGGGTTGGGGGGGGAGGAGGGGGGTCCTGCAGGCACCGGGACAGCGGGGCCTCGTGCTGCATTGGGGCCACGGCCGCTGCTGCAGTGGGGCGGCCACAGCGCATCCAACGAGCGGCACCGGGGCCACCGCCGCAGAGCCACCGTGCGGCCGCCCCGAAGGCCACCAGAGGCAGCCATCCCCGGGGCCATAATTCAGCCCTCCCCGGGGCCACCAGGCAGCCATCCCCAGAGCCACCAAGCAGCCATCCCCAAAGCCACCAAGCAGCCATCCCCCAGGGCTACAGTGCAGCCACCCGCAAGGCCACCAAGCAGCCCCCCCCCCCCCCCTCGAAGCCACCAAGCATCCATCCCCTCCCCACGGTGCAGCCATGCCCGTGGGGTCTCCCCGCAGCCGCCCCCGGGGTCGCCCCCTCCCCACGCACCCACCTGCAGGTGTAGCTGAGGTTCCTGCGGATGCTGCGCTTGAAGAAGCTCTTGCAGCCCTCGCAGGTGAAGACGCCGTAGTGCTTCCCGCTGGACTTGTCCCCGCACACCACGCAGTCCACCGCCGCTCCGGGCCGCTCCTCCTCGCCGTGCTCCGCGTCGCTGCCGCCGCCCGCGGGGGACACCGCCTCCTCCGCCGCTCCGCCGCCGCCGTTGGGCTCTCCCCACCCGCCGGCCACCATGGCCATGGCTGCGGGTCAGCGCCGCATGGAGCGGAGCGAGTTCGGCAAGTTTTCCGTTGGGGTGGAGGGGGTGGGGGGGGGGGGGGTGGGAAGGGGGGGGGGGGGGGGGTTTAGGTTTCGGTTGGATATCGTTGTTTCTTTTCTTCTATCTTTTTTTTTCTCCCCCCCCCTCCTCCTTGAGGGGTTAAGGGGAGGGGTGGGGGGGGGGGGGGGGAGCGGGGTTTTTTGTTTTTTGGTTTTGCTTTCGGCCGCTGCTGTTCGGCCGTTCGGGTCTCGTTATCCTCACCCCCCCCCCCCCCCCACACCCCCCTCCTCCTTTTCCCTTCTCCTCTCGCTGCCGAAGGATCAGCGTGGTGGGGGCTCCGCGCAAACTTTGCGGCGGGAGCGGGGCGCGGCGCGGAGCATCCCCCCCGGGGCTCCGCCGCATGCGGGAATCGCCGCTCCGCTCCGCGCGGCCCCGGGAGGACGGACGGACGGACGGACGGACGGAAGGAGGCGGCGGCGCTGCCCCGGTCCGGCCTCCCCCCGCCCCCCCCCCCCCCCAAGCCCGGCCCGGCCCCCCCCCCTCCTACGGGCCCCGCCGCCGCCGCCGCCGCATGCAGCCGGGTCGGCGGGACCCGCTCCCCGCGCCCCGGGCTCTCCCCGCCTCCCGCGAAAGAGCAAAGTTCAGCCGCTGCCGCGGTGGCCGCCCTGGATGCTCCTCCCCGTCCTCCTCCCCTTCCGCTCACCGCCCGCCGGGTCCTGCCCCGCTGCCCCCCCCCCCCCCCCCCCCCGCACCGCCCCCGCACCGCCCCGCACCGCCCCGCACCCCGCGCTCCGCGCTCCCCTTTGTACCGCATCGGCCCTTCGCTGTGTCACCGCAGTGCTCGGGGCCGCGCGGAGGGGGCGGCCGCGGGATTCGATCCCGCGTGGGTGCGCCCACTCGGGGCCGTGGGGCAGAGGGGAGCGGGGACGCGGTGGGACAGAAGGGGACGGGGACACGGGGGGGGGGATAGAGGGGGACGGGCAGCGGGACAGAGCTGGGGAGGGGGCAGAAGGACGTAGGAGAGGAGGGGACAAAGGGATGGGGACGGGGACACGGTGCGACGGGAAGGGGACGGGGGCAGAAGGGCACGGGGACGGGCACCGCGTGGGGGGGGCACGCAGCCGTGGGGTCGCTCAGGCCCTACAGAACGCGGTCGCCGTGTGGTTAATTAACGAAAGCTAATGAAGCCAGCCCGACGAGAGCTCTCGTGGTCGTCGCCCGGTGGGCTGCGGGGTGCCCGCGGTGCCGCTCCCGGTTAATGATTAACGGAGGAATAAACTCCACGCAGAGGCGGCCGCCCTCGGGACGGCCCCACGGCCGCGCCTTCGCCTTTCACCTTGGGGCCAAACTTCCCCCTCCCACCCCAAAAAGGAAACCCACACCTCGTGGGGGTCCCGGGTGGGGAACGGGGCTGGAGGTGCGGGTTGGCACCGTCAGCATCCCCGACCCCCGTGGGAGAGGGAAGGGAGGAAGGCCTGGATGAGGGGGAAAAATACTAATACTGAAAAAAAGAAGCAGTGATAAATAAATAAAGCGAAGAGCGGAGGCCACGGAGCGGCAGAGGGAGACGGATGGCAGCTCCGGCCATAAATAAAACCTCCATTTCCTCCCGTCCGCGGGGATCCGCGCTCACGCGGTACCTGCGTGCACGGGGCCGTGGGATGGGGCGGCCGGGGGTGGGGGAGGGGGCGGGGGGGGGGGTCGGGAGGGGGGTTGACCCCCACCTGCAGCCGTCCCCGCTGCCCCTTTCTCCTGTGTCAGACGGTGATTTATGGCCCTTTCCCTGCCTCTCCCCCCTCCTCCTCGCCCCCCTGCAAAAAATAATAATCCAGGAACAAAGGAGGAAATCGGATCCCCCCCCCTTCAACCCCACCCCCCCGCACTGCCCCCCACCCCCCGGCCCCGCCGTGGGAGCCGTGTTTGTTTTGACGTTGGTGTCCAGTGGGCGAAGGCGTTTTGATCTCCGGAGGAATTCCTCCTTCCTCGCGCTGCTCCACTGCTTCGCCCGCACAAAAAGGGCCCCCCCTCCCCCCCCCCCCCCTTCCCGCAGCCTTTGATCCGGAGGATGAGAACTGGGTTTTGCAGTGCCATCGCTGACCCATTTCCCAGCACCAGAGCTGCGGTGCAGGCCGTGCCCCCCCCCCACCCCGCACCCCCCTCCCCCCCCCCGCACCAGCATCGCTGCCTGGGCTCGTGTCCATCTGTCCATCCATCCCTGCTTTTGGGACCCAGTGGGGGACCCCCCAGCCCCACAAAGCAGAGGTTCCTCTCCATCCCCCGTTCTCAGCCCCATCTCCCGCCCCATTCCCCCCCCCCCCCCTCCCCGGGTGGGGGTGCTGCCGTGGGGAGAGGTCGCGGGGCTCCGTACCCTGGGCTGCGGGTCTGCACCTCCATCACACGCACACCCCCGTGCACGTGGAGTCCTGCTCCCCCCCAACCCCTCATGGAGAGACAGCTGTATCCCCCCCAGGCCTGCGCAGACACCCAGGGAAGACCCCAACCCCTCCTCCTCACCCCCCAACCCCCCCCCCAATCTGTTCCCACGGGGAGGGCCGCTCCCTGCCCTGCATTCCTGGGGCTATCAGATCCCACACCCCCGGCCCCCACCCCTCCCCGGGGGCCAGGAGTCACCCGCTCCCCCACGTCCTGCTGCACCCACGGAGCTCTCCCCACTGCCGTGCACAGATCCCAGCCCTGTGCCCCCCCCCCCAAAACCCAGCACAGCCCCCGTGCTCTGTGGGATTGACCGCAGCCCCCCACGCTGAGGTCCTGCCTTTGGGGTGCTGGGGCTTTGCGGGCATCCTGGGCTCCTGGGGGGGGGAAATTGAGGCAGGGAGAGGGCCTGGGGGTGGCCTCAATCCTGGGGGAGCTGAGGGATTGGGGGTGAAGCGATGGGGTCCCGCTGCCCCGTTCCTGGCAGCAGCTCGAGGCTGTGGGGGGAGGGGGGGGATGGGGGGGGGGGGGGGCTCTGTCTGTGCCCCCTCCCCCCTACACCGGGGACATGAAAGCTGCCCGAACGCCCCGACCCTTTCACGCGGCTCTCGGTGATGCCTGACCCCGGCACAAAGCCCCCCGGGAGAACATTTGAATCTGAAAAGGGGTCTGAGCACGGAGCCCTGACCTTCAACCCGTGGGTCAGCCGGTCCACACCACAGCCAGCGACCCCCCCCCCCCCCCCACCCCCCCCCTCCGGAACCCCCGACGAGGCGGCCCGGTCCCACCCGAGACAGCAGCAACCCCACAGCCCTATTGTGCAGCCCCACATCCCTGCCCTACACTTGTGCACCCCCCCAGCACGCCTCGCCGTGTCCCCCCCATGCTGCAGACAGCCCAGCTCCTGCTCTCCCTCCCCCACCCCAATTCCCCCCCCCCCATAAGAGCTCTTCCAAGGGATCTTTATCAACGTGTTCCTATGCACTTTGTGTATACATCAACATATGCACACAAACATCTGTGCCCCGGATCCTTGCACCCCAAACCCTGATGTGTGTTCCCCCCCCCCCCTTTGCCTCCCGCCCCACCCCCCCGCAGCCGTCTGCCCACCCACCATCTGGACATCGATCTGCTGAGCCTTGAACTCCACCGCAGGACGTCCCTGGGTGCTGCAACCCACCCCCACCACCTCGGTCTCCCCCAGTGCCCCACACACCCCCACAGCCCCACGGGTGTCTTCGCCCTCCGCCGCCCCACTCTCACCCCATTCCCTCCGGGCCCCATCACCGCCCCCGACCCCGTGCGGGGTCACTGCTCCTCTTCCTCCTGAATATGCATGGGGCCACCACTGTCACCTTTGATCCCAAACCGAATGGCTTCATCTGCAGAAGGGGTGGGGGGGGACATGGGACAGCTTTGTTACCGGGATGAGCCGACTGTTACCGGGATGAGCCGACCCCATACCCCCCCCATCCCACCCCCCAGCGCAGCTATACCGCAGCCACGAGCATCAGTGCCTTCTTGTCCCTAAATGCAGGTCTCCCCGCCGGCTGCACGCTGCTCCAGGGCCTGCAGCCGTCGTGTCAGAGCCTGCACGTGCTGCTCCTGCTGCTGCTGCATGGCCTCTGCCCGCTCCTCCAGCTGCTGCAGCTGTGCTGCGTGCTTGCGCCGGGCACCGCGGTAACGCAGGGCCAGGGCACTGCGGGCACAGCATCACTGCGGGGTGGTGTGGGGCTGGGAATGGGGGGCACAGCACTGCTGTGGGGTGTATGGGGCTGGGAATGGGGGTACAGCATTGCTGTGGGGCGTATGGGGCTGGAAATGGGGGTACAGCACTGCTGTGGGGTGTATGGGAGCACAGCATTGCTGTGGGGTGCATGGGGCTGGGAGTGGGGGCACAGCACTGCTGTGGGGTGTATGGGGGCTGGGAATGGGGGCACAGCACTGCTGTGGGGTGTATGGGGGCACAGCATTGCTGTGGGGTGCATGGGGGCTGGGAGTGGGGGCACAGGACTGCTGTGGGGTATATGGGGGCTGGAAATGGGGGTACAGCATTGCTGTGGGGTGTATGGGGCTGGGAATGGGGGCACAGCATTGCTGTGGGGTGTATGGGGGCTGGGAGTGGGGGGCACAGGACTGCTGTGGGGTATATGGGGGCTGGAAATGGGGGTACAGCATTGCTGTGGGGTGTATGGGGCTGGGAATGGGGGCACAGGACTGCTGTGGGGTGTATGGTGGCACAGCATTGCTATGGGGTGTATGGGGCTGGGAATGGGGGCACAGCACTGCTGTGGGGTGTATGGGGACACAGCATTGCTATGGGGTGTATGGGGCTGGGAATGGGGGCACAGCACTGCTATGGGGGTGTGAGGATGGCATGGGGGAACCACGTCACTGTGAGGATGGCACGGGGGAATGGTGTCACTGTGGGATGTGGGGAGAGGGCATGGGGACACAGCATCACTGTGGGATGTGGGGATGGGATGAGGGAACAGTGCTGGTGTGGGGATGGCACAGGGGAACCATGTCACTGTGGGGTGGGAGGAGAGGCTGCTGCAATGTTACTATTGGGCACAGGGCAGTGTGCATCCAGGGATTGCGCTCTGGGGCGCGCAGGGAAGCGCCGTGCTTTTAGGATCCCCTCTCCCACCTGTGAGCGTGGAACAGCTCTCTGGTGACGGTGACGCACTGCTCCTGCTGCGCTCGGCTGACGGCGCTGCTCTGCTCCAGGGTCAGCAGCAGGGCCCGTGCCCGGGCGTGCAGCTGCTCGATGCTGCGGGATGCACACATGGCAGTGCCCAGCACGGGGCCGCAGTGCTCGCAGAGCTGCGGGCCCTCACCGTGCCGCCGTGCGCTGCAGCTCCTGAGCCGTCCTCTCTGGGTCCGCAGATCTCTGCGGTGCTGCTGCTCCCATCACAGCACTCGGGGCGTCCTGCAGAGAGCGGACGGGGTCAGCAGCGTGAGGTGTGGGGGGGTCAGCACCGTGCAGCCCCTGGCACGCAGGGAACCCCACCTCCTCGCTGCTGCTGGAGCTGCTTGGCGGGCTCTGAGCCCCCCGCTCCCGCTCCATGTGCTGCAGCACCAGGCGCAGTGCTGCTTCCCGTGGGGCCCTGTGCGGCTGCCAGCATCTCCAGGCTCCGCTTCTCGCGCTCCTCCAGCTGCAGCCGCGTCCTCAGCTCGGCCATGGCCTCCTGGCAGAGCGGTGCTGTCACCATCACCTCCCCCTGTGATGGGGGACACCCCGATGGCCGCGCTCACCTTCAGCTCCGCCACCTCCCGCAGCAGCTCGGCTCTGTCCGGCCGCCTCCAGCCGGGCAGGAGGGCACGAGCATCCCGCAGAGCGCGCTCAGCGCGGGCACGGCCGTCCTCACCGAGGTGGGATGGGGTCCTGGTGGGTGTGGGGACGTGGTGCAGGGACGCCTGCACGGCCGCCTGCTCGGCACGCAGACGGCGGATGGCCTCGCGCAGGGCCCCCTCCTCCGACCCGTGGGTGCTGTGAGGGTGAGGATGTGGTGGCAGTGAGGTGGGTATGGGGTACGGGGATGCCTTTGGGATGGGGATGGGGGTACCTGGGCTCTGGGCGGGAGATGGCCCCGCTCTCGTCCTGAATGTTTGGCTCTGCTCTGCCCGGGAGCTGTGGGCGGTGTGTGGGGCTGGACCCACAGCTGTGCGCCGTGCTCTGCTCCCCCGTGGCTCCTGGGAGCGGGGTAGGTGGTGCGGCCAGAGTGTGCTCAGCACCCAAGATGCCCACATCCCCTACATCCCCCCAATATCCTCCCCCAATCCCCTCAACACTCCTCATACCCCCTCCCTCCTCCATCCCCCCAGCACCCCACAGATGCCCCCTGGCACCCCCACACCCCCCAGGTTGGCACTCACCGTCCCCACGGCCGTGCCCATCCCTGCCCAGTTTGGCCCACGTCCTTTCCAGCAGCGCAGCGTAGGCGTCCACGCAGCGCTCACTGCACACAGAAGGGCTCAGCACAGCTCTGGGGCCGTCCCCCCCCCCATCCTCATCCTCATCCCGTCCCCATCCCCACCTGCAGTGCAGAGCCAGGCGCAGAGCACTGCTGCAGGACTCGTGCTGCCCCAGCAGCATGCTGAGCTGCTCCGAATCGCTCTTGCAGTCGCGCAGGGCGACCGACAGCTGCTGGTTCACCTCCTTCAGCCTCTCCATGTGCCTGTGCACGGCCGCCCCGTCAGCCCCGTGCCTCAGTTTCCCCACCAGTGCTGCTCAGCAGTTCCTGGGGCCCGGGGGGGGGACACTCACCCTTGCAGCTGTTGCACCCTCTCCTCCCACTTCTGGCTCGCACCCTCTGAGGGTGGGGGGGAGAGCGAGCTGTGGGGCTGAGCATCGTCACAGCTCGAGCAGCAGCCAGGCAGGTCCTGCAGAGGGGACACGCAGAGCACAGCGCTGCGGAGGGATCCCCTAAAAGGGGAACCCCACCCCCCCCACCCCACACTCACCTCAGGGTCCCCTGGGGCACCTCTGAGCCCCACAGTGTCACCCCCTGTGCCACGCGTCCCCTCCATCCCGGCCAGAGCCTCCTGCAGCTCCCACACCTGCGCGAGCACCGTGCTGACCACAGGGCCCAAACCGTGGGGCTCCCCCCATTGCTGCCCCACTCCCACCTTCCCCTGCAGCCGCTCGCGCTCCCCCTGCAACGCCCGCAGTGCATCCATGCTGCTCCTCAGCTCCTCGTCGCGGTGCCCCAGTGCCGCCCGCAGCGCCGCGTTCCTCTCCACCACCTCCAGCAGCCCCTCACCCCACTCGGGGACCCGGTGTGCCCCCGCCACGCGCTGCAGCTCCTGCAGGCTCTGGGGACACGATGTTGGTGGGGCAGTGCTCATCCCCGCGGTGCCGGGGCTGTCCGTGCTGCTCTGCCCCACCTGGGCCCACTCCGCCGGCGGTGCCGCCGTGCGCCGATGCCGGGAGAAGACGGCACGTTCCAGCGAGCTGACGGCGTGCTGCAGGTCGGCAAAGAGGTCCTGGGAAGGTCGCTCCTCTTCCTCCCTGCGGGGCAGAGGCCGAGCGCTGTGGGGGTCGGTGTGGGGCCAACTCCTGCGGCCACCGCTGCTGGTACCTGCTGGGGGTGCGCCCCACATCTGTCAGTGCGACTGTGTCCTCGTCTTCATCCTCATCCTCATCCCTGTCCTTGCCCTCGTCCAGCTGCTCGCCCACAAAGCGCTGTGGGGAGAGGGGACTCCTCCCAGCACGGTCCTGGGGGGTCCCAAGGGTGCGGGGGGGGGGGGGGGGGTGCATGTTGGGGTGCAGTGGGGGTGCCGCTGGATGCAGCTTGGCAGAGATGGGGATGAAGAATGAGCTCTGGGGACCCGCAGCAGCTCGCGCCCTCGGGACACCCCACTTGCCTCCTCCATCCCACGGCTCCCGCCCGCACCCGGCCCCACGGCTCAGCCCCGACGTGTCCGGATCCCACTGCTGTGGGGCGGCCTTGGCCACTCCGGTTCCTGGCGACATTTCCTCTTCCTCAGCTGCATCCTGTCCTTAACTATTGCGCTGCCCTGCGCCGGGTGGGGCTCTGGGGGACCGCATCCCCACCCTGAGGCCCCGCTCCTCCCCACGGTGCCACGGCCCCACTCGGGGCCCTCTCGCGCACGTGGACCCGTCCAGGAGCGCGCACTCTGCCCCGTGTCCGTGAGCTCAGGAGGAGCCGCGTGGGTGCGGGACGGTGTGAGCGGATTTTGGGGGTTGCAGGGTGAGTGTGCATGGCTGTTTGTGGGTGCAGGGGCCGCTGCATGGCAGCAGAGGGCGGTGCACACGCGCGTTCGGGGCGCGGTGCACGCCCCGGGGACCCCACGTGCCACGCAGCGCCCGGAGAACTACAACTCCCAGCAGCCCACGCGTGGGGCCGCTTCCGGGTTGCGGCGGGCGGAGCTCGGGCGGAGGGGAGCGGGTGAGAGCGGGGAAAACGGGTACCGAGGGGAGTGGGGTCTGTGCGTGACGTGGGGGTATAGAGCTGAGGGGGGGGGGGGGGAGGGGCACGAGCGTGGGGCGCGGGACGAGGGGAGGGGGTGCAGAGAGCAAAGGGTGCGTGCGCGCAGCTGGGGGTGCGTGGGTCACGCAGCGAAGGGTGCGTGGGGTATGGGATGCGCTGAGCAGAGGGTGCACAGAGCGAAGAGCGCACGGGTATGGGGTGCACAGAGCGGGGGGTGCACAGAGCAGAGGGTGCAGTGACCCCCCCCCCCCCATCCCCAGCGCAGTGCCATGGAGCGCAGCTGCGGGATGGACACGTCGGGGCCGGGCAGTGCCGCTGAGGATGAGGAGGAGAAAGCTCCGGAGCAGCGGCCCCGCACCCGCTCCAATCCCGAGGGCGCCGAGGACCGAGCGCTGAGCGCTCAGAGCAGCGTGGGCAACCGCAGCGAGGGGGAGGGGGAGGCGGCCAGCAGCGAGGACAGCCCGCAGGGCACGGCCGTCCCCGACGGCACCGCGTGGCCCGGCCCCGCGCACCCCCCCCCCGAGGTGCAGGTGAAAACGCCGCGGGTGAACTGCCCCGAGAAGGTGGTGAGTGACGTGGGGCGGCCGTGGACCCCCGGGGTGGGGGTGGGGGGCTCGGCCGTGGGGGGTCTCACCGTCTCACCCAGATCATCTGCCTGGACCTGGCCGAGGAGATGGCCCTGCCCAAGCTGGAGTCGTTCAATGGGTGAGTGGTGGGGCTGGGAGGGGGTGGAAGGGGGGGGGATGGGAATCTGCTGAGCGCTGTGCCCCCTCCCCTCTTTCCCCTGTCCTGGCAGCTCCAAGACCAACGCGCTGAACATCTCGCAGAAGATGATTGAGATGTTTGTGAGGACGAAGCACAAGATTGATAAGAGCCACGAGTTCGCACTGGTGGTGGTGAACAACGACGCCACGTGGGTGGGTGGGGTGGGGTGGGGTGGAGTGGGGATGGGATGGGATAGGGATGGGGATGGGGGCAGAATGGGATGGAGCAGGGTGGGGCTGGGATGGATGGATTGGGGCTGGGATGGAGCAGGGTGGGGCTGGGATGGAGCAGGATGGGGGTGGGATGGATGGATTGGTGATGGGATGGAGCAGGGTGGGGGTGGGATGGAGCAGGGTGGGGGTGGGATGGATGGATTGGGGCTGGGATGGAGCAGGGTGGGGCTGGGATGGAGCAGGATGGGGGTGGGATGGCTCTGTGACCCTCACCCATTTTCCCCCAGCTCTCAGGGTTCACCTCAGACCCCCGCGAGGTCTGCAGCTGCCTCTACGACCTGGAGACTGTTGTCTGCAAGTCCTTCAGTATCCAATGATATTTGGGGGTCCCAGTCCTGTGTCTGCAGGTGGCAGGGACCCGTGGTGCCCCTGGTGCAGCTGAGGCTGTGCCATGGGTGCGATGCCAGCTCCTCCAAATGGCATTTCTGGAGGTTCTGTCCCATCCCTCTGCATCCCTGGTGTGAGGTGGGTTTGGATATGGGGGGGTGGGAGGGCTCTGTGTTCCAGCACCTCTCCTTACCTCGTGCTGCAGATCTGGACGGGCTCTTCAACCTCATGTGAGTCCACACAGTTGGGGGGCAGCACTGTGGGGGGGGGGGGTCGGGGCTGGAAGCTTCCAGCACAGAGCAGCCCCCAGGGGTGTTATCGTGGTGGGGAGGGCATTACATGGTGCTCAGTCTCTGCGTGGTGGTGCAGCCAGCAGAAGATCGAGCTGCCGGTGACCGAGAACGTGCAGACCATCCCCCCGCCCTACGTGGTGCGCACCATCCTGGTGCTCGGCCGCCCCGGCTGCCAGCCCCAGTTCTCTGTGTCGGAGCAGATGAAGGTAGGGACCCCCACCCCGGGGTTGGGCACCGGTTCGTGCACACGGAGCCGTTTGCTCTCCTCTCCTCGCAGAAGATGCTGCAGTGCCCCTATTTCTTCTTCGACGTCGTCTACATCCACAACGGGGCAGAGGAGAAAGAGGACGAGACCAGCTGGAAAGTATGCATGGGAGAAGGAGTGTGTGTGTGTGTGTGTGTGTGTGTGTGTGTGTGTGTAGGGGGGGGGGACAACGCTGTGCCACCCCCCCTCCTGCTGCCCCCACCCTGTGCCCTCCAGGAGCTGTACGCCTTCTTTGGCAGCCTGGACACCAAGGGCACCAACTACAGGTACGAGGTGACGCTGACGGGGCCGGCAGTGGAGCTGCACAACTGCATGGCCAAGCTGCTGGCACACCCCCTGCAAAGACCCTTCCAGAGCCATGCAGCGTACAGCCTGCTGGAGGGGGACGAGCCCCCCGAGGTGGAGGCCACCGTGTGATGTGGGGAGGGGGCTACCCCGGGGCTGTGGAAATGGGGGGGGGGAAACAAAAAGAGGTGTTTTCTTGGCCGGCTGTGCTGGTGGTGTGGTTTCTGTGCTGGAGATTTAACGGGGGTGAGGACACCGCTCCGTCCTGGGGGGGATAAATGGGGATGGGGGGCACTGGGAGGCACTGGGAGGTACTGGGAGGCACTGGGGGCAGTGCTGGTGCGCAGCGCTGCGTGGGGCCGTCGTAGGGCGCCGTGCAGTGCTGGAGCACGACGCTGGGTGGTGCTGGTGCTGGGCGCTGGGAGCCGCTGGGTGATGCTGGAGCACGACGCTGGGTGGTGCTGGTGCGGGGCACTGGGGAGCACTGGGCAGTACTGGTGCGGAGCGCTGGGTGGGGCTGTTGCAGAGCACTGGGAAGCAGTGGTGCGGAGAGCACTGGGAGACACTGAGGGGTGCTGGCACGGGGTACTGGGGGGCACTGGGCGGTACTGGTGCCCAGCACTGGGGGGCACTGGGCGGTACTGGGAGGCACTGGGCGGTACCGGTGCCGCAGGTCGGCGTTGTGGCCACGCCCCCTCCGCCGCCACTGGCACGGGGGCGGGGCAGCCTTCTCGTCCTCCTATTGGTCGCCCCGGCAGCCAATCAGCGCCGGCGCGCGGGGAATTCGAAGCGGCGTGAATGGCGCGGGGCGGCGCGGGGCGGCTGTGCGCGGCGCTGCGGGGCGGGCGAGAGGCGTAAGGGGGCACGGGGGGGGGGGAGGGGGCAAAGAGGGGGGGGGGAGGGGCGTGGGGGGGGGAGGGGGATGCAAACCTGGGCGGGGGATATTGCCGCAGCCCGAGAATTGCGCTGGAGGTGTAGGGTTTGTGCCCCTTTGCCGCGGCTTGAGCGCGGGGGGTGCAAGGCTGGTGACCCCCCCCCCCCCATTATACCGCGTGTCGTTCCCCCGCAGGGCGGTGGAGGTCCTCCTGCAGCGCGGGGCCGACCCCAACCTGCTGCTCCCGGGGGGGTTCGCCGCCGTCCACCTGGGGGCTGCGGGGGGGTCCGCGGGCGGTGTGCGCTGCTTGAGGCTGCTGCTGCGCTACGGAGGGGATCCCAACGCCAGGTAAAGGCCCTGGGGGGGGGGGGTCCCCACGCTGCCGAGTGGGGAGCGAAGTCGCCGAAGGGGCGGTGGTGATATCCCTACCCCTTCCCCCCCCCCCCACGGTGGTGTAGGGCCGTGGAGGGGCTCACACCGCTGCACATCGCTGCGTCCTGGGGGAGCCGCGGGTGCCTGGAGCTGCTGCTGCAGAACGGGGGGGACCCGGAGCTGCGGGACCAGGTTAGAGCTGGGGACGGCACCTCGGAGCACCCCCCCCATCCCCCCGCGTCCTTGGTGGGGGGTGGCACCCAGCAGCGGTGTCCCCTCCCTGCAGGATGGGAAGCGAGCCATCGACCTGGCGCTGGAGCAGGGCCACGGGCTGTGCGTGCAGCTCCTGCGGGACTGGGCCCAACATGAGGGTGAGTCCTCCCCCCTTCCCGCCCCCCCCCCCCCCCCCCCCCCGGGCTTGTTTCCAAGGGCTGCTGAGCACTGAGCCCCATCTCTGTCCCCAGCATCTCAGGGACCCCGGCGCTCGCTGTCCTTCTTGACCGAGGATTGCAGCGATGTGGGGCTGCTGAGCAGCACCCGTGTGTCCCAGCTGGAGGAGCCCGGCCTGGGGGGCAGCTGTGGGTCAGAAGAGCCCCCGTGCTGCTCAGGTTCCTCCCTCGCTTCGTGGTTCCCGGGGGGGCCAGCTGTGCCCCTGCAGCCCCTTGCTTCCAGCACGCTGCTCTGGGCTCGGGATGAACCTGAGGAGGTACCCCAGAAAAGGATGGGGGAGTGCAGCTCCCTGCAGCCCAGAGCCAGGAGCCCCCCCCAGAGCCCGCACTGCAGCGGGGAGCTGGAGGATGGAACCAGAGGCCATGACTGCTCTGGGGACAGCAGCGAGGACAGCGAGTGCTTCGTCAGTGCCGTGGAGGTGCTGGAGCCCAGCGGGGCTGGGGGGTGGCCAGGAGAAGCCCCCTCCCCAGCAGGACCCTGGGAGCTGCCCCCCCACAGCCCCTCTGCTGCAGAGGAGCTGCCTGCACTGCTTCGGGACTGCACCCTTCAGTGCTCCCCCTCCCACAGCCTGGAGCTCCCTTGCAGTCTGGCTGGCGTTGCTGGGGGGGATGTCACTTCGCAGGGGCTGCAGCCCCCCCAGTTCTGCCACATCACCCCCCGCACCAAGAGCCGCCTCCAGGCCTCGGCTGCAAGGCTCAGTGCCTCTTCCTCCTCCTCCTCCTCCCTCTTTGATGCCAGCCTGGAGAAACCCCGCAGGCCCCCCCGGGTCAGAGCACCCAGGGGTGTCCTCAAGGACCCGGCCACCACCCCAGGGCACCGCATCACCCTCAGTGGTAAGGACGTGTTCAGTGGGGATGAAGAAAGCACAGGGTCCTCGGATGACACCCAGATCCTCCCCAGGACCCCCAGGAAGCCCAGCTCCCCCCAGGGGACCAGCAGCTCCAGCCCCACAGTGCTGCTAGCTCCTGGGGACCACGGCTGTGCCCAGAACCCTCTGTCACACGCTCAGGGTTCCCTCAGCCCTACTGTGCTGCTGAGTCCTGGTGGTCCCAGCGACCCCCAAGACTCCCCGTCAGATGCTCAGGGCTCTCCCAGCTCCACGGTGCTGCCGGCTCCTGGGGACGCTGCCAACCTCCAGGATTCCCCATCACATATTCGGGGCTCCACTTCTGCCACCAACCCTGGGCTACCCGAGCCAGGGACCCCACCACTGCCACGCTCACGCAGGGGCCGCATCCCCCACCGCCCCACGGAAGCTGAGGGACGGCTGCCTCCACAAGGTCCCGGAGCTGAGGCCAACAGCTCTGGGGACAGGGACCAGGTGTGGTCCCTGCGGATGCTCTCTGACGAAGCTCTCCTGCGGCGGCTGCGAGCGTTGGGCCACGACCCGGGGCCCATCACGGTGCTCACCCGGCGCGTGTACCTGCGGCGGCTGGAGGAGCTGAGCCGCAGCCCGGCAGGTGAGTGCTGGGGACCGCCATCCCCACAGTGCTGGGGGGGCTCAGGGTGAACCCAATCCCTCCCCCATAGGGCACAGCCCTGAGCTGGCAGACGCGCTGCGCTCCGGGCGTATCCCCGACTGCACTGAGGATGAGATGGCGTTGGTGCAGCAATTCGACCGCCCCGATCGGAGCCGGCATTGGCGCGAGGGGCTGCTCAAAGCCAGCTTCAACTACCTCCTGCTCGACCCCAGGTAGGGCTGCGCTGCCCCCCGAGGCCGTGAACCCCACATCTGGAGGTCCTTTAGGCTTTGCATCCCTCCCCCCCCCAGGACCACCCGGGACCTTCCGCTGCGCTGCCACCGCCTGAGCCCCGTGGAGTGCTTCAGGACCTTTGTGGATGCCGTGTTCTACGTGGGCAAAGGAACGCGAGCCCGACCCTATCACCACCTCGCTGAGGCCGTGACCCTGCACCGCATGGGGACGCGGAAGGTGGGATGGGGTGGGTGTGGGGCGGGTCGCGTGGGGAAGGAAGAGGCTTCACAGGTATGGGGCTGTCCTGCAGGGCTGTCCCAAGGTGCGGCGCATCCTGGAGATCTGGGAGAGCGGGCTGGGCGTCATCTCCCTGCACTGCTTCCAGAGCAGCGTGCCCGCCGAGGCGTACACACGGGAGGGATGCCTGCTGGAGGCCCTGGGTGAGCAGGGGATGGGGGGACGGGTCCCCGCTCTTGTGTGGATGCATCCTGTGCTGGGGCACACGGAGAGCTGAGGCACAATGCCCCAAAACTGATCTCCTGCGGGGAAAAGATGTGTGGGAGCGGGCGTTAACGGGATCCCATGGGGACTTTGTCACTATAGGGATGGAGGGGGCTGCGGGTGCTAAGGGGGGACCCCACGGGGAGCACGGGTTGTGGGTGCTGACCCTGACCCCACAGGGCTGCGTGCCGTCACCAACCAGCGCAAGGGGAACTGCTACGGCGTGGTGGCGAGCTGGGACCCGGCCCGGCGCCGGCGCATGGGCGTCCACATGCTGCACAGGGCAATGCGCATCTTCCTGGCCGAGGGCGAGCGGCAGCTGCGGCCAGCTGACATCCAGGCTGGGCGCTGAGCACCCCAAAATCTCCCCCTGCCCCTCCCCGGGGGTTGGGGTCACCCCCTGTGCTTCCCTAGGGGGTGCGGGGACCGCGTGCCGGGGGGTGGTTTTTATGTCTCGAAGGATGGCAAGAACGTTTGTATTTATTTTTTTTTAATCTATCCCTACGTGGTGATGAGTAAATGGCTGCAGCAGCTCGGAGCGGTGCCTCGAGTCCAGCCCGCCTCCCCACCGCGTCCCTGTGATGGGGTCGGACGCGGCTGTGAAATACAACGCGGCTTTCCTGCGCGGGATGGCACGGACGCGGTGCGGGGGGGTGAGGGTTTTGCCTTTGCCTCAGCGCAAGCGATGGTGGTGCAGCCTGAAGGGGGAGGAACCACAGCCCGGGGCTGACTGCAGCTCGGGGGTACGGGGGAGCAGAACCACGATATGGGGTCGGTGCGTGGAAATGCATCCCGACCCACGTGTCGGTTGATAGAACTCTGGGGGAGGGGGGCTGCAGGGTGGGCACGAGGAGAGGGGGTCGTGCGGTGGCACCTGTGACACGCGGTGCCAGCTCCTCGAGGGCCATCCTCTTCATTGTATGGTATTGGGGGGGGGTGAGGAGGGGTTTGCACCCGCCCAGAGGCCAAGGTTCCAAGCTGTGTCTTTGGTTTAGATGAGGGGAATAAGAGGAGAACACAAAGAGGGGAGCGGCTCTGCTCTTTGGGGTGAGGGGAGGCTGCATCCATCCCCGTGTGTGGGTTGGGGAGCAGCTGTGACCCCCCCAGGAGCCCCGGTGCAGTGGGATGGGGGCTGTGCAGAAGCTGGAGCTGCGGGACCTGAAGCAGTGGTGTGTTTTGTGGGGACACGACTGCACAAACGGTGGTGCTGGGGGAGAGCTCAGCTCTGGCCTCGTCGGCCCCCACCACAGCTTAGAAAGGCAAATCTCTCACTCGGGCTTTCCCATTAAGCAGCCCCAGCTCAGCTCCGTGGCAGCGAGGTGCCGGGGTCCCCCCCTGCAGGACCCCCCCGTGCCTCTGGGAGCAGTGTCCCCGCAGTGTCCTTTCTCTGCCCCTCAAGGAAAAGAATACTACAACAAAACAGGATGAAGGCGCTCCGGCGGTGCTGTGGGATCGGGTCTGCTGTGTTCCCCCCACCGGCCCCGAGCATCCGTGCCCAGGTCGAGCCTCCGTGCTCCACCGCCCGCCCGCGGCTCAGGAACAAATCCAGCTCCGTGCCCGGCGGGGCCGGCTGCGCCCCGGTGCGCCCACAAACCCCTCTGCGCTCCCCAACACCTCTCCCATCAGAGCAGCCCGGTCACCGCGTCCCCGCCACCTTATTTCTTCTCTCCTTGCCCGTCCCCAGCTGGCGTCTCGGGCTCCCACAGGACGAACTCGTGGAGCAGAGTGTTCACCGTCTCGGGGCACTCCATCATCACCATGTGGCTGCCCTCGTCGATCACCTTCAGGAAAGCGATCAGCAGGATCTGTGGGGGGGGGACAGGGGTCAGCACCGGGCTGCCAGCACTGGGACGAGCCCCCAGCCCTGCTGCGTCCCATACCTCAGCCATACGCTGGTCCTCCTCCACCGGCACAAACTTGTCGTGCATGCCGTGCACCAGCAGCACGGGCACGGCCAGCTCGGCGTGGTACACCTCGTCGCCCTCTGGCCAGTACTGCCCGCTCATCATGGCGCGCAGCACGAAGGAGGAGACGTTGAAGGCGTTGCCTTCCTTCAGCAACTGCTTCTCTTTGGCACCCTGGCGGGCAAAGCCAGCCCTGCGAGATGTGGGGAGGGGTTAGGGTAGCATGGGGGTGCGTCCCTGCCCCCCACCGGTGGCACACACGGGGCTGAGCTCGCTGGGGACGGCGATGGGACTCACTTGAGGAAGCTCCAGGCCAGGCACGGGGACAGGCAGTGCAGCACGCAGGTGGGCATGTTGAAGATGGAGCACAGGCTGGGCTCCAGCGCCGTCGGGCCCCCTCCGTTGATCATGATCACTTTATGCACCAGGTCGGGGTATTCGTGGGCTAGGAAGGTGCAGAAGGAGACCCTGCGGGGACAGACAGTGCCGTGGTGAGGACAGGGAACGAAGCAGCCACGGGGATGTGTGTCACCAGCGCCAGGCGGGCAGCGCAGCCACGCTGCAGGCTGCATCCTGCTTGCCGCCGATCTAATCCCTCTCAGTCCCCGTCTAATTGACTTTCTCAGGGCTTACTCTATTTATAGGCTGAGCAGCACCAGCTTCGTCGCTGGCCCACGCTCGGGGTGCTGGGATTAGCTGGGCCCGGAGCCGGACACCGAGAGGATGGAGGGGATCAGAGCTGGGGATAACGCGAGGGCTGGAGACCCCACACCCTTCTCAGCCCTGCAGGGTGGCATCTGCGTGGCCACAGCGAGGACAGCAATGGGACGAGCTCACCCCTGTGCCCCTTACCCATAGGAGTGCCCTATCAGGATGTTCCTCTTCTTGGCGTAGCGCTTGAAGACGGCCCTCATGTCCTCAGCCAGCGCATAGAAGGTGTAGGCAGCAGCGATCTGCGGAGCTGAGCTGCAGCCGTGGCCGGCCAGGTCCGGAGCCACCACCTCATAGCCCAGCTTGGTGAAGAAGTCCAGCTGCTCCTTCCAGATGTCCAGCGAGCCGCCTACGCCGTGGATGAAGAACAGCACCACGTCTCCGTGTGTCCCTTTGCAGCTCGTGATCTGCTTCTTGCAGTCGATGTTGATGACTTTCTTGGGCTTACGCTTCCGCCGCTTGCCGGCCGCCGCATCGCGCGCACCGGAGCCCGGCGTGCCAGCGGAGCCCTGCACCGCGCCTTGGCCGCCCAGCTCAGACAGCTCCAGCTCCACGGTGCTGCTGGGCTCGGCCGTGCCGTTGGAGCAGTGCAGGATCTCGGAGCGCACGGCATCCCCCAGGTTCTCGATCACCAGCTGCCCGTTGCGGTACAGCGTGATCTTGCGCTTGCAGTGCACCGTGCCCCGCTCCGCAGCCCCGGGCTCCTGGGGCAGCTCGGCGGGCGGGCGGCTCGGTGCGCTGTGCCGTACCCGCAGGATCCTGCCCGGCTTCACCTCCAGGAAGCTGTAGCCATTGCTGGACTCAACGCTGTCCAGCGGCCCCACGGCGTTGGTGGTCTTGCCCATGAGGCAGCAGAGGAACCCCTCGGTGATGCTGTTCAGCATTATGCTCCCTGTGTGAGGAAGCAGAGGGAGGTTAGGGCGGTGTGAAGGAGGGCAGTGCTGCCCTGTGTGCCCTTCTGAGCCACCTCCCTTTGCTGTTGGTCGGAGGTGGAACCGAGGGAATAACCGAGGCGAGGAAAAGCCCAGAGAAAATGATGTTTCCGGCCCCGAATGTGGGGCTGAGCGGAGGCTCAGCTATGAAAATGCATTATTTATACTGATTAAATGCGTGTGTGTAGCTCCAGTCCAAACCACCACCACGACCAGGGAGAGATGCAAATTGCAGGGACCGAGGTTGGATGCTTTAATTAGAGGCACTCCACATAGCGATGCTGAGCATCAGAACCTGGGGGACAGGCAGTTCTGCAGCTGGGAGGGTGGGCAGCCCCCTCCTGTGGGGGGGTGAGGGGAGGCTGTGGGGCTGGGGGACCACAGCATCATTCCCCTGACCCCAGAGCCATTCCAGCTTGTGCTGCGTGCTGCTCCTGAGGTGCTCGGGATGTTTCTGAGCTCAGGGGGTACCCGGAGCACAGAGGGGCTGGGGATGATCCTGCCCTCCCCCCCCCCTCCCCAGGCCGATGCGCATTTGTTATGGCTGCAGCTCAGTACGTTGAATTATTGATGCTGAGAGTCGGCTCAGCAAAGCGATTCACAGCAGGGACTGGGGGGGGGGGGGGGGGGACGCAGCAGGCCCCCCATCAGTGCCTCCACTTACAGAGCAGAACCCCCCACGGGTGGAGGGGAAGGAAGAGCGCATCCCCAAGGGGAATTAACACCGTGATCCCGGCTGCAGCCCGCTTAACTCCCCCAGCAGCCGCTCAGAGCACTGCATCAGCAGCGATGCTGGCAGAGAGGGAATCAGCAAAACAAAACCTGGTCTGGAGGCTGCCCTGGCTCAGGGCTCCGCCTGCAGCTTCGGTAATTCAATGCCATTTTGGAGCTTGGCTGCACTTTGCTCAGCCCCTGCAGCCCCAGCATGCACAGCCTGGTCCCCAGCAGCCTCCCTTCTCTCTGCGTTAAGAGCAAAAGATGTTGGCATCCTGGAAGGAGAAGCTGAGTGCAGGAGTGAGCCCACGGAGCTGGGCACGGGGCTGCCCACAGCTCCTGGCTGGGAAATCCCTGGTGCCACTGTGCTGGGATGGAGAACTGCTCTGCCCTCAGCTTGCCTTGAGCACCAGCCAGGCTCGAGCTGTGCTCCTTGGTCCCATTCTGGAGCAGTAATGCTGGGAGAGCGCAGTCCAAAGCATCAGGAGACAAGGGCAGGGGGAGAAACGAGGAGAGCAGAGTCGGTGGCAAAGGCAGGAGTGCAGCTTTGGGGCCCAGCTGCCGTCCTGCAGTGCCTGCAGCTGCAGATCCTGCTGTGCTCAGGCTGCAGCACCCGGCCTTCCACCTCTGATTTCCACGGAGCCTGGATTTGCGCCGTGCCTCCATTTCACAGGGCACTAATGATCTCTGCGTGGATTATAAACAGGACTTCTGGCCAACCCGACTTGACATTGATTAACTTCGCGGGATTAACTCAATTAGTCCATCCTGTTCGCTTCCAGAATTGATTTGCTGGAAGGCCAGGAGCTCTGTGGGCAGATCCAGGAGCCCGGCTCAGCCCTTGGCTCTGCTTTGGTTCTGGTGCAGGAGTGGGGGGGACCAGCAAGCAGGGCAGGCTCTGCCCCTAACAGCAATGCTTGGGGATTACAGCCTGAGACCTGGCAGCCCACGCTTTGGCTCTGGAGCTGGGAAAACCCAGACTGAATTGCAGCAGAGAGTACATCCCAGTGGGAAACGGAGGGGCGGGGGGAGGTTCAGTGAGTTCACCCAGCGGGGCGTGGGGCACAGCGTGCCCGTCTCCCACCTCCCACCACTCCGTCTGCCGCAGCCAGAAACATCAAGGGACGTTCCCTCCGCCAGATGAAAGGGCTGCAAATGAAACCAGATGGATGTGAAGAACTTTGAGAAGATGCCGGTAACCATGGCGACGAGCTGCTCTCCCCTCCCTTCCCCCCCCCCCCCTCCAAGCTCTCCATCCCAGCTACCTTCCACTGCCGCCCCCAGCAGAGAGATTTCAGCACCAGTTACATAAGGCCAGGCACAACACTGAGCCATGCATGGTGCCAGGGCAGGAGCAGGGCAAAGCATCCCCAGGGGCTGGGGAGGGGCAGAGCATCGCTGTGAGCTGGTACCCATGTGTGTGTGTGTGTCCCCAAAGTCACGGCTTCAAACTGCTCCCATCTCGGCAGCAGAGCGATGCTGCGGGTGTGATGCGGGGTCCTCCATCTCCAGCCCCTGTGCCTCCCTCCCTGCTGCCACCGCTGGCAGCCGAGCAGGGAAAAAACAACTTACTGACCTACTTCGGGCTGCGGCGCCTCTGATTTGACACAACTTGACGGCACCATGTCACAGCTGGAGAAAAATGGGACGCGATCCCACGCGCGGAGGGCAGCAACCCAACACAGCAGTGTGACAGGCAGCCACGCGGGGCTGGCACACAGCCTGTGGGGCAGCAGGAAGGCAAGGATGCTGCCATTCCCCATCACGGCACTGAGCCCGTCCCTGCCAGGAGCCTTTGGCCCCAATTATTGAGCCAAGAGCATCGCTGGCGGCTGAAAGCGGCTCCTGCTCCTGCTGTGCCACATTTGCCCCTGCAGCCCCACTGCTCTGCACCTCCAGCCCTCCCAGCACACAGCCCCAGGCCCCCGCGGGGAGCAGCAGGGATTCATATCTGCTAATTCCCTGCAAATCCTCGGAGGAGAAGTGCCAGGGACACGAAGAGGAGTGTGAGATGCGCTGCAGCCAGAATCCGACCTGCCATAATAATTTGTTCAGCTCTAATCCCTTCCCTCCGGGGCTCGGGTGTATTAATGATGACACACGACACTCCTGAGGAACGGGGCCGATATCGTTCTGCTCTTCCCAGCCTCTCCCATTCATTCACTCAGCAAAGCGGAGGAACTACGGCGTCGAGAAACGCATAAAGACAACACCTGTTTAAGCAGCAGCCTCAGATAACGCACGAGAAAACGTTGATGCCTCTTAACCCTGCGATGAAAACTTCCCTCTGAAGGGATGCAAAATGGCACAGCGATGGGGGGGGGGGGGGAGGGCAAGCACCTGGATTTATTCTGTCACACCGTGCTCCCTCGGCCTGACAGCACGGCAGCAGCTTTCTCGGGGCACGCAGGAGTGAGGGGTCGGATTTATCGTCCCTACAAACAGAGAAGGAGCGACGCAGCCCCGAAACGCTCCGCGTGCCCAGAGGTGCACCGCTGCCCACGGGTGCAGGGATCGCCCCGAGAGGAGAAAACGGCACTGCGGGGAAAGCAAGGCGGCCGACACCGAGCACACACGGCAGCCCGGAGCCAGGGCTGGCTGCCTGCCACACGTCTCTCTTTAGGAAGGAAGAAGACCTTGAGAAACAAAAGATTATGCAATGCACAGCGGAGTAACCTGCGCCTGACCTCTGCGGCTGACATAGTACCTCACCCCCCCCTTCCCCACACCTCCACCTCCTGCGTTTCCAGGGGGATCCTGCTACATCCCACCGCATCGCCGTGGAAAGCTGGCCGCGATCCTCCGGCTGCAAACGTCCTCCAGCCCCAGGGAGCAGCCTGGAGCATTGCGAGGAGCAGCAAGGAGAAAACCCAACCCCCTCCGCCGGGCAGCCACGCATGCAGGTGCCCCCTTCGTTCCCCAAAGCAAAGACCCGAGCAGATTTGCCACGCACATAGCAACAGCAGGTCTTCCTCCAGAGCCGGCAATCACTGACCGTCATTGCATCACAGCAGAAGCCATCCCTAAGTTTTATCTGTCGGGCAGATTTAACCCCGTGCTCCAAGCTCCTGCAGCAGCCGCTGCCTCCCCTCGTCTCCCCGCAGCCCCTCTTCAGCTGCCAGGATCAGATCCTTTTGGCCATTTTGCTCCCCGTGCGGAGCACCTTCCTCCCCTGTGCAGATGCTCTGCATCACAGCTCCGAGCGCCCGGCACAAAGAGAGAGGGACGGAACGGCATGCTCACCTCATTTATTGACAGGGATTGTCGGGAGTCGAGGTTGCAAAATGAAAGGCTCCGCTCCTGCAGGAGGCACAGGGGGAGAGGAGGAGATGCGAGCAGGATGCGGGCGCTGGCGGGCTGCTCAGCTGGTCGGCTCCTCTGATCACATTTTTTTTGCCTGTGTGGTGGGAAGGATGGAGCAGCTCCTTCAGCTCAGCTCATCGGCTTTAGACTGGATTTTTTTCCTTCCATCTTCTCCCCACCAGCCCCGGCGGAGCGAGGAGCCTCATCGCCCAGCTCTGGGGCTTGGGGGTGCTATTTGTCCTTGTAGACTACAGCCATAGAAAGCCCCTTAAATCCCTCCTAAGGAGGAGGGCTTTCTGCGTGACAGACAAGGGGACTTGCCACTCAATGCCCAACCGAGCACACCGAGCCGCCCGCCCATGGAGGCCTGCCAGGAGCAGGGGGGCTGCGCAGGGGCTCTGGGCTTTGCCCCTCGCAGTGCTTTGGGCTCTCAGCTCCCCGGCCGCTGCTGCCCGTGCTGTTCCAACCCAGGTGGGGGTCTCCTCCATCTCAGAATGCCCCAAAGCGAGTGTGTTTTGAGCAGCACAGCTCCCGCACGGTGCTGCGAGCATCGTGCCCATCCATCATCGGGCAGGGGAAGCCTTTCACTGCGAGGTCCCATCCAACCCCTACAGTTCTGTGATCAGCTCCGTCGTTCTCTCACTGCTGTGCTCTTCGCGGCGCTCCCCCGAGCACGGCTGCACCGTGAGCGTGTTGGAGCTCAGCGTGGGGAGCACGAGCTCGTGGCAGCCGGGAACACAGAGGCGACAAACGCTTTTCTCATTCACTCCTTCGTTGTATTTATCCACATTCACACCCGCGGTTTCGGGGAGGGCCAGGTTTGTGTCCCCCGTGGGCGTGATGCCGCCGGGTGGGAACGCAGCGGGGCAGCCTGAAAAGAAATAAACAAGAACCCGAAACTGAACTCGGCTCGCTCGGCCATCCAAAAAGCAAACCGGCACCGCCAACTGTGGCGACCGCAGCGAGGGCGAAGCGCTCCGCCCGGCGCTCTGTGCCCCTCCCCCACGCGGCCGCTGTGGGACTACAAATCCCATCAGCCCCCGCGGCCGCCGCGTTGTACGTAGTGACGTAGCGACGCGTGCGCCCTTTTCGCAGGCTGCGATTGGCCGAGCGGAGGGAGCCAATAGGGGGCGGCGTTGTTGGGAGGACGGTGTTGTCAGGACGGGCCGGGCCATGGCCGCGCGGTGTGTCCGGGCTGCTGGCGGCAGGTAACGGCCGGGAGCGGAGCGGTGCGGCCGAGAGGGACGCGGGCGGGCGGGGGTCCGTCCTTCGGCGGGGTCATGAAGCCGTTGGTTTCCCTCTCCGGACCGAACGAGCCCAGCCTGCCCTCGCAGGACGGCGGTTCCCCGCTCGGAGCGGTTTCGTGGCCCTCCTCCGGCCCCGCCCGAACGGCTCCGCGTGATTCCCGTGCTGGGGGCCCAGCAGCGCTACGGGCAGGGCTTCGCCAGGGCAAAACGGCGGGCAGCCCCCTCCTGCCCTGCTGTCAGCCCGGGCACGGTTGGTGTTCTGGGTCGCGGGATCACAGTGCTGGCTCGTGCTCAGTTGTGCCCGCCGGGACTCTCGAGTCCTTCCCGCAGGGCTGCACACATTGCGTTCTCCTCTTGCAGTCCGAGTTTGCCTGCACCCGAGTGCAGCATCTTGTGCTCGGCCTTGTTAAACCTCATTTGCTTCGTGTTAGCCCGCTTTTCAAACCTGTATTTGTGTGTTCTGTATTTATTTAATTTATCTTTCCAAAGGTTTTTTCTGCTGCAGCAGATCGCGGTCCGCCCCTTCCAGCTCCACTCAGCGTCAGTCCTCACGTATTGCCAGCGGCCACCTCTCAGCTGCCTCTCCGTGAAGCCCCGAGGCACCGTCCCCTCCTCGTGCAGCCCGCTGCCCTCCTGGAGCCAGCAGCAGATCCGCACTAAGGCACGTGGGAACGAGTATCAGCCCAACAACCGCAAGCGCAAACGGACCCACGGCTGGATCAAGCGCATCAGCACGCCGGCCGGGATCGAGGTGATCCTCCGGCGCATGCTGAAGGGCAGGAAGTCACTGACCCACTGAAGGTTTGGCGTGGGCTGAGCTGGAGCGGAGCCCTGGAGCTGCTGTGGGTTTGAAGCACCCCAGCTTGAGTCCTTGTCCTCGGGGAGGGACTGTGATGGGCAGCGGCGGCTCCTACCGCGATGGAAGCATGTGGGGGACTGCACTGGGAGTGGCCTCCAGGGGCTTTGTTTGATGGCTGCTTTCTGCTTTTCTGATTGTAGCGTTGTTACCACTTCTGTGTCCGATCGTAAGATCGCCTTGTGAAAACACCAGCGGTAATTAAAGCCTGGCAACTTGTGCTGAGCTCCCTTCGCTAATTGTTGGTGCGGAGTTAAAAGGGAGAGGAAAGCCAGCCGGTACCAGCGCGGCACGAGGGCTGACGGCAGAGAGAGCTTTAGTTTAGATGGATCAAATCCACGGCGTGTCTGCTGTGCTCTGTTACGTGCAGGAGCAGCTCTGGGCTGGGAGGGCATCACCGCGTGCGTACCCAGCTGCGCCAGCCAAGGGCGGCTGTGGGCTGGGAGCCCCGAGCAGCCCCGGAGGCAGGGCTTGGGGTTGCTCTGGTTAACGCCGTGCGCGCTGCTAATGAATCGCTTCGTTGCTAACGCGTAATTAACGGGAGGAGCGCGGCGGGCGGCCCCGCGCGGACTACCGCTCCCAGCATGCCCCGCGGCCGCCGCCACATCCGGGTTCCTCCGCCTTCCGAGCGGCATTTCCTGCCTCGAGCGGATCCCAGGCTCCTCGGCGGCGCGCTGACTGACGGCCGCGACGCCCAATAAGCGCAGGGCGCGGAGCGGTGCGGACCAATGGGAGAGCGCGGGGCGGGCGAGCGGCGGCGGGCGGAGGCTGGGCGGGGGGGGAGGGGCGGCTCCTCCCGGCTGGCGGCGGCGAAGATGGTAGGTGCGCGCCCCCGCCCGAAATGGCGGCGCTCCCGCTGAGGGGAGCGAGCCCTTCGCCCTCCGGTCCACCCGCTCGTCGCCTCGAGGGGGAGCGGCGGGGCTCGCGTTGAGGCGGGGAGAGCCGCACCCTCCGGGCTGGAGCTGTGAGGGGGAGCAGGCCCCGAGCGGACCCCGGGGGCGGAGCGCTGTGGCGCCCCAAGATTGGGGGGGGGGGGGGTCCGGGAGGGGCTGGGGCTGCTGGGAAGGTGGGGGGGGACGGTGCCCGGGGACCGGAGGCTGAAGGGGGGGGTGGGATTGGGGGCATCTCGGGTGCAGGGCGTTTTCTTGCCCCGTGTGGGGGTTATTGGGGAGCCCCTGGGCGGCAGCAGGAGCTCGGGGTGCTGCTTGGTCCCCTCCCTCTGTAGTGTTTTTGGAGGAAGCCAAGGGGGAATCGGTGTGAGCTCCGTGCCCTGAGGCTGAGCCCGCGGGGGCAGTCCCAGGGCGGTGCTGCCAGCTCTCCCCCGGCCCGTGTGTGCATGTGGTGCCAGGTCGGGGGCCTGCCCGCCGTGTCTGGGCTCTGGACAGCGTATCTCAGAGCACTGGTACAGCAGTTCCTCTCAGAAGCTGAGAGCAGGGCGCGTAGATGGTTTATTATGACCTTTCTGCTTTTAGATGTGGACTGTCGTCTTCTCAGGGAGCCCAGCAACGCTATTGGCACCGGGACGGCCTCTGCTTCACCTCCGAAATCGTAGAAAGAAGCGGTGCTGTCTCCCAAAGTTGCTTAATCACATTTGTTGTGCTGTTTGTGGGGCTTTGCCTCTCCCCAGAGGAAGTGAGGCAGCTGCTTGGTGCTGGTGCTGGTTTTTCACTTCCACACAGGGAGCTGCCTCAGCATGGGCACGCTTTCCTTGGTTGAAGGTTGATAGCAGGCGTGCAGGAGGGACGTTTCTTTGTGTGGGGTTGTATTGCAGTTGTTCCACGGTGGGTCTGGTGTGGTAGCTGTGTACTCATGGCAGTGACCCTCTGAGCCCGCTTTATCTCGTGGCCTCGGAGCAGATAAGAACCACTGCACTCCAAATGTCTCCGAATATCCAGGAATGTGGCTCCTGGCAGTTCTCCTGAGGGGACCTTTTGGGTGATCTCTGAGATTGCATCAGTGTGTAACTGTTGAAATGTGTAGAGCAGTCCTCTTGCTAGCAGGGAGACTTCTCAGTTGTGCTGGTGGTGAGTGCTTAGCGTGCTGGCTGACACCTGTGTTGGAACAGTGTCCTTTTGTTGCTCAGTTGTCCTGGTGCTTCTTTCTGTGCTGAGGGACAGGGGAGCATTGCTGGGGGCTGGAGTTGTCCCCCCAAGTGACTTCAGCTTTGTGAAAAGGCAGAGTGGTGGGTGAGAGCCCATGCTCGGGGCCGTACCTTTGGAGCTGAGGTCTCTGTGTGCAGTGTGAGCGTGGCAGCCTTCCTGCTTGCACGTCTGTGCTTAGCTGGTGAATATCTTGCTCCAGTTGCTTAGAGAGAGAGGGAGGGGTGGGGGTGGAAAAGCAGCGCTTTCTCCATTTAAAATGCATTCTGACTGATGGTTGTAATAGCATTCAGCATGTTTGCAACTCAGTGTTGTAAAAATCTGTTAAAAGAAAACTGCCTGGCTGTGCCTTTCAAGGGGACCCCATCCCTGTCAACGTTTGGATGGTGTCTGGATGCCAGGAGAGCAGGAACTGGGCTCTGGAGGTCCTCCCACGATCCACCAGTGCAGCAGAGCAGTGTGCTCTGTCCTGGAGTGCTGGCGACACGAAGTGGTGAAGGCAAAAGGAAGTAGCATCGCTCCTGGAAGGAGCAAGGCAAGCAGGAGGGGTTTGAGTGCGGCTTTAGGAATCCAAGTCCCTGGTTCTAGCTGAAGCTTGATGTGCAGGAAGCGCTGAATGTGGAAACTCGAACGTCAGTGGAGTTCTTTTCAAGAAGTATGATTAATCTTTTCTGGTTTGGCTAATTATAGCTCCTTGTTTAGAATCAGAGATGTGGTGTTAATAAAGATAATGGCTTCTGTTTGAACGGCATCAGCCTCTTTCCACCCCGCAGTCTGGTGGCAGCAGTGTCCATTGATTTGCTGCATCTCCTTACACCACTTCCCATCTCCTGCCTTGCCCCTTTTTAATGGCTTACGAGCAGGGGATGTCTGTGCAGGATTAGCATCAGTGTGCAGGGTCGCTTGGAGTGTCTGTGAGTGCCGTGGCAGTGCAGGCAGCTGAGTGGGCTCATCCTGGGGCCTCTCTGCTCAGTGCCTGCTGCTTTTATTGCCCATCCTCCTGCTCCTTTTACACCATGGCTGAGCACTTTCTTTTGTCTGCCTTTGCTGTGAGTGAGGAGGCTCCAGCAGGCTTTTTAGCTCCGAGTTCTCCTGACCCTGCAGTGTTCTCCCACCCTCTTTTCTTTTTTTTTTTTGTCTTTTGAGAAGGAAATCCCCATTTCATGCTGGAATGGCTTAATTAAACTGAGTAGGACTCAGCAGGGTTCCTGCTGCTGGTTAGTAATGGCTTTGCCAGCCCGCGTGCTCTTTGTGAGCAGTCACCTACTCCTGCCATCAAAACTTGGGGGGTTTTTGGCCGGCTGTGACGCAGAAGGGGTGTGATCCTTCACTGTGAGGTTGGGCTGTGCCCATGGTTGCTGATAAGGGCTGGGCTTTGCGGCCACGTGGGCTTCTGGTGTGGTGCTTTGTGAAATCGGCCTTGGCCTATGACAAAGAATGTCCACTGCGAAAGCGACAGAGCAGCAGGTTTGCTGTGGTGTCCCACTTGGGGCTTTTGGTCATGGTGTAGTTTCTCGTGTCGTGGTTCGTGCAGCTGGATTACTCCAGGCTGTGCTGGTGGCTGTGGTGCAGAGCCCTCTGAACTGGGCCGACTGGGTGGGTTAGCAGCTTAATAACTGAGTTCTTGAGCTCTGTGAGTGTGAGGAGCTGTGCTTCCTTTACAAAACCAGCACTGGGGTTTTTCTTTCAGTATCTGTGAGCTCTTGCTCGCTGGGGCCTGGCAGCATCCTTCCCAATCCTGCGGTCGTTTATCTTAATGACCCAGCAACTCCTTTGTGAGTCAGCACAGAGCAAACAGCAGCTGGGATATCGCTCTTCTTTTCCTCACCTCCTTCTTTCTTTGCTTCCCGTGTCTTTGTAGGCAGATTTTTTGAAAGGATTACCGGTCTACAACAAAAGCAACTTCAGCAGATTCCACGCGGACTCTGTATGTAAAGCATCAGTAAGTATTGCACATCAGCCCTCAGACCCCGGGGCCTGGGGAGGTTTTCTTGTGCTGCTCAAAGGATACCACAGCCAAAATGAGAGTTTTGTTTCTTAAAACGAAAAAGCAACCAAAAAAAAACACCCCGTGTGTGCTTGCAGCTGATAGCTCGTGAGTCAAGATTGGCAGGGGAAGCTTCCTGCTTGCTTTGGTGAGGCACACACGATCACGTCAGCCAAACCACATCTGTGGTGCTGCTTTTGTCTGCGCGTTCTTCAGTGCCAGACGTGGGCTTTGAGTCTTATGCCTTTAGCCTCATTCTGAAAGTTTTACAAGCAGAAATTTGTTCAGCTGGCGTGCTAACACACGGAAGGCCGAGCTTCACATCCCTGAGGATTGCTGTATCAGGTAGCAGGGTGCCGTGTGACGGGGTGGGGCACTGGGCTGTGTTTGCAGCCCGTCTTTCTGATGGCCTTGCAGTCAGTTTACCATGCTTCAGTTGGAAATCTCCTCACCATCTTCGTGCTGTAACTGTTCTGATTCCTCTATAGAACAGAAGACCATCGGTATATCTTCCCACGAGAGAATACCCATCTGAACAAAGTAGGTCTGCCCCACTGGAAGTTGGGGGGGGGGATTGAGGGGGTGGATTTTTAACATTTTTTTGTCTAACCTTAAAGATATGCCACGCATGCTTACATCAAGTGATGCTCTTGAGCTGTTCCTGCAGTGATGAGCTATTGCTTTTTTGTGCTTTTCCCCTGAACGTATCCAATGTTTGCTGCTCCTGAGTACCCTCCTTTAGTAGAAGGGACCACGCTCAGTGTGTGAAATGACGTTGTGTTACACACAGTTTTAAAAGTTGTCTTTACAGTGACCTCAGCTCGTTTCTCTCTTTCTTTGGCAGTCATAGTAACAGAAAAGACAAATATACTTTTGCGTTATTTACATCAGCAGTGGGACAAAAAGGTATGGCTGTGTTTCCTTAATGTCTTCGTTTGCTGACTCCGACCGGTAGAGCTGAGCGTTGATTAGCATCGAGATGATTATTAAAAGGAAGGATGCACTCCTTGTGGACTGTACTTCAGCAAAAGGGGGCAGTGTCTGCACTGCTCAGCCTGGGCTTCTTTTTATCCCCTTTCAGTGCATAGGACACTAATTCAGTGCTTAGTCTAGAACCTGGGAGACTTCAGTTATGTATCCTGCTTAGCACAGTCTCCCTCTGTGGCCCTTACAGCTTGGTCTCCCCATGCCTCAGCTGTCTGCTTTGCAGCTGGAGTAGAGCTCCTCTTCCCTCCCAGGACTGTGAGGGGAAGATGGATGAGCTTCTGCACTAACGAGGCCGTGTACACAGCTTGTTGCGAAATCAGAGCTCCCATATGAGGGCTGCACAGTTAAGAGCGCTCCAGCTGGTGCTGGGAGGACAGCCCTATGCAGAACCAAGGCTGTGAACTGGGAGCAGGGGTGCTGGAGCTGGGAGTGTAATGGTGAGAGGGGGTTTGATGAGTTTAGGGGCCGACTCAGAGAAGCAGAGATGAGAACCTTGCTCGTGTTTATGAAATAACTGAAACCTATGAACAAAAGACGCTGAGAACAGTGATTATAGAGTTTCATCCCTGTACTCAGACATGGAGGAGGAGCTCCTTTTGGCTTTGGGTGAAGTCCTCGGTGTGTGTTCAGGGTGCCTGTTTGGTGCTGGCAGTGCTGAGTGCCATTCTAGAACTTTCCCAAACAGAAGCTTGTTGTCCCAGCGCTAGCGCCCGCCAGAGTCCAACCTTCTGGGGAGTTTCACTCTGGCCTTCTTTGTCCAAACAGAATGCAGCAAAGAAGAGAGATCAAGAGCAAGTGGAAATAGAAGGTGAGAACTCGGCACCGCCACGAAAAATCGCTCGGACAGACAGCCAGGACATGAACGAGGACACTTAAACTCCCGGGCCTCCGCTCCTCTACTTTGCAGGCGCTTCCCGTTTTGTCTCCAAGTGTGTAAATTTTGCCCCTTGCCCCCATCTCTCACCCCTCCACTATGCAGCCCAAACCACTTCTGACTTCATAGGAGCCAACGTATTTATTTTTTTTGTTTGTTTGTTTTCTTTCTCTTTTTTTTTTTTTTTGTTTTTGTTTTAATTTATGCCGTAAAAACTCGCGGAGCCACAGTGGAACGATCCGCTAAAACACGTAGTGTGACCTTAGTTCCTCCTTCCTACAAAGCATACGCTGTCACTTTAACAGGTCCTGTTCAATCTGTTCCCTAATCAAGGCTGTGGAAGCCTGGGGAGGAGACGTGGGTCGCTGCAGAGCCCCGGGGCAGTACGGGCTTTCTGATTCGTGTACCCATTGACATAAGTGGTTAACTCTTTGGATGTGCCCAGTCCAGCCAGAAGTGTGGGGCATTGCTGTTTTCTTTTTCTCTCAAATATTCTGAAATTGGCACTGCACTTAAAAAAAACCCGCACACACACACACACAAAAAAAAACCCACACACAAAAAAAATCATGGATGTCATTTAGGGTTACGTTGATCTTAGCAAACGTGTTGTCAACTTGGTATATCAGCTGTGTTCTTCTGGTCTGTTCTGTGAGGGCCACGGTCGTTGAGTACGTTATCTCCTACGTAGGTGGTCACGGAGGATTGCAGTGAAAGGTGTGTTGCTTGTGTTGCTCTTAAATTCTAACAGCCTCTTGGTCTTGAACAGACTGATATGTGCAACTTCTCCGTTGGAATAAATGGATGCTTTTATCCTGTTCTGAGTATTTGATCAGCAGTGTGTTTAAGCAGCAGCTGATGGATGGAGTGAGGTAGGCACCCTGCGGGCAGCGCGTGGCGGATGTGTCCGGGAGCACCTCGGCATCTCCAGCTGCTTTTGACTCGGTGGCACGCTGTGCTTTCTGGAATGGAGTCCAGGACTTAAAGTTGATCAAAATGCGAGCTTCCGTGGTCTGTGCTTCAGACCAATCTCTTTGGGACTGTGACAGCTCAGTGCCTGATACCTGTAACCCTCCACTGACTTCAGTAAGAGCAGAAACGGAGCCCCTAAGCCACCTTGGTGGATCCAGAGTGCAGAGACCAAAAGGAAATGACCGCCGCCACCCGAAGGGGACGGAAGGTGTAGCTTAGTAACGATGTCGTGTCTGCTTTCATGTAAGGAGCTGACTTCACACTGTGTTAGTTTAAATCGATACCTTTCTAACTGTGTCTTTTTCCTCGTTCACGAATCCAAAACGCTGAGAAATCTGACGAGCATTGTTTGGAGGTCCTGGATCATCCCAGCAGGGCCCTGCCCTTCCCCACCAGCAGGCACCACGTGTTCAGGTGTGGGGCGAAGGGGACACGAAGGGAAATGCTGTTGCAGGGCTCAGGCACCGAGTTCCTGATGCAGTGAATGAGCTGAACGCCACGTTAACGCTGACTAGGTTAGATCTTTGTCCCTGCCTCAGAAAGCGTGCCCTTCTTGCTGTGGCAGTAACCTCCATGTGACTGGAATGTTGCTGGAAATGCCAACCGTGTTGGTGAAGATAATAAATACTTAGAATTCCTCGAGATTTACTGGCGGTGGAGAGAAGACTCCTCCCAGAGTTACGCTGTCAAAACGTGGTCCTGTGCTAAGTGCAAGACGTTGACTGCTGCGTTAGCATCCGCTCTCACAGGGATCGTCTGAAGCTGAGCCTGGAGAACCCTCGGAAGAGCTGTGAGACACCGAAAGAGGAAACGGACATGCAGCTGGTGGTAAAGTGTGACCAATTCGTGGGCAAGTTGGAGAGCTGCAGCCTCGCAGGCTGATGTTTGTACAGTGCTTTAAAGTTGTAAAATGCTGTATACTTGATTGATATGGCAAGGTTTGGGCTTTGCTGACTTCTCTGCTAGACAGAGTGATGTACTATTAAAGAGAGTTGGCACTTCCTTCCTGTTGTAAACCCCCGTCTTTGTTCCCTCCGTGTCTTCAGTAACGATCCCTTTGATTACTGGAGCCTTTGCAATCCTCGAGGTATTTTTAAAGAGTTGAAAGCAAGTTGCCTTTTTTTTTTTTTTTTTTAAGCAGTTCTGAACTGATGGCGAAACTAATCTTAAAAGTAAACTTCAGTATCAGATTTGTCTGGTTTTCCCCCCGCCCCCTATTTCTGGTTGTGTACAAGCAGTGTGGATCTCTACTAATCCCAGCGAGTCTTTCTGCTTCCCATCTGACCTGCAGCGAGAGCTCGCTTCTCCCCTCCTCCCTGCTCCAGCCCGCTGTCTGTGCTGCTGCTGCCTCAAGCAAGCTGTCCTCAGGCTGCTGCACTTTGACCCTGTGTGTGTCCTACACGCTGAGTGTGTCGGGTTAGAGTGTTGCATGGAAGGCCTTTGCCTAACTGTGACTTCCTGGTGCCTTAGTGCATTGAAAACAACAAACAAAAAAAGGAAACAAACAAACAAACCAAGCCTGGATTTCTCGCACTGTTTGTACAGCACCTGGCGAGTCTGACTCTTGTTACAAGGTGACTGAAATCTCGTGACCCTCAGGGGTTTTTTTTTGTACCTCTGCGTAGTGGTGTTCTTATTGTGTCTGTTACGATGTACACTAAAGGTTTGGCTTTTTTTAATGAAAACTTGAGATTCTTGTCCGAGACCGGAATGTCACGATGTTGATTATTTTTTTTATTTCTTTTTTTTTTTTTATAGTGGAATAGGGAATCTTTGCTCAATAATGGAAGCAGCAGAACTGCTTCCTTCTCCAAGGGGACCACAGCAGGGCGCTCCTGGGAGCAGCGGAGGTGTGCTGGGTGAGTGCAGGACATCAAAGTGTTAGGCACTGCCTTTGTGTTTAACTTACAGCTGTGCTAGTGAGTGACGTGCAGGGGAGCTAACACCACGTGGAGGGTAATTCTCGGCATCGTATGAAGGCTTTTCTTTAGGGGAGACACAGCCTTTTCTTTAGGGGAGGCAGTGCCAGGGGCCATGGCTCAGCCTGGGGCACTTAGCAGTAAGAACAGAATCATCTAGATGTGTTAGGTCTGATTTAAAATAGGAAGGATGTGATGCGTCAGCAAGTGTGCTGGTTTGAGAGTGGGATTTATGTCTCAGACGGCCGTGAGGACCTGGGGGCACACGCAGCCCGAGGGCTCCATCCTCATCCCACTGAGAGCAGGGACCGCAGTGCCCGTGTGGGGCCGTGCTGGGGTGGGAGGGCAGTGAGGTGTGCTTCGGAGTAGGGCCGCACGGAGGATGGGTTTCCTTCCCTCCTGCTCGTGCCTTGAGCAGCGCTTCAGTGGTGGCTGTTCCTCTGAGGCAGATGTTGAAGGTGCTGGGTGTTAATCTGAACGCTTCCACTCCGTGCTGGGTATCTAAAGCAGGTATGACCTCAGAGCTTTGTGTTTTGCTGAGCTCTTTGTCTCCGGCCTTACTGGCAGAGGCTAAGCACAGGAGTCTTGGATTTGGTTTTTGTTTGTGAAGCACTGCGGCCGTCAGCTGTACTGCCACTTAATTTCCTGCCTTGTTTTCTTACCACTGGCTTCATTTCTTGAAGGTTTTTTTTTCAGAAAGACCTGCATGTGTCTGATAGGAAACCTAGTTTTCCTGCTTTGCTGACGTCAGCCTGGCAGCAGGGGAGTTGTGTGTGACCAGAGGGGTTCCAGCTGATCTCCATCCGTGCCACGCTTTATCTGATTTTTCTGCTGTTTAACAAAGAGGGGGAAATCCTTTCCTTGAAAGGAGAGAGAGGGTTGAGTTTACCTGGGAGCAGCACAGGGTATTTTTGGGAGTGAGAAGGTGCCCAGAAGGAGCTATTGCATCATGGCTTTGGTTCGGCACGGGCTGACCTTCATGCCGTGCTGACTGCGCTTTGGGTTTCTCTTCTGTGTCCCAAACAACTGTGCAGTCACTGAGAAAACAAAATCTGTATGTTGAAAAGGCTGGACCTGAGCTGCAGGGAATGAGCTTCCCTTTGTAACCAAAGCGAGGGGATGAAATGCCAGCTTCCACATCTAACAATGAGACTCTGTTTCTGGAGGCAAAACTTCCCCAGGCGCGATGAGCCGAGGCTCCCTGTGGGCGTGCTGTTAGCAAGGAGCTGTTCTGGGCATAGTTGGAAGAAGCCTTACCAGAGGTCCTGATGCTTTCTGAGCTGCTGAGTGACTTCACCCTTCTGTGCAGCTCAGGTTTTACCCACAGAAGCCTCTTAGCAAAGCACTGTGCTGCGATGCCGCTGTGCTGCTGCACGCACGCAGTGCTTGGGGCTGAGAAGCACACAGTGCTGCCAGCTGAACCGGTCCCACATAGCAGATGTGGGGCTCCCAGAGACAGGAGATGCTGAACGTGTTGCTGGAAGGAGCAGGATGGTCGGAGCTGAGTCACTGCTGCAGCGGTGCCGGGCTTCCAGAGGCGTTCATCTCTTATTCATCAGCGCACGGTGCGCTGCTCACACCTATTTTTAGTGGAGCCAGCCATCCTCAGGACAGGGCGTCTCAGCTCACTGCTCTCTGCCATCCCTGGCTGCTTTTGGCGGCGCAGCTTTCAGCCTGTGAGCCTGTGTTGCTTCCCCCCCCCCCCATCTCTGCCACTCAAACTTTCCTCCTTTGCAGAAATAGTGCACGGTGGGTGCAGGAGGAGGAGGGTTTTCTGCCTGCTGCCGTGGATGCGCTGTTGGTGGAACGGCACGGCCGTTGTGGAATTGGTTGTTGTTTTCATCGTACTTTTCGTTTCGCGTTCATTTCCATGTTTGATACCGTGTACAATAAATTTGCAGAATTTAGAGGACTCCCACTTTCTTCGTTCTTCTTCCTCTGCCCCTTCCCCCTCGCTGCTGACACGTGGGGCTCATCCTCTAAGCCTCGAAGCTTCGCCCTGCGTTGGGGGACCAAGCAGTGACAGCAGCACTGATGTCCCTTCTTACTGTCCCCCCCCCCAGGGCTGGCAGCTCTGGGGCTCTCTCCCCGAGCACGGGTCCAGTAGGAAAGCAGTAACTTAGCACGCACCTCAAGCTTGTTGAAATATACTTTTATTGCATTTCTGCAGGTTTTACAAAAATATGACAATAAATTAAAAAGAAATAAATAACCCCCTTCTTCTTTCTGTTTCCAAAGAAGTAGCACGCAGCGAGGGGAAAAAAAAAAAAACAAACCAAAGAAACAATTCCCTCCTTTGTGCAGTAACTGCCCAGAAGTGAGATACCAGACAGGCGGCTGCCGGAGGAGTATTTTCTATAGAGAAATGCTGAGAAGTGCCCTGGATGTGGGGCCCTGTCCTCTGCTGCACGGAGCAGGAGTGGGTTGTGCCAGGACTGTTGCTGCCAGGAGGGAAATGGGGCAAACAAAGATCAGTTGGAGAGCAGCGTGTTTTAACCGAGAGCTGAGAGCCGCCCCAGCGAGCCCAAACCGGGGAGCAGAGCAACGGATGGTGAGTGGGGAAAGGAAGGGGGGGGGAGGACAGCGGTGGTGGGGTCACCGGTACCCCGCTCCGTGCTCTGCCTGCTGCCTGTCCCACACCGTGTGGGTCTGCTCCCCTCTCCCCGCTCTCAGCCTCTGCTCGTTGCCCTGAGCAGGGAGGGGAAGGTACATGGTGCCTGGTTCTGTGTTGGGGTGCTCTGCCCTCCGTGCCTCCCAGGGACACCGGAGTGCGGTGTGGCTGTGGCACAGCCCCGGCCCTGCAGTGCAGTGAGCAGAGCCTCAGCGCTGCCCCGGCCTTATTGCTGTATCCATGGCTTGGTTCAAAGGCGAAAGGAACAAACACACTGTGCTGTGGGGTGAGATGGGGGGGGGAACAACCTGACGTTTCTGCAGCCCAGGCCTTGGGCCAGGCACAGTGATGGGGCAGCTGCCCCAGAGCCCTCCTTCCCCCCTGTTTGCTTTGGAGATGGCAGGTAGCTCGGCGGGGGCAGTAAGCGGGGCTGGGGGTGAGGGGCTGCCCCTCCCCGTGCCCTCAAGCGAAGCAGCGCCCAGCAGAGCCGTGAGCAGCCCGTTTCCCTCTGGGACAGTGGCTGCCAAAGCACTAATGCTACACCCAGCGAATCCTCCACCTCGCCAGAAGCAAAGCTGCTCCCACCCCCCTCCCCCCATCCTCCCAGGCTCCAGCGCGTGTGCCTTATTGCAAAACGATTCCACAACGTAGGAAAGCAGAGAGAGAGGGCGAGGGACTGTCACAGGTTCGGGGCGCTCCGAGCTCTCGTCTCCGCCGCCTGCAGCCATTGCACGAAGAAGGGCACAGAGTCGCTCGCGTTGGGTTTTGTTTGGGTTTTAGTGCAAGAAATGCTGCCCGTGCCTTGGGGACGCAGCAGGCGGTGCTCGCTGCTCACCCCCCTCCCTCCCGGCCGCTGTCCCGTGGTCAGTGGGGCGCAGCGATGGCTGTAGGCACGGGTGAATCGGGCTCCTCTTGCCACTGTCCATCCCTGTGGAGCGGAGCTGGGGCCCCGAGCTGCGCCTCTCAGAGCTCCGTGGGTCCGGGGACACCAAATCCTCCTTGGATGAGCTCCTGGGGACGGTGTGCGTGGAGCATTGCCCATCGGCAGTGCGGGAGGGGATGCTCCATCCGAGGGCACCGCCGGACCCCCACGGGGCTGCAATGGGGTCCCAGCAGAGGGGCTGCGATGGAGGGGCCGCCGCGTGGCTGGCACGCCCGTGCTCTCTCGCTCCCAAAATTCCAGCTCAGAGTCTGAATCCCCCGCTCTCCTCCTCCGCCCGTGGCTCCGTCTCCTCGCGGGCTCCGTCCTCTGGGGCCCCGTTGAGGTGGGACTTGCTGGGGCCCGGCCGCTCGCCCGCATCTGTGGTGGGGCCGGCGCGGGGCTGCGGGGAAGCGGTGGCCCCGTTGCCGCCGGTCCCTTCGGACTTGCCGAAGTTGAAGAGCTTGCCGGGGTTGAATGGCTTGGTGGGAGACTGCACCTTCTCGGTGGCCGCGTCTCTCTTGGTTTCGGGGGATTTCAGGAACTTGAAGCTGAGGAAGCCGGGGAGTTTGTTATCGCTGCTGGTAGGGGACTGGGGGGACCTGGCGGCCGCGCTGCTCGCCCCGGCCCCCCCGGAGAGGAACTTGCCCTGCAGAGGGATGATCTGCTTCAGCTTCATGACGTTGTTGGTGGCCAGCAGCGAGCTGGGCCGCTTGGGCTTGTCGGAGCTGTGCGTGGAGGACCCCCCGGAGCCCTTTCCTTTGCTCTGGCTCTTCTCGTGGGCCGGGTCCTGCCCGGCAGCCTCGGCCTTGGCCTCGTCGCGGTTGGCCTCGCGCTCCTTGCGTGCCTGGTACTCGGCGTGCCGCTGCCGCTCCTCCTCCTCCCGCTTGCGCCGCTGCTGCTGCTGGAAGTGGTGCTGGGCCTGGCGCTCGTGCTTCTGCCGGCGGGAGCGCGTCGGGACGGGGACGGTGCGGGGACGGCCCACGTGTCCCCATCCCCTACAGCGTCACCTACCTTGAAGGCCTCGCGGCGCTGGTACTCCAGCTTGGCCATCTCCTCGGCCACCCATGCAGGGATGTCGGGGATGGCCACTTGGATGACGTACTTCAGCAGCAAGGCGAAGTGCTGCGGGGACACGGGGTGAGCGCTCAGCACCCCCCCACCGCCCCCTCCCCAAATGGGAGACCCTCTATTGACCCCCCCCCCCCTACCTCCAGCACCACCACGGAGATGATGGCTCCCTCGGGGCTGAGCCAGGGGAACAGCCGCTGGAGCTGCCCGCACTGTGCGATCAGGTAGCAGTTGACCACGATGGCCAACACGCCCATGGCCTCCATCACCTTCTGCAAGAGGCACGGTGCCGGTGATGAGCACGAAGCCTGCCGCCACGCCGGCCCCCTGCAGCCCCCAGCCCACCTGCCACTGCCCGATGCTCTCCACCCGCTGCCCGAAGGGTCTCTGCAGCCCCGTGCACAGCTTGAAGGCGTCGCTGCGGATCTCGATGATGTTGTTGACCAGCGCGCACATGGCGGCCAGCGGGAAGGCGGAGGAGAAGAGCACCACGTAGCCAAACTGGATGAACATCTCCTGGTAGTCCTGGAAGGTGTCCTGGCAAGAGGAGGAGGAGGAGGAGGTTCCAGGGTGCGTGGGCAGCCTGGTGTGGTGGGGGGCACCCACCCACAGCAGGAGGTGGAAGTGGAAGATCTTTAAGATCCTTTCCAACTCACCACTGCCATGCATTCTTTAAGGACCCTTCCAACCCAACAACCCCAAGATTCTGTGGTCCTTAAAGACTATTCCAACCCAACAAATCCCACGGTTCTGTGTTAAGGCCCTTCCAACCCAACAATCCCATGGTTTTGTGGTCCTTAAGGACCCTTCCAACCCAACAACCCCATGGTTCTGTGATCTTTAAGGACCCTTCCAACCCAGCAGTTCTATGAGGAGAGGAGCAGGAGGATGCTCACACGCTGCACCACGCTGTGCCGCCCGCTCACCTCGTACTTCTTCATGCAGCTCTCCACCTCCGCCTGCGTCAGCTGTGTCGAGTAGTCCTCCTCGGGCGGATCGATCCATGACGCCCGGTTCCGCCTGCGCCCTTCCTCCTCGCCCTCCTCCTCCTCCCTCCTCCTCCTGGTGACCCGTGGACCCACGGTCGGCTCCGCTGCCTTGGCTGGGCTGCCTGGGGGGCCTTCAGCATCCTCCTCATCGTCGCCCAGCTCGAAGACGGAGGCGGGGTCCATGCCCTTCTCCACCATGGTGGGGCTGCCCTCCTCCAGGAAGCTCTCCTCCTCGGTGCCGCCGGGCTCGGTGCCGCGCCGCTCCGCTTTCTCGATGAAGCTCACCTTCTTCAGCTTCA
The DNA here is from genome assembly GCA_023055505.1 of Callipepla californica brunnescens. Classification (NCBI taxonomy): domain Eukaryota; kingdom Metazoa; phylum Chordata; class Aves; order Galliformes; family Odontophoridae; genus Callipepla; species Callipepla californica. The sequence continues at coordinate 1,417,604 of JALIRH010000043.1, read as the reverse complement.
GCCCGCAATCCAGCGCGCTCTCTTCCTCCGAATCCGACTCACGCCGCTCTTCCTCCTCCTCCTCCTCTTCGGGCACCCCGCAGCCCCCATTCAGACACTTCTTCTCCCCCCGCGGCCCTTCGTGGGCTGCCGGGGGTGCGCGGGGGTGCGCGAGCATGCGGAGGACGGCGTGGGACAGCTCTCGGAGGCTGCGCAGGCTGAGCTCCCCGCGGCGCAGGCGGCGGTACAGGTGGGGCTGCGACACCTCCCTGACGTTCTGCAGGAACTGCCGCGTGATGAGCAGCGTGGCCAGCATCTGCGGGGACACCGCCGTCACCGGGGGGCTGCCACCACCCCCACATCCCCCTCCCGACCCCATCCCCGCAGAGCAGGACTCCCATCCCTCGGCGTCACCCTGACGTTGGCCACACGTGTGCCACCGAGTCGGGGATGGGAGCCCCAGGGGTGGGGTCGGGGATGGGGGTGTTCACGGCAGCATGCATGGCCCCCGCCCTCCCTGCTCCTACTTTGGATACTCCCAGTCTCCAGCAAAAGCCCAGGAGGCCCTTAAGGAAGATGAGGGAGAGGTGGAGGTGGAGGAGGATGAAGGGGAGGAGCGCCTCTTTGAGCTGGCGCACGAGGCTTTGGGACAGAGAGAAGATGAGCAGGAGCTGCGGAAGGGACAGACGGACGGACGGACGGACGGACAGACACAGACAGAGAGATGCTGTCAGCGGCCGCTCGGCCCCACTGTGGCATGCGGGGTCCCAGGGGGAGCAGTGGTGGGGGGTGGGGGGGGATGAAGGTGCTGCTGGATGAGGGATGTCCATCTGTGTGCACCAGGGTTGGGATGGGGGGGTTCTCGCTGCCCCCCGCAGCCCCTCACCTCCTTCAGCCGCTCCATGTCTTTGAGGTAGAAACCGATGTAGAAAAGACTTAGGTATGAATTTACAAACTGAAACTGCGGGATAAAAGGGGGGGGGGGGGAGGTGTTAATGCAGGGCAGGGGTGGGACACCAAGACCCCTCTCCCCCTCTCCCTTTCTCCCCCCCCCCCAATTTACCAGGACGATTTTGATGATGAGGTGTTTCTCGTAGGCACTCTGCAGGCGGTAGTTTTCTGCAAAGCCGAAGGGTTTGCGGTCAAGGGGGGCCCTGCTGACCCCTCCACCCTCCCCCCACCCCCCGGCCCCACGCACCCATGTCGTTCAGCCAGTAGGCGATCTTCTTGTAAACCTCGTCGCAGGTCGTGACGATGACGGCCAGCACGATTTTGGGCAGGAAGCGGAGGATGCGGGGCAGCTCCTTGACGCTCAGCACGAGCTCCTGCGGGGGGGCAAGGATGGGCTGCAGGGATGTGCCCCTCCACCCCACCCCCTCATCTGGTGTGACGACGCAGCCCAGCCCCCACCTGGAGCTGGAAGCAGCCCAGCATGACGAGGAAGACGAAGGAGAGGCAGGCGAGGCAGACGGGCAGGCTGACCAGGCACTGGAACAGCAGCCGCTTCCAGGGCGGGTAGTAGAACTCCTCGGCGCTGGTCACCGGGCTGATCCTCTTCACCCCCTGACGGAGGTGTGACCCCACCGAGCTCAGACCCCTCCAGCGGTCACACGTGTCACAACGGCGTCAGTCCTCCGCGCCCACCCCGCCCTCCCAACACTTAAGGACCCCCCCCCACTCAGAGTGCTCACCCTGAACTGGGGCCGGGGCTCTTCGATGGACTCTGCGGGGGTGTCCAGCGTCCCCCACTTGTAGGCAAACTCAGCCCCACGGCGCTTCCACTCCTCCAGGAACAGCGTGGACCAGACCACATTGAAGATGGCGAACACCACGCAGCAGATGTCCTGGCTGGTCTGCCGGGGGGGGGGGCAGCACCAGGGTCACCCCCACCCACTGCCCCATGGCCGTGGTCCCGGGCAGCCAAGCGGCTCCGACCCCCCCAGTGCCAGGGGGACACTGCAGCTCCGCAGCAATGAGGGAAAGGAGGATGGGACCCCCCCAGACCCCTTTTTTGCCCCCCCCCGCCCCCCACACCTGGTCGCTCTCGGTGAAGGTGTAGAGGATGGAGCCGAACACAGCGGGGTACACCATGGCCGAGGTGTAGAAGCCGAGCCAGGCGAAGTACATGGCGATCTTCACCCCGAAATAATCACAGATCTCATCTGCATGGGCCGAGGGGGCATGAGTGGGGCCGGGACCCCCAGAACCCCTCCCCCCACAATCCTCCCCCCCGAGGTCTCACCGAGCGGCTGCGCCTCGCAGATCGCCTGCACCCACGACTTCATCAACCGCTTGAGGATCCTCTGCTCGTGCAGTGGGAACACCTGCTGGATGACGCCGCGGGCCGCCAGCTCCGGGACTGCACCGTGATAGCGGGGTGAGGATGGGGCACCGCTGTCCCCCCCCCCCCGAGCACAGCACAGAGCAAAGGGATGGCAGGGAGGGGGGCTCGGTGCCATGCAGGGACCCCACTTGCACCCTGTGCTCATCCCCGTGTGCTGCAGGAATGGGGACCCCAGCAGGGGTGGGGGTCTTCTGGGGACGGTGGGGACGTGGGGTGGGCAGGGGGAGCGGGGCGGTGCCGTGCCATACTCACTGATGGGCTGTCCCTCCAGGAAGTGGATGTTGTGCAGTGCTTCGCCCTGCTTGGCCCGCAGGTTCTCCAGCCAATACCTGATGATGTTTTGCCGTTCCTGTGGCACCGCAGAGGGGTGAGCTGTGAGGGGGGGGGCACGGCCCCGCTGCCTGAACCCCAGCACCCCAAATGTGGCCCCATTGAGCACCCCTTGCCCTGTCCTGCCCACCCCCAGCACGGGGGAGACCCCATTTCCCTTCTCCGTCTGGAAGGGGGGAGAGGACCTGTGTCCTTGCCCTGTGTCCCCACATCCCTGCCCGGGTCCCCCATCCCACCTGAGAGGTGAAGAAGTAAAGCTCGTTCTCGATGTTCTCGTAGATGTAGTCCTCCTCGCAGGAGAAGCTCCTCATGCCTCCCCCAAATTCGGCTTTCACGGGTTTCCGCAGCCCGATCTCATCGGCCCCGCGCAGCAAACTGCAGAGAGGGGACGGGGATGGGGCCACGATGGGGATACGGGGGGGGGGAGGGGGGGAGGGAATTGGGGTGGGGGGGGGATGGGAGCACACACACCTCTCGTAGGTGGCGGTGACGAAGAAGGCGTAGGCGCGGGTGTGCTTGTGGTGCCGCACCTGCACGATGAGCTCGGGGATGCCGAGGCGGATGTGGTTGAGCAACCAGAGCAGCGTGTGGTCATCCGTGCTGTCTGCAGGGGGGGGGGGGGAGGAAAGGGGGGGCACCGACATGACCCCACAGCCCTGTGCCCACATCCCCCCCCTGCTGTCCCCATCCTTTGCCACGTCCCTTTCCTCCCCCCCCCTTCACACACACACACACCTGGGAAGGTCATGAGCACATCGCAGTTCTCGGTGGGCACCGTCTTCATCCAGGCTTTGTGGGACATGATGTAGCGCCCGGCTTGGAGCAGCCGCTTCCCAAAAAGCTTGTCTGTGGGGAACGGAGCGGCCCCGTCACCCCCATCGCCCACCCCATAACCCCATCGTAACCCCACAGCGCTGGGTCGGCCACCGGCGCAGCCGCAATGGGAGCAGGGATTGGGTTTCTCAGGAAGCCCCGACAGCTGTGGGAGGTCACTCGTGTCCTGGGCACGGCGTGCCACAGCCCCCCCGGTGTGGTGTCCCCCCCATCCCCACGGCTCACCTCTGCCCTCAGCCCCACAGCGGTGCCGGGATCCGTACGGCCGCAGCTCCGGGAGATGGGAAACAGCAGCAAAAATGGGGGGAGCCGCAAAGCAGCCGTCTCCATGGAAACGGGGGGAGGCCCCGCGCGGCGGTGATGCGCGGGGATGGGGGTGGTCCCCAGGGTCCCTTTGCTCCCCCCCCCTCCCCCCTCCACGCCCCGGCTGGGACTCGACCCCCGTCCCGCTCCGGGGTGACCGTGACTGTCCCCATTGGGGTGCGTGGGGACCCCACACATCGCAGCCTGGCTGTGGGGCAGGACGAGGCCCCACGGAGCCAAGGGGTCCCGGTGTGAGCTCCTGGCCACCTCCGTGCCTCAGTTTCCCCTCCCTCAGTTTCCACATCGCCGCTGTCAGCTCGCCCCGGGGCAGGGAAGGTCCCGGGTCCCGGACAACGGCATCCTGCGCACACCGGGCAGTGCCGGGCCCCAAAACACAGGAAATACCGGACACACCGGGACACGCACCGAGCCCTGTCCCATCCCAGCAGACACACCCAGCCCCATGCCCCCCACCCCAGCACCGAGCAGCCCCCCCCCCACCAGCAGCCCGGCTGAGACCCAACAAATTCATGTCCCACACCGGCACCGCGCAGAAAAGCCGTGCTGTGCAGCACTGTGGGCGCAGGGCTGACTGCGGGGGGGGGGAATGGAGGGGCAGATCCTGCCCACCCCACACTCAGGGCCGGCCCTGGGGGCGGTGCGGGGCCCGGCACAAACGTGGCATTGTCGGTGCCAACGCAGCTGCAGAGCCGGGGGAGCAGCGTCAGCTCGGGGTGGGGTGACTCGCCGGGACCCCCCCCAGCTCCGCTCCATCCGCACCGCCGCCCGCTGGGACCCCCAGTGGGACCCCCACGGTGCAGGGGCACAGATGGGGCCGAGCATCGGTGCTGCTGAATTATTGACGCTCGCAAAGGGCCGTGTAACCCTACCCGGGGCGGCGGGCGGGGGGGAGCGGGCACGGGGCGCAGTACCGCGTGTGCCAGCCCGCGGTGCCACGCGTGGGACTCGGTGGCACGGCCCCCACGGCACCGTGGGTCGGGGGCGAGCCCGAGGACACCGGGGGGGCTGCAGAGGGGTCCCGGCACAGATCCTGTCCACTTAATGGTGACTGTGGAGGGGGGAGACGTGGGGGGACGACACTGCTGCCCCCTCCTCCTCCGGCTTTGGGGCCGTTCCTGCTCGTGTCCCCACGGTCCCCGGCCCCATGTCATCCCGGTGCAGCCCCCCCCCCCCCTCTTTCCCCCCCCCCCTCGTCCCCGCAGCCGCCGCTCACCTTGGGGTAAGGTCACCGCAGCCGCAGGGCTCCGGGCACCCAACCACCGCCACCACGCGCCCCGCGGAGCGCATCGGGAGCCCCGGGCGGTACCGCGGGGGGGGGCACAAAGTGGGTCACACCGCTGCCGCGACACCCCGCGTCCCGACACGGCCGCATCCCCGGCGGTGTCACAAAGCCCTCATCCCGCAGCCCCCGCCCCCACCCGGCCCTGGGGAGGTCGGGTGGGGGGGGGGGGGGGGGAACAAATGGCCCTCCCTTGTGGTGGGGGGGGGCACACGGTACGAAGGGGGCACAGCTGCCCGAGGGCCGGAGGGGTCGCTGCTGTCTCCCCGTACACACAGCGCTTTGCACGCAGCCTGTCCGGGAGGGGGGGGGGGTAAGGAAGGGTGGGTATGTGGGGGGGGGGTTTACACAGAGTCCGGCGGACCCGGGTGTGGGCACAGAACCAGCACGGAACCGTCAGCACGAAGCGCTGGGGCATCAGCCCCCCCCCCCCAACCCAGGACCGCAGCGCTGCCCGGAGCGGCCGCGCCGCATTGAGCCGCAGGGAGCGGCCTCTCCACCCCCCCCACCCCCCACCTCCAAAACCCACATCCCTATTCCGTGTGTGTCCCCCCCACCCATCCCCATCCCCGCTGCCACCTACCCAGGACCCCCCCAGGGGCCGCCGGTTCCGTCCGTTCGTCCCCAGGCGGGGCCCTCCGGGGCCGCTCTCCGTCGTGCGGTGCCGCGGGCGGTTCGGGCATGGTGCGGGGCTCCGGGCGCGGCGGGGGCTCGGGGGGGGCCGCCGCATGGGGACCGCTGCGGGGCCGGTGCCGCCCGAACCGCCCGAGCCGCCGCCGCGCCCGGACGGGAGGAGGAGGAGGAGGAGGAGGGACAAAGGCGGCGGAGCGCCGCGCTCCGGCCCCGCAGCACTTGGTTGGATGTCAGCACCACAACGGGGGCCCCGACGGCTGCACCCCCATACTGCCCCCCCCCCCCCCCCCACTCGCCGGCCCCAATCCCCCCGCGCTGCTCCCAGCATCCCCCATCCCCTCCTGCCCCCCCCCCCCCCCCGCTCCCCACCCCGGCTGCTTCTGCACCCCAAATCCGCCCCCCCCCCGCCTCCCCTCCCCCAGCCAACCCCCCCCCTCCCCCATCCCATGTAACCCCCCCCCCCCACCTCCAGGCGCAGCGCCCAGCTCGGGGTCAGGAGGTTATTTCGGGGTGTGTATGATGGGAGGGGGGGGGGGGGCCGGAGGTAACCCGACCCCGCTGACATTTAGGAGCCCTCCCCACCCCCACCCCACGGCCCAAACCCAACGGGGCCAGGGACCCCCCCAAACCTCCCGCAGTGCCATAGGGTTGGGGGGCACAGCGCAGCCCCGCTCCCCTCCCCGCGGCGGTGTGACATAGAGACGTGGGGACCCCGCACCGCGTCGTGTGTCCCCCCCACCCCGACCCCCCCCGGCTCTGTAGCTATTCCGGGGCCGGTGCCGGGTGCCAGCGGTGACGGCTGTGACGGGCCCGACCCCCCCCCCCCCTCCCCCACTCCAGCTGCGGTTCGGGTTCGCTCGGTGACCCCCCCGCACCCGCCCCGCGCTGCTGTGTCCCCTCCACGGGTGCTGGGGAGTCCTGGGGGGGGGGGGGGCAATGGGGGGCCCGATGGGGCTGAGCACGGTGGGAACGATGATGGGGCTCAGGACCCCCGGGAATCCCGCATCCCTCGCGTCCCGCATCCCTCCCGCATCATTGCTGCATCCCTCCCTGCCCCCCCCGCCCGGATCCCACCGCACCCCTCCCGCACGTGTCCCGCAATTCCTTTCTCTCTCCTCCATCCCCGCCCGTATCCCTCTTTCACGCTCCTTTATCCCGCCCCCCACCCCTTTGTCTCCGCGCCATGTCCCCGCTTCCCCCCTCCCTCCCCCCCCACAAAAGCTGGCAGCGTGCGGGCGGAAGCTGCTCCTGCACAGCCTCAGGCAGCGTGACGTCATCCCTCCGCCTCGAGCCAATCAGAAATGAGGTCGCGGCAGAAAGCCCTCCTCCCTGCCTCAGGCAACCAATCGGCGCGCGGCGATGGGCGGGGCGCGGCGGCGGTGGGCGGGGCGTGGGGCAACGCGGGCATGGCGCTGCGGAGGGCACTGAGCGCGGCGGGGCGGAGGTGGGGGACACGTGGGGGGGCGGGGGGGGGCTCCGTGGGGCGGGGTACAGAGGGACACGGGGCGTGGGGAGGGGGTGAACCCTGGGAATGGCGGTTATATGTGCCGGGGGTGCGTCGGGGGTGGGCAGGCTCCTGTCGTGGGGGGTGTCCCGTTTTGGAGCCCCCCACCTCCACGCCCCCCCCCCCCTTCCCGCAGATGTCTGTGCTCGGTGGCAGCGGGGGACACCATCTTCGCCGTCTCCTCCGGACACGGGCGCTGCGGGGTGGCCGTTATCCGCACCAGCGGGCCGGGCAGCGGGGGGGCCCTGCGCAGCCTCACCGGGAACCCCGAGCTGCCCCCCCCCCGCGTCATGGCCCTGCGGAGCATCCGGGACCCCCGCACCGCAGAGCTGCTGGACCGCGGCCTCGTCGTCTGGTTCCCAGGTGGGGGCTGGGGGGTCGGGGGTGTCCCCTCTGAGGGTCTCAGTGGGGGGGGTGCCGTGGAGGGCTCTGGGTGCCCGCTGGGGGGTCGGGGTGCGCAGGGGGGAAGGGGCTTTTGGGTGCCCTGGGGGGGGGGGGGGGGGCTCTGGTGTGGGTTTTGAGTGCCTACAGTGGGGGGTGCCCAGTGGGGTCTCAGCCCTTGGGAGGTGGGTGCCCACTAGGGGGTGTGGTGGGGCTCTGATAGGGGTCTGGGTGCTGGTTTGGGGTCTGGCCAGCACCCCATGTGCCTGCAGTCCCTCTTTGCTGCAGCCTCACGATCCCTCCGAGCACCGACAGCTCCAGCGCTGCCCCACAGCGCCTGTGTCTGCCCCCCTCCCCCCCCCCCACACCCCCGTGGGATTGAGGTCTCTCCCCGCTCCCTGCAGGACCCCGCAGCTTCACGGGGGAGGACTGCGCAGAGCTGCACGTGCACGGAGGGCCGGCGGTGGTGAGCGGGGTGCTGCGGGCGCTGGGTGAGCCCACCCCCCCCCCCCCACGGGTGCCCCCACGCCCCTCCACCACCATCCCGCTCGGCGCTGACGGCCCCACGCAGGGTGTCTGTCCGGGCTGCGTCCCGCTGAGCCGGGGGAGTTCACGCGCCGTGCGTTCCACGGGGGGAAGCTGGACCTGACGGCGGCCGAAGGGCTGCGGGACCTCATCCACGCTGAGACCGAGGCGCAGCGGCGGCAGGCACTGAGGCAGATGGACGGCAAGCTGGGGCGGCTGTACCGGCGGTGGGGAGAGACCCTCACCCAGGTTGTGGGGCTGGGGGAGGAGGGTGCACTGGGGACACGCGGGCTGTCTGTGCTGATCCCCGTGCCATGCCGCAGGCCCTCGCTCACATCGAAGCGTACATCGATTTCAGTGAAGATGATAACGTGGAGGAAGAGGTGCTGTCCCAAGGTAAGGGGGTAATGGGGGGGGATGCTCTGAGGCCGTTGTCCCCACCCCCGCTGCTGTTGTCCCCGCAGTGGACGCGGCCGTGCGGGCGCTGGAGCGGGAGATCGCTGCCCACCTGCGGGACGGGCGCCGGGGAGAACTGCTGCGCGCGGGGGTCCGCGCCGTCATCGCCGGACCCCCCAACGTGGGCAAGAGCAGCCTGCTCAACCTGCTGTGTGAGTGGGGCGTGGGGGGCTCCGAGCGGCCGCCCCCCACCTGAGGCGGAGCCACCTCCCCCCATCCCCGCTGCTGCAAGGGTGGGGGTCCCTGGCGTCGTCCCCCTGAGCCCCCCCCATCCCCCTGTCCCCAGGCCAGCGTCCGGCTGCCATCGTGTCCCCAGTGGCGGGGACCACGCGGGACGTGGTGGAGGTGTCCCTGAATGTCAGTGGGTACCCCGTGGTGCTGAGTGACACAGCGGGGCTGCGCGATGCCACCGACCCCATCGAGCAGGAGGGAGTCAGCCGTGCACGGGAGCGGTGAGATGGGGGGGGGGTGGGATGCTGCGGGGTGGGGGGGGGGCTGAGCGGGCGGTGATGCAGCAGGCCGTGTCCCCGTGGGCTGTGTCCCCGTGGGCTTTGTTCCCACGTGTCCCCGCAGCCTGCAGCACGCAGACCTGGTGCTGGCCGTGTTGGATGCCACCTCGGTGCCCTCAGATCCCGATGAGTTGGGGGCTGCCCTGCTCTCGCTGGTGCCCCCCGCCACTCCCTGCGTCCTGGTGCTCAACAAGGCCGACCTGCTGGGGGGTGGCACGGGGGCTCTGGATGCTTGTACCTGCGGATCCCCGCTGCCCCCCACCACCCTGCTGTCCTGCAAGACGGGCGAAGGCACCGACCGCCTCCTGCAGCTGCTGGGACAGCAGCTGGCACAGCTGTAAGCACCACAGATCCGGGGTGGGGGGCACAGCGTGGCATCGTCCCCAGCCGTTCATTTGATGTGGGGGTGGATGCCACAGAGTGTTGTGCCCCCTCGCCCCCCCCCCCAAGGTGTGGAGACCCCCTGGCCGGCTCGCCCAGCCTCACGCAGAGCCGGCACAGTGCCCAGCTGCGGGGCTGCGTGGCCGCGTTGGCACAGTACGGGCAGCAGCACGACGTGGGCATGGCAGCGGAGCAGCTGCGCGTGGCACGGCAGCACCTGGGCCGCATCACCGGGCACGTGGGGGCCGAGGACATCCTGGATGTCATCTTCAGGGACTTCTGCATCGGCAAGTGATGGGGGGTGGGGGGGGTCCGTGGGGGTATTAAACCGTGGTGCCTTGGGTTGCTCTGCGTCCTTGCCCTGTGCCCGCAGCCCCCTGCTGGGGGTGGTGCTCTCTGTGCCCTTGGGGGGAGCGCATCCTGAACCCCAGGCGTGGGAAAACCCGCTGGGAAGGGCCGTGCTTCCTGGCCGGGAGGATGCGTGTTGGCCATGGAAAATCCTCTGCTTCCCCCTTGGGCTTCCCCTCCCCAACCCGCGGCGTGGGGCCCATCGCGGTACCCCCAAGGGTGTTGATGTGGGGGTCCCGGCCCAAGTTGGGGGTGGGTACACCCTAAGGGTGGGGGGAGGGGGGGACCCCGTGCCGCCCGTTGTTCTCCCACCCCCTGCTCCCACAGTGCTGCCTCACTTTGTGGGCTGGGGAGGGGCCACCCAGCAGTGCTGCCGTGCAGTGGGGCAGCCCCAGCAGGTGGCTTTGTGAGTGATAGGGGGGGGGGGGATACACAGAGGGGCCTGGTGGGGGATGGGGGCACTGTGGTGGCCCGGGGAGCACTCGGTGTCAGCGCGTGGGGATGGTGGCACGCAGGCGGCGCGGGACCGGGGCTGTGGCGTGCTGAGGGGAGGGGGGCAGGAAAAGCTCTTTAAACAGGAAAGCAAAGACCGTGCGGCCATAAATCACCATGTGGCCATAAATCACTGCACCTCAGCCCCTGCGTGCCAAAAGCTGGGGGCAAAGGGGGGGGGCAGCGGGGACCGCAAGGCCGGGGGGAGGTGGGGGGAGGTGGGTGTGGGGCTCTGCTGCGGCCGAAAGCTTTGTGCTCACAGTGGGGTTTGGCAGCGGGATGGGGGAAATAACAGCTGTCCCAAGGGGAGCCTTGACCCGTAACCCCCCCCCCTATGGTGCTGGGGGAGTCCCTTACATCCTTGGCTGCTGCTCGGCCCCTTCTGGGAACAGCCCCCCCCTCTTCCTGATCTGTTTCCTCGGCCTCACTGCCTCTGCAGCGGGACGGGATGTTCCTGCCCCCCCCAACCCCCACCCCCGTGGCCTTTTTCCCCCATCCCAGCTCCCCCGTCCAGCAGTGAGGCACACACACGCGATGAGTTGTGTCAGTGCTCAGCACGGGCTGTTATTCACAGCCACCGTCACGGCGGCTCCGGGTACACACACATGGGAACCGAGCGGGGGTGGGGGGGAGGGACATGGGGAACGGGTTTGGGGTGGGGGGGGGGAAGGGGAAGGGGGAGGGGGCAGTTGGGACTCATTCCCCGCTTGCTCCTGGTTGGGGTTTTCCATCTGTGCTGTGTGAAGCGCCGCTCCGGGCTCGTCCTGCTGTCCTCCAGCCCCTCACCACGGCTCTCCCTGTGCTACCCACTGTGGGGAGGGCACGGTCAGCCCCATTCCCCCCCCCCCCCCCCCCCCCACCCATCCCCAGGGGTCTCCCATGCCCCCCCATCCCTCACCTGGGGTTCCTAATCATGGCCGTGTACTGCTCCATCACGTTCTGCACCATCTTCTGGATCTCCTCCGTACTGATTTTGTCTGTTGGGACGAGAGCAGCGGGGTTAAAGGGGGGGGAGGGAGGGGGAGTGGGGGGCACACGGTTGGGGCATCACCCCCAGGTTATGGACTCACCCTGCTTCTGCAGCACATCCGCATAGGAGCTGGGGAGGGGGCCCGGCCGCACGCTGCCCACCACCTGCGGGGCTGTGTAGTAGGTGCCCACCTGCAGAGGGGAGAGGGCTGCGTGTCCGTGCTGGCTCCGGCAGCGTGGGCTCAGCACTGGCACCAGTGGGGCACAGGGACGGGGGGTGGCACAGGGATGGAGGTGGCACAGCACAGAGCTGAAGGCAGCGAGCACATCTTTAGAGATCCTGGGCTAAGGCAAGCGTGTGCAAGGCCGTGCTCGTGCAAAAGTGCCTCCTCAGAACCGTGTGTCTCCCCCACACCCCGCTGCCCCCCACCTTGGAGCTCATGCAGAGGCTGAGCTGCTCGCTGAAGTAGTTGGCCTGCGCGGCGGCTTTGCTCTTCTCTCCCAGCTCCTTGCTGAGCCGCTCCTTCTCTGCCAGCAGCTTCTTCTGCTCCTCCTGGCTGCCCTGCAGCTGCACCCGCGCGTCCTGCAGCCTCCTGCCCAGCTCCTGCTTCTCGTGGGAGCAGTTGAGGTGGCACTGCTGCAGCATCATGTCGCAGACGCTCTTCCCCACGTAGTCGCTCTCCAACCTCTGCTGCTGGTTGAAGAGCTCCTCGATGCGCTGCATCAGCAGCCGCAGCTTCTCCTCCACCTGGCTGCAGCCGAAGTTCATTTTGCTGACGCTGATGGTGCGCAGGGTGTAGAGCACGTTGCTTTGCATCGTGTTGTATTCGCCCTTCAGCTGCTCCAGCTGCGCCGCGGTGGTGCTGGAGAGCACCCTGGTGGCTTTCAGGTCCTGCTGGCAGCGCTCCTGCTCCTGCCTGGCTTTGCCCAGCTCCGATTCGGCCGTGGTGCAGCTCTGCCCCAGCTCCTTCCTCTGCTGCTTCGCCGTGTCCAGCTGCCGCTGCAGCTCCGCCTTCTCGGCTGTGTGGGGCAGAGGGGATGGGGTGTGATGTGGGACCCCCCCACCTCCCCCAACATCACCCTGATCCCACGTGGCACTGCGCCATTTGGGGGTACACGTCATGATGGGTCCCTGAGGAACACTGGGGATTCCCATGCACAGACTCTGTGAGGGTGGTGGGGGTCTGTGGGCCCCCGGAGGGTTGGGATTGGATGCCAAAGGTTGCCCCCCACCCTCCCAACCCCACCCCTTACCGGCGCAGCTGGAGTTGATGACCTTGATGGCCAAGTAGCACTTTTCCAGGTGGGTCTTTTGGAAGTAGATGGCCCTGTTGATGTCCTCCAGCTGGGGGGCAAAGGGAGGGGTGGGGGCAGGAAGGGAACAGTCAGTGTGACCCCATTGCCAGGAGCTAGAGAGGTGGGGACCCCCAGGGATGGGTGCATCCAGGGACTGGAGGCCCCCCCCAACACACCCCTCACCCATCTCTGGTGTCCCAGGCAGAGCATCCTCACCCCGCACTCCTCACCCATCCCTTTGGGATCCGGGCCAGGGGTTCCCCCAATCTCTCACCCTGGGGGTGCCGCTGGGGGCCTGGCTGCTGTTGCACTTGTCCAGCTGCCCTTGCACCTTCTGCAGCTGCCCCTGCAGCCCCTGGTTGGCCTTCAGCGTGGCGTTGAGGGTGCGCGTCAGGTTGGTGTTGCGGCCGCTCAGCATGACGAGTTTGTGGAAGTGCTCCTGCAGTTGCCCATCCAGCAGCCGGACGTGCTTGTCGGTGCTGGCGTGCGCGTTGCCGTACACCATGAAGAGCACCAGCCCCAGGATGATGAGGAACTGGATGAGGGAGGTGAAGAGGAAGACGTAGCGCATGTAGAAGGCGCAGTCCCTCTTGGGCATCGCCTGCTTGCTCTCCAGACCGAACTTGGCCATGCCGTAGCCGCTCTTCTCCATGCTGCCCCGCGCTCTGCTCGCCGCAACCCCGTGCTGTCCCTTCTTACGGGGCCGCGCCGGGGTGGAGCCTGCTCCCCAGCCGTGTTTATATTGCTCTATTTAATATTTCCTTTTGCTGGGCTCCTTCCTGCCTCTCCGGATGCCTCCAGGTTATCACGGTGCAGCTTCTGTTCGCTGCATGGCCATTGTTCCCCGTTGCTATAGGGGCACAGCGCAGCCGTTCCCCCCCCCCTCCCGGTGCTGATGGGGATCGCATCTCTCCTGGGATCTCCTCCCAGCACTGCTTGGCACGCGAGGGAACGATGTGAGCACAGCTCCGGAGAGCAGTGGGGGCGATGGGCATCGTGGGTGCATCCAGGTGGGGGTGATGGATGCAGAACCCCCACCCAGGGCTCATGTCACTGCCAAGAGTGCATGGTGGGGGCACCCATGGGTGCTGCCACCCCACGGTGTTCCCATCCCCGGTCTCTTTCTAGGGGTATCTCTGGAGGGGGGAACACAACGGATCCCTCCAAGCAGAGGCAGCGCAGGGGGCTGAGCAGGGCTGGGTGCCCCATGGTCCCCACAGAGAGGACTCAAACCCCCCACCCGCACCCCTCCCCACCACCAGTGCCACCCCGTGCACATTGCCATCGCGGATCTCCCCGAATCTCTCTCTTCTTTCTGACAAATCTTCGATTCTGGACATCGGTGTGAGCACGCATTCCCTCTTCTGAGTGACAGCGCTGAGCTCTGGGGGGGCCCATCATCCCCCCATCCCCCCCCCCCATCCATGCTGCCCTTCTCCAGCAGCACCGCAGCATTCCCGGCCCGGGGCGGGGGGAGGAGGGGGGCTCAGAGGCTGCGAGGTGCCAGCGCTGACCCCTCTGCTTCCTGCCCTCTCGCTCCCTGGAGCCCGGCGGTGTCTGCGGCGCTGAGGACGGTGTCGGTCCCCCATCCATTCTCAGCTACCGCATTTCCTTCCTGAGCTGCAAATAACAGTGAGTCACCCCCCCCCCCCCGCTCCCCCCGGCCCCACTCTGGGGGCACTGTCTGGGTTTCAGTGGACCCCGGCCCCGCTGCTGACCCCAGAGCCCCGCGTGTCCCCGACGGCAGCAGTCACCCACGGGATGCACCGCGAGGCCACGTGCAGTCCCCAGCAGCACTCCACATCTGTTGGGGTGTTTGGACATCCCCGTGGGACCCCCCCCCACCGGCTCGGCCCCCTCCCACGCGCACTCTCTGTCTCTTTGTCCCATTTTCCAGCCGGCGTCCTGGCTATAATTAATCCTTCCTGTGCCAAGGGCTGGGGCTGCCTCGAGGTCGGGCCACGGGGACGAGTCCTGCCCGCCCCATCGCAGCACTGAGTGGGGGGCACGGCCGGGTTTGGGGCTGTGAGCACCTCCCGCAGCCCCTCGGTGCCCCCCACGCCGTGGGGGTGGTGGGGCCGATCCCCTTGGTGGGGCAGAGGGGCCGGATGCCTGCGCTCACCCTGCCCTCTGCACAGGATATCGCCGTGGCAGGGGCAGGAAAATCGGCAGCAACTTTCCTGGTAACTGTCTTCCGAGTAGTTCAAAGGAACGGGGAAATGTTGGGAATCAGCGTTCCCCCCACCCTTGAGTCCTCCCCGCACCCCATGGCTCAGCCCCACAGAGCCCAGCGCCGGGCACAGTGCTCATGCACCGCTCTGTGCCCCATAAGTGCCAGGCTGATGGAACGACGGGGGCACAGAGAGCAGCTCAGGGCTGAGCAGGGGCTGTTTAATCAGAGGGTGAACAGAATTAACGAGGAGTGAACGGTTCTGGCCCTTCTCAGGACAAGGACCGGTCACCATCATTCACCCACAGCGAGCAGGTAGCACCCACAGCTGCTGAGTGGGGGGACACGAGGGGGTGGGCCATGGGTGCTGCACTGGCTCTGTTCTGCTGAGTGCAGAGAGAATGAGCTGCTGCTGGTCCCAGTTCTGGTGGGACTGGGAGCGATGGGCAGCCCCAGTTCCCTCTGCTATGGGGAGGGGGGGGTCTGTGCTGTCCTGCGTGGGGTGCCCCCAGGGGCCGGGCAGCTGTGGGGCTTCAGCTCTTCCTGCAAAAAGGAGGAGACACAGTGACAAAGGATCACAGGCGGCACTCATGGAGCTGTGCAGTGCCAGAGGAGCCCCCCCCCACCCCGGGGTGCCCACCCCCGAAGGAGCAGTGCTGGCAGGAAGCACAGCACACCACGCGATGTACCGGGATGGGGAGCACCTGCGCCGCGCCGTGCGGGACCCCGACCGCCGCTGCAACGCATCCAGCTCAGCTGCACGACCCCTCCTGCGGGCAGAGCACAGCGGGGTCAGGGTTATGGATGAGGTCAAGTGAAGGATGGAGGGTACTCGGGGGGCCGGGACCCTCACAGCGTGGCCTCGAGCTCCCGCTGCCGCTCCTCGCACCGCTCCCCACGTGCCCGCAGAGCTCTGCGCTGCTCCACCGCCTCCTCCAACCTCTGCTGCAGCCCCAGCGCCCGCTCCGTGCCCCGCGCCAGCTCCTCTGTGGGGTGAAGGGACACCCAGAGGTGAGTGTGGGGCCGGGGAATGGTCCGGGTGGGTTTGGGGTGGGACAGACGCACCTTGCAGTGCTGTGTTCCTGCGGGACAGCTCAGCCCGCTCGCGTTGCAGACCCCGCACCTCATCCCGCAGCGCTGTGATGTTGGCTCCCAGCATGGCCTGGGGACAAGGGACACCGTGGCACAGCCCCCCCCAGCTCGCTGCTGTCCCCAGAGCTGTCCCGTGGTCACACTGGGAAGGTTTCTCCAAGTTTGGGGAGCAGATTTGGGGGGAAAATCCCACGGGGAAGGGCCAGAGGGAGTGGGGGGTCCACAGCCCACCGAGGCACCGCAGAGCCCCTGCACAGCCACGTGCCCCTGGAGCACCAGCACATCCCACTGAGACCCCATAGCCAGCACTAGCCCCAAATGCCGGAGCGTTTCCAGCCCCTCTGGGCCATTGTCCATCCGGATGGGGGGGGAAGAGGTGGGCCCCTCTTCCTCCGGCCGCAGTGCAGGGCCGGGCCCTTTCCCAGCCGCTAAAAATACCCCCGTGGAGAGGAGAGGAGCTCTGCATGGGGCTGCAGCCTCCACCGCTGCTTTGGGATGCTGTAATTATATGTGTGCGGAGCTGCTCAGTTTGGGAACTGCTAAGAATAACCACCCCGAGCGGGGCACAGGGAACGAGACAACAGCTTCCCATACCCCACCGGGGGCCGGGGCATCCCAGCAGCCAACCCCCCCAAAAAAACAGAGCATCCTCAGGGATTCCCAGCATCGCTCTCCCCATCCATCCAACCCCACAGCGGGGAGCAGACACCCCACAGCACCTACCTCCTGCTGCCGGCAGAACTGCAGCCTGGAGCTGAGCTTCTCTCCATCCTCACGCACTCTGCCGAGCTCCCGGCGCAGCTCACCCTCCTCCCTCTCTCTCTCGTGGGTCACACTCTGCAGCCTCTCCCTCTCCCGTTCCAGCTGTGCCACGCACAGCTCCAACGCACGGCTCTCGTTGGCCGCCCGTTCCCTGCAGCCCCGCAGCTTTTCCAACGCCTCGGAACGCCACAGCAGCACCGCCACGGCCGCCGTCACCGCGGCCACCAGCAGCACCAGCAGCGTGCACAGCCCCATGGCCTTCAGCGTGGCCCTGGGCACCGCAGGATCCATGCTGGGAGAAGGCACGGCGTGCCCAGCTGCTCCAGGTGCTGGTTTTTCCTCTCCTCTTACAGCTCTCAGTGGTGTGGTTTGTGCTGTGTGTGGGAGGATGCTCGGCCCCTGGCAGCGGGGCTGTGCCATCCAAGCAGCACGACGCGTTGGGTTTTCAGCAAGGTTTTATTGGAGATGGGTTCGGACCCATCCGAGCACGTGGCACTGCCCCAGACCCATCTCGCCCCACCGTGTCCCCGCCAGGCCCACATCCCCGTGCTCAGAGCAGACACTTGGCAGTGAGCAGTGCCAGGAGGAGGCTCAGGGGCACTGCCATGCGGGTGAGCAGCACTGTGCTCGCACTGGATCTGCTGCTCTTTATCTCCCAGATCCAGTTTGACAGCCTATGGACCTGCTGCTTGACCTCCTCCTGGAAGCTGCTCCTGGGGTGGGGGGGGGGGGACAGCGGGGGTTGGTGACAGAGCACAGGGATGAGGTGTCGGTGGGGGGAGCGCAGCTCTCACCTGTCCCTCTGTATCTCCTCCAACTGCTCCTTCTGCTGTGCCACCTCCTCCTGGAGCACCCTGTTCTCCTCTGTGGGAGATGATGGGGTCAGAGTGGCCCAGGGGATGCAGGGGATGGGGAGTGGGGTACTGGGGGGGGGGGGGGGGGAGGGGTCAGGGGTCCTAGCGCTCACCTTGCAGCTTATTGACCACGGCCTCCTGCTTCCCCCTGTGCTGCTGCAGCTGGGAGAGCTGCTGCCTCAGCTCCTGGATGAACCTTTGCACCGTATCCTGAGCGCAGGGACATGGCTCAGTAAACCCCCCTGGCACCCAGGGGTCCCTGTCCCCCCACCCCCCACTCACCAGTTGACTCCTGCAGCTGTCCCACTGCTTGTGCATCTCAGCGAGGGACCTGTTGGTGGCAGCCAACTCCTGCCCCAACGCACCCACCTGCACCCACAGCCTCTGCTGCACCCCGTGCAGCCGTGCCAGCTCCTCCGATCCCAGCCCCGGCTCTGCCCTCGGCCCCGGCTCTGTGGTCTGCAGGCTCAGCAAGGATGGCAGCACTGTAGCCAGCATGAGCACGACCACCACCACGAGCACCAGCCCGTAGAGCCTCCAGGCTCTCCTGCATTTGGGGTGGCAGAGCGCGCTGCAGTCCCTCTGCATCGCTCAACAGAGCCGGGATGGGGACGGTCCCCTCCCGGACAAACCGAGGGGTGAACCCAAATTCCGTTAGTTTCGTTTCTCCGATAATGGGACTTTCGCAGGAAATCATGTGATTGGTTCAAGGGCAGCAGCAGGAGGGGCCTGGGGGGGGGGGAGGGGGCAGGCAGTGTCCTTCCTAGGGACAGTGGGGGACACTGGGGCATCCCGCGGGGCTGAACTGTGCCCGGGGACCCTGTGAGGCGGGGGGGGAGGGGGGCTGCCCCATCCCTGTGTCCTTGGGGTGAGTGTGTGTGGGGGGGAAAGCAAAGCTGGGGGCTGCAGGGGGACCCTGAGAGTGGGGCATTCCCTGGGGGAGGGGACAGAGGGGAATGGAGAAATCGGATGCTTGGGGTGTGGGAAAGGTGTGTGGGGGTGGGGTGTGCGAGAATGGGGTAATGGGTATGCGGGCTGTGGGGTAGCTGGTAATCAGGGCAAGGGGTACCTTGGATATGGGGTAATTGGGGTGTCGGGTGCTCAGGGTGCAGGGTATCAAGAGTATGGAGTACATCAGACCTGGAGAAATCCAGGTGTGGGTTATGAAGGATATAGGGAACTTAGGTTGGGGTGGGCAGGGGGATCCCGGAGGCTGGATATGGGTGTAATGCAATAGAAAGCACAACAACAACAGCAGAGTAGCAAAGCCCCAGGCCGCACCAAGAGAGGACATGCCCAAATGCAACAGCCACAGAAACAAAGGAAAGCATCTGCTTACCTTCAGAAGGCCTCAGGTACGCAGGAGCCCCCAGCAAGATCCTCTCACCTCCACTGCCAGCCCTTAAATGGGGGCTGGGAAGGGATGGATCCTGGCTCCACCCATCCCAATGCATGGAACTGAATGCACCTGTGCTCCCCTGGGCCGGCCCTGCCTTCCCACCGTGTGCTGCATCACTGCCTTGCTGCGGTGGGATTTTGGATATGGGATGAGGATGGGAGTTGTGCCACGTGGGGTGTAGACAGGCCACGCGTGGCTACGGGATGCTGGGTCTGGGATCCTGGGTATGGGAGAAGGGATTTAGAGACGTGTTTCAGTGGCTGTGGCGGGGATGGGTCAACAGCTGGAGTCGAGCTGGAAGGATTCTATGGTTCCAATGGGGTGGTGGCTATAGTTTGGGGCCAAGAGACCCCTCACAGAGCCCTGCAGCCCCACAGATGCTCTGCCCACAACCTCCCCCCTCCCCGGAACCCCCTCTGGGTCATAAAAACACAAAACCAAAAAGCAAAGCGTGGCGCTGAAATGCAAACCACACCACTGCGTACCAAACCCTGAGTTCTGAGTCAGATTTCTGCCATCTGGAGGAGCGAAGGGCTCTGGCAGATCCGTGTGTGCTGTCGGCACGAGGGCCCTCAGCGCGATGCTGTTGTTATTTATGGGATCCCGAGGGTGAGCGAAGGCCAAAGGTTTCCAAAATAGCCCAGGAATGGGGATGGATGTGGATGGATGTGTTTTCCAGCAGCGGCACATGGGAGAGTGGGGATGGGAGATGGGGGTGGAACGCCCCACACCGGTCTGAAAAAGCGACTGCGGGTGGAATGTGGCCCCAGAGGGCAGTTCTGGGAACGGGGACGTGGTTGGGATCGGGATCAATCCTGAAATTGGTTCTCACCCCGTGCATTTTGGGTCACGGTCCCCACTGCTTTGCCCTCAGACCTTGGCTCTTAGGGCTCCATTCGCGGACTGGGGGGGGCACAGAGGGCTGTGGCCATGCCCCCTCTTTTTGGGACGGGGCACGGGGACCTCTGCTCACCGCGTGTTTTCCTCCTGCTCCGGCAGCGCCGCTTCTCTTGGCCAGACGGACAGGAATTCTGCAGCAGGAGCTGCCACGGGTGGGGACGGAGCTGGCACCTCCCACGTCCCAGATGACACCCCCCCAGGGATGCTGTTCTGTGGGGCAGGAGAGTGTGCCCCCCTCTCCCCCCCCAACCAGGGCGCGACCCCCATAAGGTCAGAACATGGCACAAGAAGAGGAGCTGCTGGGACACGTGGAACACATTTGGGGCCGCAAAGAGCTCAGGGTTGGTTGGGGGGGGATGCACAAGGCTGTGCCCCCCCCCGGGAGCGGCGAGGGGCCGAGCGCAGCGTGCAGTGTCTGCTGTTCCTTGCTGCTTTCATCCCTTGCCTGCTCGTGTTCCCTCGCAGCCTGGAACGTGGCTTTCTCTCCTATTTCGGGCTGGCGTTTTGGCCGCCGCCTTTTGTTATTTCAGTTTAGGCGCTCTCATTATATTTTCCATTATTTAAAAAGAAAGGGAAACAAAAAAAAAAAAAAAAGAACCCACCCAAGCCAGAAGCGAGCGAGCTGCTTCCCAAGGCACATTCCAGCCCACGGCTCTGCTGCCAGCACTGCCACGTGCCCGTGGGCACCCATGGGTGCTGCCCCCATCGTGGGGGGAGCGGCACCAGTGTCCCCCAGACAGGAGCAGTGCTGTGCCCCACCGTCCCCATCCTCCCCAAAACAGGGCACTTTTGACCCCCAAGCTGTTGCACTGAAGAAAAGCCCCCCCCCCAGGGCTCTCCATCAGTGAGTGCCCCCCACCCCCTCAGGCACAGAGCGGTGGTCCTCAGCCGCACCGCAGTGACGCGTTCAGCATCGGGAGGGGCAATTTTGGTGCCCCGGGTTGGGCGGAGGATGCGGTGTGGGTGCAGCCGGAATGGTGGGGGCACGGGGTGGGGGTCCCGGGAGGGTTTGGTCGCAGCCCCCAGCCCGGCCCTGACCCCGGGCGGGATTCCAGCCCTCGGGAATGAGGGGTTGGGCCGCACACCCAGCACGGACCTCCCGCACTCGTCCCTCCATGACGTTGGTTGGGGGGGGGGAAGCCCCTCGCGTCCCCTCGCAGCCCTCTCCCGATCCCCAGCGCCGGGAGGAGCCCGGGAGAGGAGCATTAGGGCCCCCCCCTCTAATCCCCCCCATCCCCCTCTCTCAGGAGGACGTGTCCCCGAAGCCCTCAGGGCAGGCTCGGATCTGCTCATGGAATTGCCACGAGCCGTCCCAACACTTCTGTATTTATTTATCTATTTTTGCCCGCCTTCCTTTTGCCATTTTTCATCCCATTTCGCAGCGGGAGCGGTTTCCCTCTGCCCCCCCCCCCCCCCCCCCTCCCCCGACAGAGCCGAGCAGACGGCGGAAAGCAGTCCCACCCGCCGCCACTTCGCACCCCCATCCCACGATGTCCCCTCGCTGCGGGGGACGTGGAGCTGAGCGCTGAGCCCCCCACCCCCCCCCCCCCCAAACCCGGGGTGGGCAGTGAAAGGAATGGGGGTTCAGATCTCCGCGTTTCGGGGCCACGCGGGGACGGAGCAGCATCCCGAGCCCGACGTGTCCGCGGCATTTCCCCTCCGGGCGGAGCGGCGGGGCCGGGTTCTGGCTGCCGAAACGCCCAAGGGGTGGTTTTGGCACAGCCCCCCCCATCCCCGTCCCCCCGGGTGCCCCGTCCCCTTTGATCTCGCCAGCGGTAGCATCCAGCGGCAGGAGGAAAAAATGCCTCTCAGCGTCCAAAGCGTGTTTTAAAAGGGAAACATTGTCCCGCGAGCAGGAGGAGATGTTTTGGCCCCGAGGACGGAGCCGTTCCATTACAGCATCCCCCGGGCGGGGGGGGGGGAGGGGAGCGGGGCTGCTGCCTGCCAAGGGGTCCACGTGCTGGGGGACACCCGCACGATCCGCTCCCCCCATCCCCCCCCCCGTGTCCCGCACGCCCGCTGACCCCGTGCCAGCGGTGTCCCGGCACATCGGGGCCAGGAGGGCTGGGGATGGGGCCGCCACGTCCCCCGGTTGTGGGGCTGATCGGGCCCCCCCCCCACCCCACAACGCTGCGCTGCCGCCAACAGCCTGCAGCCGCCCCAAGGCAAACAGCGGCCGCTGGGATGATGCTGTGGTGCGGGGCGAGGGGAGCCACGGGACCACCCCTCCGTCGGGGCAGCGATGGGATGGGACCCCCGTCCCATCCTGGGCGCAGTTTGGGGGTGTTCACGCTCTCTGTGCCCCAGCTCCGGGCACCCCAAGGAATCCCAGCAGCCACGCGGGTGTAAAGACAACCGTATATTTTGTAATAAATAATGTACAATCCTTCAGTCCTACCCTCGCCCCCTCGCGCTGCCCAACCCTTCTTGTGGACGGGGTGGGGGGGTTGGAAGAAGTGAGTTTGGTTTCTCTCGGGACAATGGGATGTGGGGCGAAACGCCCCGGGGTGGGGGGTCTGGGCTGAGGGCTGAGTGGGGGGAAAGGCTGTGGGGCTGAGCCCGGTGCCCCCAGCACTCTGCCCCCACACCTGAGCAGAGAAAAGGGCTTTCACCCCAAACCTTTGGTGTTTTGGTTTTCTTTTTTTCCCCCCCCAAAAGAAACCCCACATTTCCTCCCCCCCCCCCAGCGGCCGCAGCACCCAGCCGGCACTGGGGCTGCCCTCGGCCCCCGCGATGGCACACGGGACCCCGTCCCCATCGATCCCTTTCCCCTCTTTGCATTCACCCCCGCGGGTTTTCTCTTTATTTTTAAATAACCCCCGAAAGGGCCACAGCCTGCGGCCGGGGGAGCACCACGAGCTGCCCCACACAGGGCTGGGGGTGAGGGCAGGGGACAGCACCGGGGGTCGGGGGGACATCTCCCTGCCTTCCCCTTGGAAAGACATCCCTGGGTGGGGGGGACCAAACCCAAGGGACGCATCCCCTCACCTCTCAGCGTCCCCCCCCCCATCCCACCCCCGTCGGTCGTTATAAATGAGCGTGGGTATAAGCGAGGGGACGGAGCGGGCTGCGGCGCTCACTGCTGCGCCCGGACGCGGCCCATCCTCCTCCGGCTGCCGGGGGTCCGCGGGGTGGGCGCGGGTCTCAAGGGGCGTGCTCCAGAGGCGAAGTCCAGCACGTCGGGGGGGGGCCCGGCGCAGCTCCCCGGCACCCATCTCACGCCGGATCTCATCCAGCGCTTCGGCCGGCGACGTCAGCAGGCGCTGGAAGAAGCTCTCGCGCCCCGCCGGCCGCTCCTGGCAGGTGAAGGTGACGGCCGTGCCCGCGTCCGACTTCATCTCCCTCGAGAACCCATCCGACGTGCCGTCAAAGCAGCGGCCGATGGCGATCTCCTTGGCCAGGCGCGGGTTCTGGTCCGTCACCGTGTAGATGCCGTAGTTGTGTCCCAGCGGATCGACCGGCGCCAGCATGGAGAAGGCGGCCGTGTTGTTGCCGTCGGCCACGGGCGGGTGCCGCTCCAGGTAGTCCCGCAGGAGCCCATTGACGGCCGTGCAGCGGCAGCTGCCCTGCGGGATGACGGACACCAGGGTGCGGTCCACCAGGCTCTGGTCGTAGAGCATCCCGCTGCACTTGAACTCGAGGCAGGCGCCCGAGCTGCCCTCCCTCGTGGCGTCCCGCACGCTGCGGGCATCGCGCAGCCCGTAGAGCTGTCCCCGTGTGCGCGGATGGCTGCCGCCCTCGTTGCGCGACCGCACCATGTACTCCTGCGGCCCTTCGATGCGCACTTTGATGAAGCAGGCGCGGAACTCCTGCGGGTTGGGCCACCACGCCAGGTAGTCGCCGGTCCACGAGGTGAGGTCGCTCTCCTTGAAGGGCACCACGTTGTACTCGTACTTGTCCACCTCCACGCGGTAGAAGCGGAAGTGGTTGGCGCTGACCGGCGCGTCCTCGCACTCCCTGAGGCTGCGGTAGGGGTAGATGGGCCCGTTGGTCTCATCGATGTTGTTGGGGTCGGGTTTGGCCACGTTGACCTGGAAGGCCGTCTTCTTGATGTCGGGGTCATCGTGGTCCAGCCGGCGGTAGCCCAACTTGTTCAGGTAGGGCTGGGACACCCCAACGGCGTTGGGGTTGAGCTTGGGGCTGGAGGGCACGGCCTCGAGCTCCTCGCCGCCCAGCGTGGCCGTGATGTACGCCGTGTAGGCATCGGGGCGGCGGGCATCGCAGAAGGCGGGCAGGCAGGCACCGTTGGGGCCGGTGACCACGCTGTCGAAGCGGCCCCACGCCCGCGGGTTGGCGGGGAAGCCAGGCTTGGGCTCCAGGTTGATGAGGCTGATGACCACCCCCTCCAGCTGCTCGTAGGGGTTGAACTTCTCGTTGCTGTAGGCCCTGACCTTGACGAAGCAACGGCGATCCTCCGGCACGTCCAGGTTGAAGAGCCGCCTCTCGCGGATCTCCATGTTCCCCACGAGGAAGGTCCGCTCCTCCCTCCTCCCGCGCCGCTCCTTGGTCGGGCGGAGGACACCCTCCTCCTCCCACAACCCGGTCTCGGGGTTCAGGGACCACAGCTTCATCTTCCGCAGGTGCTCCGCCATCCAAACCTGCCCCGCATCCATCCTCACCTCCACCGGCCCCGTCTGCAGCGCCGTGCCCGAGTCCCCGTCCCTGAAATCCACGGCGAACATACCATAGGTGCGCAGGGGCACGATCTCCCCATCAGCGTTGGCGAAGCTGAGGTCGCTGGAGGCGGCGCGCGCCGTGGCCATGTCCCTGGGGTCCAGGAAGGTGACGCTGGCTTTGACCGTGCCCCTGAAGACCTCCCCAGAGGGGCGGAGGAAGGCTCCGGCGGGGATGACGAGCTCTGCCATGGGCTCCTGGCCGCTCGCCTCGCCCAGCGGGATGGCATTGTTCTGCCCGGCGTCCAGCTCCACCGCCTCCTTCTTCCTCATCATCTTCACCTCCTGGTAGACCGCCCCGCCACGCCTGTCGAAGGGCAGCACCTTGACGGCGTCCACCAGGCGCTGCTGCCGGTCCACGAAGCGTGCCACCAGGCGCTGCGTGTCGGGCGGCACCTCGATGGTGAAGGAGCCCTGGAAGCCGGTGAAGCCGATCTTCTTCCTCCCCAGGAAGATCTGCCCGAAGCGCAACGGCTCCCCGGTGTCGGCCGCGGTCACGCGTCCCTGCACCAGCACGCGGGGCTGTGCGCAGGGCCCGCAGCCACACTTGGCCACCACCTTGATGGGAAGAACGGATCCTCCGCACCGGATCTCCCGCATCTCCATGCGCCGCACCCC
This sequence comes from Callipepla californica brunnescens, assembly GCA_023055505.1. NCBI lineage: Eukaryota > Metazoa > Chordata > Aves > Galliformes > Odontophoridae > Callipepla > Callipepla californica. The sequence goes on along the minus strand of JALIRH010000043.1, from coordinate 1,392,552 downwards.
ACAGCAGCGCCGGGCGCCCGCCCCACACCGCTGCCCATCGGCCGGGCTGCCGGCACATGGGGTGGGTGGGCAGTGCCCCACGTCGTAATAGCGGGACCCGCCGGCGTCCTGGTGGCACTCAGCGGGCAGCTCGACCAGGCTGGGCTCCGGCATTGCTTTGCAGCTCTGTTGGCCCTGGGCTGGGGGAGAGAGCAGAAGGGGGATTCAGAGGGCCCCCATCCCGCAGAGATCCCGTGCTCCCAGCGCCGTGCCCTCGCCCCACGTGGACCCCGTGCCCGCTCACCCAGCACGCTGAGCTGTGCTGGTGCAGATCGGATGGCCCCGGCCTCGGAGCTGGCCTTGCAGTGGTACGTGCCCGCCTGCTCCGGTGCCAGCGCCCGCAGCACCAGGCGGCTGCTGTAGTGGTGTGCTGTCCTGTCCAGCAGCGTCCCGTTGTGGTACCTGCAGGGACGGGATGCGGTGCGTGGGGATGCAGCGGGTGCCCCCCCGTCCCCTCTGCCCGCACCCACTCACCAGTAGTACTTCTTGGGCACGGGTGTCCCCGAGGCTTTGCAGCAGAAGGTCACCTCCTGCCCAGCCACCCGCACCTTCGGCGTGGGGTGCAGCACCATGTAGGGCTTCTCTGCAGGGGAAGGAGCGGAGGGTGCAGCCGTGAAGCCCCCCAGTGTCCCCCACATCCCTCCATGGCACACTCGTGGGGCTCAGGGCCCCGCGGCACGCAGCGCTCACCCAACTTCTGCAGCTCCACGTGTGCCACCAACACCCCGGAGCCGTTGGACACCACCGGCACCAAACCCGGGGCAAAGCCATCGCGGTGGGCGCTGACGTTGGCACCGACGCTCACGCACAGCCCGGCCACGCGGAACGCCCCACGCGTGTCACTGTGTGCCAGCAGCACCGGCGGGCGTCCCTCCAGGTAGATCCGGGCTCCGGGCAGCGCTGCGCCGGAGGCGGAGACGACAGTGCCCCGCAGCGTGTGCTCGGGGCAGGCTGCGGGACGGCACCGCGCTGAGACCTCGGGGTCACCGCCAGCAGCGGGGCCACGCGGGGATGGGGACAGGGGTCAGCGTGCCCGTGTCCCCGGGGTGGGGTACCTGGGCAGGGCGTGGGGGGACACTGCTGCACCTCGGAGGGGTGTCCGGCGCACAGCAGTTTCTGCGCGTTCTGGCAGCTCCGCCGGCGGACACGCGTCCCGGTGCTGCCGCAGCTGCGGGAACACGGACCCCACGCGCCCCACTCCGTCCACGTCGGCTCTGCGGGGACGCGGCGGAGCGTCGGGCGCCAGCACTGCCCACGGGCACGGCGGGGATCCCGTCCCACGAGGCCCCGTGCGGATGCCGTCCCACATCCAGCCCCCGGCTCGGCCCCCCCAGCCCCTGCCAAGCTATTTTTACAAGCGCGGCCTCTGTGATTGCCATTAAGTCGACGATGTGCGGGACGGGGCACGGCGCCCGGGGCGTGACGCGTGGGAGAGGCCCCGCAGGACGGTCCGTGACCCCGCGTGGGGCTCGGAGCCGGCGGTGGGGGGGAAGGGGGGGGGGATGTTGGTGAAGGGGAGGGAGGTGTGCGGTGAACGCAGAACCTTCACCATCAGAGCCAGAACGGGAGACCGCAGCCCAACGCCGACATTCCTGCGGCCGGGGAAGGGCCGCCGTTTGGCTCCGCCGCCGTCTCCTCCGTCTCTTTAGGAACGGGGCGGGAGGCGGCAGGTGGAGCCGCGGCAGTGGGGTCGTGGGGGGATGATGGCTCCGTACCTGGGCAGGGCCCGGTGCTGCACGGCCGCCGCTCCACCGCTTTGCCCCGGCACTTGAGCTCCTTCAGCGCCGTCACCTCCTGCGCGTTAACGCAGCGGCGCCGACGGCTCTGAGTGCCGCTGCTCCCGCAGGAGCTCCGCGAGCAGGGGCTCCAGGAGGACCAGTGCGACCAGTAGATGTGCTCTGCGGGAGGGGCAGACGGGGTGAGAGGGTGGGGGAGGCACACGGGGAACCCCCCGCCCCGGGATCTAAGGCCAGCCGTGCGGGGATGGTGGGCTCCGGGTCCCCCCGAGGTGCCGTCGGGGCCGGGGTCGGCACTCACCCAGCGGGCAGAGGAAGCGGATGTGGTAGTTGGAGCAGGTCTTGCCCTGCGGCTGCTCCTTATTGACGCAGCGAAAGCCCTTCTTGGGGCTGAAGTGCACCACCTCTCCCACGTCCTGGGGCAGCTCCCACTCGGTGGTGCGCGCCTGGATGGCCACCGGCCGCGCGCAGACGCGCCCGCGGTAATAGAAGCGGATGGCATCCAGGCTCTCGTAGTCGCCGTCCCCCCCGGGGTGGTCGATGTTGAACCACGACGTCCATTCAGCCCCTCCGCCTGCACGGAGCCCCCCATGAGCGCGCAGCCCCCGCCCCCTGAGCGCTCCGATGCGGCCCCGGGTGCAGCCGGGGATGGGGAGGGGACAGGGACATCCCGGGGACAGATGAGGGCTGCGAGGACGAGCGGACACCAGCAGCGGGTGCTGTGACATGGGAAGCTTGGGGGAGGCCACCGCGTTCCTGCTGCAGGGGAACGGTGCCACGGGAGAGTGTGATGTCCCCAAAGGGGTGGCAGTGGGGGACGCTGCTCTGCACAGCTCCTTGGGATGCTGCAAGTAGAAGTGTCCCCGCACCGCCCTGCTCCCCCGTGGCACCGTGTCCCCGATGGCACAGGGTGCCCCAATGCTTCGGTGTCCCCTGGATCCCCACGGCGTGGTGTCCCACGGGGGCTCGGGGACTGCTCCGTGGTTCTGGGGTCGTACCTGCTGTGTCCAGGTCGAGCTCCTCTGGGCTGGGGGCTGCTTTCCAGGGCTTCCCGGGCGCATCGCCCTTGCTGGGCTCTGAGTCGTTCTCCAGGGACTCTGAGGGGGGCACGGGGTGAGAGTCCCCAGCACTGGCTCACCCCATCCCCAAGGCTGTCACTGAGCCACAGACACCAACGGAGCACTGCACGGCACGGGGCAGGGGATGGTGGTGGTGGAGCAGAGGCTGCGTGCTGGAAATGCTGCCCCGGGGTGACACGGAGGGGTCGAGCTCGTGCTACGATCAGCCCCCAGCAATCAGAACAGACAAGGCAGGAAATTGGGCTGTAACACCACAGCCTGGGGCTGGGCAGGCTGGCAGCACGGTGGGGGTTCGCTGCCCGAGTCCCCCCCCCCCCCAAGAGGTCAGCTCAGGACATCGGGGTTTTCTGGGGGCAGCTCTGCAGCCCCTGTCCCGTGGGGTGGGTGGCCCTTCCCCTCCCCCCCCGGGGAGGACGAAGCACCCCAAATGGGGCAGCCCATCCCCGAGCATCTCCGACACATCCCTCTCTCAGAGGGGATACCCCCAGCCAATAAATGCCCAACCCCGGGGCTGCCGTCCTGTCCCACACCTCCCGCAGCCCCGCATCGCTGCGGGGAACAGGAGAGGCTTTCCCAGCCGGCTCCCCTGGGATGCTGCCACAAAGGCATGAGATCTCCTTACCTGCTGCCTCGGTGCAGCAAAAGGCGGCGAGAGCCAGGAGGGCCAGCGGCAGCCGCCCCATTGCTGCCCACGCAGCGTTCCACCCGCGACTGCGAGCACGGCCGCCCCGCAGATCTATATAGGAGGGCTTTCCCCCTCGCGCCAGCAGGCAGCAGAAATCGGATCCTGGCACTCGGGGCCGTCAGCTCCGCCGCGTTTGGCCCCGTGTCAGGAGGGAAACGGGAACGAGCCCTCCCCGGGAGCCGGCCGCGCTGCCACGCTGCTCCAACCCGGGAAACTTGAGGGTTTGTTTTGCAAAGCTGCTAAAATTGGATGCGCTCGGGAATGCAGCTGGGAGGGAAGGGGAAAAAAAGATGAAAAAGGGCCCTTCCTCTGAGCTCATGCGGTCGGGGTCGGGGTGCCAGAGCTCCCTGGCACTGCTGCAGATGGGGCACAGGCGATGGGCGCCCGCGCGGTGACCTGAGCCACGTGTGCTGCTGCCAGCTGAGACTCCGCACAACTCGCTGCACCCACGGCCCCCAGCACCCCCTCCAGGGTAGGAGGGGAGCACCCAGCAAAGGGTAGAGCAGGGGGGATCACCCCAAACCGCGGCCCCGTCCGCTGGACCCTCCTCTGTTCCCCACATTCAGGCTCCTGGAACTGGGACTTCTGGGGTCACCCGACCCCCACATCGTTCCGGGGCTGAGGATATCCTCTCCCCATCAGTTGGCACCGGTGGGGGCAGCCCCACTGTCCTCCCCATTAATTAAAACCTGGGGTTGCTCAGCCCCGTACCCCATGCCACACCACGGGGACAACGGCCACCGATGGGACCCATGGAGCCCACCCCACGCAGACACCGAGCCAGCAGCCCCAGCGCTTTATTGGGGGCCACGCAGGGCCACCACACACTCAGTGCCCGGGTACTCGGGTGGGTTGAGCTCGAACTTCTTCTGCACATCGTAGGGCACGAAGCGTCCGGCCACGAAGTGCTGGCGGCCCAGGAAGCGGCGGGCACACTGCTTGGGGGCCACGAGTGACACCAGCACGTCGGGGCTGATCCCACCGCTGCTGCCTGCCTCCACGTCCCACCCTGCAACGGCACAGAGAAGGGGTCGGGGGGGAAATAGGGTGGTGGAGGTACGGGGATGGGGCAGGTGGGGTCACACACAGTGACATTGCTGCCCTGCAGTGTCCTGGCACGGTGTGGGGTTGTGCTTGGTGGGGATTCACCAGCAGCCGTGCCCAGGGCTCCTGTTTGCTCCTCCAGCAGCACAGGGTGGGGGGGTGGGGGGGGAAGAGGGGGGGTGATGGCAATTCCAGGCCTGGCCACCAGACACCCGGGTGTTTGCAAATTACATCATGTCTCAGTTGGTTATTTGTTGGAGATGCCCTGAATGCATCCTCAGCCGTCAGCAGCACTCAGGGAGAACCACGGGGACAGTGCTGAGCTGGGGGGGGGGGGGACCCAGAGCTGTCCCCACTCCTCCTGCACTGGGGACAACACCGTTCCTGGGGGCAGATAGGATGACAAACCCACCCTGGGGGGGTCCCCATCGCAGACCTGAGGGCACGTCCAGGCTGACGATGGGGATGCGGATGTGCTTTAGGGTGGCGAGGATGCTGGTGCACGGCCCCCTGCCCTCGCCCAACTCCGTCTCAGCTCCCAGCACCGCGTCCACCACCGCATTGTAGGCATCGTTGATCAGCTGCACCTGGGGGGGGGACACAGTGGGCAGATTTGGGGGTCCCAAACTCCCCAGACCCCCATCCCCGGAGCATGGGAACGCTGACTGTGGGGGCATCCCTTTTTTGCAGTTGCAAACATTCCCCCCACCAGGCAAAGGGAGGGGGACATAGCGCGGCCAGGACAGCGATTTGAGGTCACATTCCTCCTCCGAGGGAGTCCAACACTTCCAACAACAACAGCAGCCCCGGAGCTGTGGGCAGGGCCGGCAGCGAGCGTGGATCTCATCCCCGGGGATGTCAGGGGGAGTCAGCATCCTCACAATGCCCCCAAGCGCTGCAGGGTGGGTGGGGGGCTCACCTCGGTGGGGAGGTACGAGAGGAAGGGGATGTCCATCTTCTCACACTGAGTGGTGAAGTCTCGATACAGGGGATCCAGGGAGCGTTTGGGGTAGAAGATGGTGGGCTCGTAGTCCTGCACAGCAGAGCGGCGTTGGAGCTCCGTGGAGGAGGAAGAGGAGGAGGAGGTGGGGGGGGGGAGGAGATACCTACAAAGATGCGCAGGTGCCGCGCACACACCAACCCAATGGCCCCGTTCTGTGCAGGGCCACACACCACCAGCACCGTGGGCTGCTTCCGTGGGAGGGACGGCAGTGGGAAGGCCTGGGGGAGAGGAATGGGACATCACAACATCACCCAGCCCCCGGGCGGCAGGGGAAGGGGCACTGCAGCTTGGTGGGGGGCACCCATGGTTGGGGGTGCGATGCTGGATGGCAGCAGGTGGGTGGCGGGGTGGGGACGGCACCTACAGTGGGATGGGGACGGCACCTACAGTGGGATGGGGACGGCACCTACAGTGGGATGGGGACGGCGATGCCCACAATGGGATGGGGAAAGTGCCTACGGTGTCTCGGGGCCGTTGCCCATGGCAGGACAGGGCCGGTGCCCGCAGTGGGTCGGGGCTCCCCGCCAGCCTGCTGGGAGGTGGCCGCGCTCCACATACCAGCAGCCGGCGAAGGGAGGCTCTGTTTATCCACCGACGGATTTTTTCCTGCTCACGCAGCCTGGCTCCCGCTCCCATCCAAACCCCGGAGCCCCGCGAGGCACCGCCAGTCCGCGGCCGCTGGACAGAGCCCGCTCACCCGGCCCTGGCCCCGCTGCAGCGTTTGGCTGCGGCCCCACGGATGCGCTTCCAGCTGCCGTGTGGCTCCCGGGAATGCAGTGGGGGGAGCCCAGGGAGGGGACGATGCTGGGGGCACGGCATGGCTGGGGTCAGCGGGAGCGGCTCCCGTGTGGTTCCCAGCCCCACGATGAGGAGGAGGAGGAAGAGGAGGGTGCTCCCCGCTTATTGGGATGTGGCAATGCAGGGCCGTGCCAGCCCCACCGACCACAGGATGCGTCCAACACCCAAATAGTTCTGCTCCTCCAACGAAGTCTGTGCCCTGAAAGAAGGGGAGGGCAGAGCAGGGCCCAGACACCTCGAATGGAAAAGCTGAGCCCGGAGCGGAGCTCGTTGCCCTCATGGAGCACAAAGCTGCCCTTGATGCTGCACCTCCGCTCGGCCGTGCTGCCCTGAGCATCGCTGCCTCCTCCTCCTCACCCCCAGCACTGAGCCGGGCACGTGGGGAAGGGCTGAGCTGCCCTCGAAGGGGACAAGAGGGCCCACGTGAACCCAGCCCACCGCAGGGGAGAGCATTAATGGGATTGCAAAAAGAAACAGAGAAACTGCAGGGGAGGATGGGATGGGATGGGGATGGGATGCTCACCTTGGTGACGGCCACAGCACAGGCGTGTCCCCAGATCTCGATCAGCTGCTGCCGCCCAAAGCGGTAATCCTCCAGCAGCTCCTTCTCGATGGCCTCCGCCTCCGCTTTGCTGCGGGGCAGCGGGCAGCCGTGAGGCCAGGACCCCTGCAAACCCACTCCCAGCCAAGCAGAGCACCGCAGTGGGGTCGTCACCACCGGTTTGGGGCAGGGGGTGTGCATGGCTCGAGGGGGAGCTGGGACGAGGGCTGGGGCACACACGGCGCTGGGTCGCGGTCGCCTTTCGTGCGAGGCACAGCCCTGGCAGCGGCCCCGGGCTGCGGCGACAGGGCTGTTATATAAAGCTGAACAATGCTGTGGTTGTTCATCCGCTGCCGAGCTCGTGGAGCTGGCAGGGCCGGGAGCTTCGGAATTGGACCATAATTGCTCACATCTGTTGGCTCACCTGCGCCGCGGATGGGAACAACATGTGCCGTTTCCAATCCGCTGCTGCTGCGTTTGTTATTGAAGGGATGGGGAAATCTGAGCCCCGCGTGAAGCCAACGTCGGCTCTGGGGCTGCGGGGTGACACCCTGCAGTGGTGCTGACACCTATGGGTGCTGTGGGACGGGGGGACCCGGAGCTGTGGGGCGTGCAGTGGGACCTGGAGCTCCACTGTTGGGTGCACGTGTTACCCACACCTTGCGTGGTCACACAACGGTGCGGTGCAGCCACTCCTGGGAGTTGGAGGGGGTCAGAATGGGGTCCCGCTGGGTGTATGGTGCCAGAGACCTCGTCCCACTCAGGCTGACCCCACAGACCTCAGGGCCCAGCAGACCCCATCCTGCGCCACTCCCTGGATGTCCAACAAGACCCCATAGACCCTACAGATGTGACATGCCACGGTCATTCTGGCAGATCCCTCAGACCCCATCCCCATCCACCCAGACACATCCCACTGACCCACGTCCCCAAGGTGCCAGTTGACCCTATAGACATCTACCACCCAGGATTCCCTGACAGACCATAAGCCTTCAGTGTCCCATCCATTCTGTCCAACCCCCAGCACATCCCACCCGCTGTGCTGCCCCATCCCATCCCATCCCATCCCATCCCATCCCATCCCATCCCATCCCATCCCATCCCAATCCTTTGGTGCCCTCTAGTGAGCCCCAGCCCGGTCCCAGTCCCACAGTGTGGTGCTGCAGGAAAACTGGGGTGCACAGGGACAGACCCAGCCCCAGGGTGTCCCCCCCCCACCGCACATTGGCAGCAGCAGCCCCCGGGGGTTGGCCCCACCGCAGCTGTGTTGGCACTCACTGAACAGAAGGCAAAGTTCTGACAAAAATCCGCTCTTTGGATCCAGGGGAGAACATTACCCATAATTGCTGCTGGCAAAGCATCCTGGGCCCCGGCCCAGGCTCGGTCCCAACGTTTTGGCACCGTCCCCGAGGGGGACACGCGGGGCTCCGTGTCCCTGGCTCTCCGCCCGCCCGGGGAGCAGCGGCCCTGCACACGCATCCCCCTCCAGCTGCAGACTTCGTGCTCTGTGCTCCCATAGGATCGGGGCAGTGTGGGGTGTAAGTGCTGCTCTGATCCCAGCTCAGGACCAGCACGGCCAGGACCCTCCCGGGGGAGAAGGAGGGAGAGATGCCAGCAGATGAGAGCAGCCCCAGGCATCACCCACTGCCCACACCCCCCTCCCCCCCCCTCACTTCGTGCCCCACTCCCATCCCACTGCAGGACCCCCCCAGCCCGTGCCCCCCATCACCCCGGGGCTGCCGCTGCCGGAGCCGTCCCCGCCGCAGCCATGGAGAGCCGGGATGCGGTTGCTCCGGCAACAGCGGCTATTTGGGTACCACAGCCCCCTCCGCCTCCGCGGCTCCGGGGCTGAGGAGCCGGGCTGGGACCGCCCCGGGGGACACGTGGAGGGGCTCCGCATCCCCGCCGGGAGAGGAGCAGAGTGGGGTCCGCTCCCACCGCCGGGACCCAGAGATCCTCCGGCACCGCCCACCGCGCCCGGGGCAGCGTTGTCCCCCCCCGGATCCCCTTCACATCCCGCGGTCCCACTCCGGGTGGGACCGGACCGCGGTGCGGGACACGGGCACGGCGGGACCTCCCCCGGGGCTCCCGAGGGGCGGTGCGGGGCTCACCTGACGTAGCGGGGGGGCTCCCGGGAGGGGCCGGGAACGGAGCTCATGGTGGGCACCGACCGGGATGGGAAGAGCGGGATGAGCCCTGCGGGAGCAGCGGCAGCAATGGTCCCCCCCGCGCCGCGCGGTGCCGCCCGCTGGGAGGCGGCTCTGACTGCCCCCGCCCCCCCAACCACACAGCGCTTTCCCCCTTCCAAGCACAGAACTCAGCGGGGTTTCATCCCTGATCCCTAAAGGCGATGCGCTCGGAGTCCTTGGGACCCAAAAAGTCGCGACAGTGAGGGATCCATTCCCACTGTGACCCGGGGACACGCGGGGCAGAGCACCGAGCCCCCACTGTGTGCACGTGGGGCGGCAGCAGCCCCTCACAGCCCCTCCCCTGCTCCCACCGCCACCAAAACCCGATCCCACCCCACGTGGGGCTGCTGCAGCCCCCCTGGGTGCTGCGGGGAGAAAGGAGCAGAGCACACGCAGAGGTGGCCGTGCAGGTTTAATGCCGGGCGGAGCTCAGACGTAGTACTGCAGCCCGAACTTCTCGTTGTCCATCTCAGCAGACGGACGCAGGTAGTAGAGCTCATCCACCGTCGGGGGCACCCAGCGGTCCGTGTGGAACAGGGACTCTCCAACCTGGGGGGGGGGGGAAGGGGGGGGGGTTGGCACCGTGCAGACCCTCAGACCCCGGGGGGGAGGGGGGGGGCTCAGGGTGGGACCTCTGGGGCAGAACCCAACGGGAACCCCACAGCCCAAACCTTCCAACCGGGAACGTCCTTCATGATCTTGGCCTCCTCATCCAGGTTCTGCCGCATGAGGCGGAGGGTCCTACGAGAGGGGGATCCGTGCTGCAGCGGGAGGCTCTCCCCCCCCCAAAAAATAAAAAAGAAAAACCAACAACAACCCCCGGGGCTGAGCCCCTCAATACCTGCGGTCCGCCTCTGCCTGCAGCAGCGGCATCAGCGCGATGCGCGCCTCCAGATCCTCGATCTGCAGCCGCCTGGGTGGGGGGGACGCGGTCAGTGGGGGGGGGGGAGGGGGCGGATGGGGGAGGGGAGACAGATGGGGGGGGGGGGGCGACACGGATGGGGGGGGGGGGAAAGGGACACGGGGGGGGGTGCGGAAACGGGAGGGGCCCGCGGTGCACCTGCGCTCCCGGTTCCATTTGACGATGGTGTAGTAGCCCAGCAGCAGGCTGCCCGCGCCGAGCGCGAAGAGGCTGTAACCTGCGGGCGGAGCGTTACGGGAGCGCGGCGGGTCCCGCAGCACCGCGCCCGGAGGGGGACCCGGGGCCCCCGCCCACCTGAGAGCCCGCGGCGCGGGAGGTGCCGTTTGTAATCGATGGGGCCGTACCCGCCCGGCGGGGCCATGTCCTGCTTCACCTTCGGCGCCGCCATCGCGCCGCGTCACTTCCGCCGCTCGGCCGGAAGCGCTCTATGGTGGCGGCGCGGAGTCACAGCGCCCCCACCGCCGCGCACCTCCCGCCGAAGGAGCGCGGCCTTAAAGGGGAAACGGAGCCGGTGGGCCCCACCCGGTGCGGAGCGTGCGGCGAAACACACACACACACGCTCACACGAGCAGCAAGACGCGTACCATAAAGCCCGCGGGGAGATGCGAAAGCGCCCAGAGCGCAGCACCCCCTCCCCTCCACGAACGGCCGCGCTGCAGATCGAGGTCACCCCACCCCCCGCCCCCTTAAGCCCTAAATCGCGCCCTAATCCCGCGGTGGCCGTTAATGAGCGCAGATGGCGCGGGTTCCACCTCCTTCCCGTCCTCCCACGCGGGTTCGGGGGGCTGCACTCCTCGGGGGAGGGGTGGGCAGTGATGGAGATCCACGCAGCGCCTGGAATGCACCAGGACATCATTACTGTCATCATCAGCACCACCACCACTGACAGCATCACTACAACCACCCTCGCCCCCCATCGCTGCCCCAGCCCCCCAACACCAGACCCACACACAGCACAGTGCTGCCCCACGGCCACGGCGCTGCCCGAGCACCCCAGGGGCAATTAAACCAGGCTCCTGAAATAATACCACCACCAAAAAATAAACGAACGAAGCACTCCCAGACGGCAGCGCTGGTTTCCAATGAAAATCAGGGGTTTATTTCACAAGTTGCTAAAATCTAAGTACAATAAGTCATTGTCATTATCACTGTATTATAAAATCTCGTCGTCGCGACGTCTCCGAGAACGGTTATATGGCTTGCGAGGAGCAGCGCTGCTCCGACCCTCTCCCCAGGAGAGGGGGAAGCCAGCAGCACCGTCCCCAGCTCATGCAGCACTGTGGCAGCGGTCGGTCTTTGTTCAGAGCTCTCCCCACAGCTCCGTGGGGCCGGGAGCCCTTCAGCAGAGGGAATGGGGCAGCGCGGAGGAAGCGAGGTTTGTTCTGCAGAGCACCTCCACCGCTATAGGGACGCTCCGTCAAACTGAGCTCCTCTGCTTTTCCTCCCCCTCCCCTCCTCCGGGTGGCAAAGGGGAATGTGAGGGGATGTGTTCTGCCCATCCCCGACCCCCGGGGTGACAGCACCCGGGAGCACTGCTCAGCAGAACACACAGCACTGCACCCCCCAATAAACACCGACACCTCCGAGAAACCGCAGCTTCAAAAACATGATGTCAGGGCGGGCGTGGATGCCAGCAGGGGTGGTCGGCTCGTGTCTGCTGGCTGCAAAAGCCCCGAGGGCAGCGCTGCCCTGAAGCGTGGGGGCTCACAGGGCACTGCAATGCGCTCGGTGGAAGTTCACTGTGCTCCGGCATCACCAGCGAGCAGCATTCACTCAGCACTGCTCCCACCACGCTGAGGTCTGGGCCAGCTCTCTGTGCTGAACCCCTCCACGCTGTGGTGTGAGCTGCTGTGCCCCCATCGCTTTTAACGCGGCTGCTTCGCATCCTTCCACGCCCTCCTTCCATCCCCTCCTTCCCAGCATCAGCTGAAGCCGCCCCGAGGTGGGAAAAGAAGGCAGAGCTCACCCAGGCTTTGGATTTCTGCCTCCTGATGCATCTGATTTCACAGCTGGAGAGCAGCTCTGCTTTCTCTCACTGAGAAACACGCTCTTCCCCACGTCACTTATCAGCACGGGACACGTCCGGGTGATAGAAGAAAGGGGAAAGATGCAAGAAAACTCCACACGTGTAAAGAACTGAAACAATTCTGTAATATTTCCAAGTGCAAAAATAAAATGCACTCCATTTCTCTGTCTCTCTCTCTCTCTCTCTCTCCCTCCACATCTCCCAAATCCAAAATACCCCCGGAATGAAAAGGAAAACGAAACGAACCCGACACAATTCCTCTGGTGCCCACTTTGCTCTTAATGTACATTTGTAAAAACAAACGGGGAAAACAAAAACGAAACAAAAATAAAAACCAACCCAAAAGTCCGATTGAAATTCCAGGGCTTTATACAGCAACAAAGACCATTTTGCAGAACTAGGCTCTCTAAGGCTACCCAAGGGTTTTGCAAAGGATCTAAATATCGATATTCACACAACAGAACAGGGGCTCCCACAAACGAGGTCTCCTTCCCACTATGCCACGGTCAGACCTGGGGGGGGGGGGGGGGGGACAGCCCTATGCTTCAGAGTTGGACCTCAGGGCAGCTGCTAAGAAAATAAGGTTCAGCACGGAGGCTGAGAGGTACCCCCTCCCCCCTTTTTTCTTTTATATATAGATATATATAGATATATATAGATAATTTTGCAAATAATTCTCATCAGCACTACTTCCAGTACTGATATGCAACGTTAAGTAGTAAGGCATGTCTTTCTGCCACTCGAATTCGATGTGAATCTGGGAGAAGCACAGGGAAAGGAGATGACAACTGGGGGGGGGGAGGGGAGGGAGGAGATCAACCGGACCAAAGGGATCTGGGCTGAAACCTGTGGGATCCCCGGAATATATTAAAACCACGTAGAAACCTGTCCTTAAAGCGGGGTTACCTAAAGCTCTATCAAAATGCAACACTGCAGCAGCAGCTGGGGGAGCTCCTGGGAGGAGGGAGCAGTGTGTGCCCCCCCCCCCCTCCATTCTGCCCTCCCTTCTGCAGCTTCCACAACTCCTGGATTCGGAGTAAAATTGCTCAAAACAACAATAAACCTCCAACCCTCCCCCCTCACAAAAAAAAACCCAAAACAAAACAAAACCCAAATGAACAAAAAAAGAAAAGAATCCAAAAGTTTTGCTCGAAGTCTCTGGGAACGTATGAAAGGCCCAAACTGCTCCTCGCTGAATTACAAAGGTCGAAACAAAGGTGTTTGTCTATGCGGGAAATTGAGACTACCAACAGTTCCAAGTCTATTCAAAACAGAATCCAACGAAAGTGAGAGGCTCCTGCACTGGGTCCCACCCACCGGGCAAAGTTTTGGTGGCAGCCAGTCCCTCAGAAAACAACAGACTCAACTGGAATCGGAGTTTGCGCTTATTTATCATTAGCTCATCATCATCAGCAGCAGATTTGGAAACATTATCATCTGTAGACTGCCTTCCTGGCTGAGGAGGGGCAGGGAAGAAAAGCAAACATGAACTCGGCTCGCTAAGTGTGTCTGCAGGACCGGGTGGGAGCTGCTCTCCCCGAGCTCCGTGGTGAACCAACACGGTTCTTGACAAAGAAACCAAAGGCAGAGACTCTCTCAGTCCTCCTCTTGTGCTGGTGACAAAGAAAATCCAAAACTAAATAGATAAAGCCAAAAAAAAAAAAAAAAATTAAGGATTCTTCCCCTTTCCCTGACAGCCTTCATTATCAGTCAATCACAAGAATCTGATAACCAAATGAGCTCCAGTCTCTCCCACCCACACGGTGTCATTTCTCATAGCAGGGACAGCAGCACTCGATGGGATGAGGAGTGGTCTTCTTGCATCCTATAAAGCCTGGGGCGTATCCAGCTGGGATTAAAGCAGATTCCACTGTCATGTGGTATAAAAAGGATGGCAGAAACAGGAAAGTCTTCCTCTCGGGCGTTGCTCTGCATTATTTCCACGTGGCAGACTGTGGGATGGACCGTGGGGGGATCATATCCAGGAGATACTCGCGCTGGCGGTCGACTGCCGAGGAGGACTTGTGCACAGCTAAACTAGGGTTAACAAAGGGTAGAGCCCCACCTGAGGAGACACAGAAGAGAAGAGAGAGTGGTCACAGCACCGTAAAACCAGGAGACAAAGCACCACTCACATTTAACCTGCATGAAAATGACTCATTTACATTAGTAAGGCCCACAGTGACCCGAGGTCAGACACCTCCACAGCTCTACAAGCACTGAAACAAACAGCACTACGACTTTGGATCAGAAATGGAGACTTGAGATGAGGGCTCCCTGCAATGAAATCATGCTGAAGGGATACCTTAAGCTGTAGGAGAAAAAAAAATACATATAAACCAGTCAATACTGAGCTCACAACGGAGCTGTTTCCTTCCTGGAGATCCTAACGATCACTTAAAAACAAAAACAGCTCTGAAAACATACAGGAAAGATTAAATCAGATTTTAAACTTTCAATCTGCAACAGCCTGAGTTGGTCCAGATCCATTGGGCGTGGCTGTAGCCTCACCTACAGAAAGCCCTCCCTCCATTCAAAGTGGTTTCTGTCAGACTGAAGCCCAGCAGTGCGGTTCTGCCCTCACAGAGCCAACGCAGAGCAGTGTGATGTTACACTCACCCACCCTGCAGAGCAGCACCTTTTGTCTGGTGGCACTGAGTGCCACTTCTGAGGCACAGAAACAAGTGCCAACACTGAGAGCAGAGCCCGGGTAGCACCAGGCCCTTCAAGGGCCAAACAGAAAGCATCATCACCCAGCGAGCTGGGACTGCTGGACAGAGTGAAGCTGTGAGCAGAAAGAAAAGGAACTTCAGGAAAAAATAAAATAAAATCTACCTGTGTTGATGGGAGTCTTCTTCCAGGCGGCAGCGCTGCCCTTGCCGACAGGTCTCTCAGCATGCTTACCTGGCCTGCTCCCAAGTGCTGCTGCAGACGATGCATTCTGCAACTTGGGTGACTGGCTAAATGCATGCAACACTCCCCGTGGGGCTCCAGAGCCTCGAGACATCTGGCTAGAGGTCTGGTGAGAGAGCAGACAGTCAGACAGGCACAGTGAGCATCTCTCCTTCATGTAACAGAGCCCTGACCAACATCCGTGGCCTGACTTTCCTCCTTTCTCAGCTCCCTCTGACAACCCCAGAACGAGCTATCAGTTCCAGGGCTGAAAACTTCCAAATCATCTCTTTTCCATCAGCTCTGTGCTTCTCAAAGTACCCATAAGAATGCAGAACTATGACCAACTGCAAAGCAGCAAAGGATGTGCTGTGTGAGCACCTCCAACGCCATCTCCTCGGTCTACATCATCAGTGCCTTGATTATCTCAACTCAAAGCAGCCTCCTCCCAGCTGAGAGGTGGTTTTACAGGGTGCCTGAGATGCAGCCTCCACCACGAATGATGGATTGAAGCTCCACAACCACCACTACACGCTCCTGGCTCAGGCACACTCTCAACCTGAGGCACATTTATTCCCACGTGTTTACCACAGGAGCCAAGTTTCTTCACTTGGTACATCCTAAAGAAGTGGAGATGGGGCTTCGTGCAGCCACAGCCTCACCTGCTTGAGCGAGTGGTGCTGCACGATGGGGTCTGACTTGCTCTGTACGGGAGATGCAGTCTGTTGCAGTATCCTCTGCTCAATCTCCTGCTCCTGCTGCAGTGCTTTGACGAAGGCAGCCTTCAGCCGGTTAGTGTGCTCCGCTTTCAAGGCCTTTTTCTGATTGGATGTCATGCAGGTTTCACACATGATGGTGCCATTCTTCTCCTCCCTCCAGCGGCAGGTGAAGTCAGTCTTACACTGAGCACACATGTAGGGCTCACGAGATGAAACGGGAATGGAAACTTTACCTGCAGAACACAGCCAGGCGAGCTCAGCTCCACCTCTGATCTACAAGGCACCCCATCACAAAGCCCTCCCACTCCTCCCTCTTTGCAGGCATCCTGCAGGTCTTCCTTTCCTCATCCTCCTCCCACCACTTTGGATGCCAAGTGCATTGCAGAAAACGGGGAATGAGGCAAGAGACACGGCGCTATTTGTTGAGGCAAAAATCTGCTCCACTGTTTACTTTGATAGTTACGAAACGCCGGGTAAACCAGAGAGGGCTGCAGTGCAGAAGGGACAAGGACAGCCTTTAGTCAGCTCAGATTTTCTTGTCTTCTGCACGAACTTAGCAACAGAGATGGAGATTTCACCTGTTTGGAGGCAGCCCCTGCAGGATGCTGCTCTCCTTTCTCCCCAGGAACATCCCTCTATGAGCTGAAAATGCAGTGTGGTGATGCACAAGCACGTTGCTGGAAGGAAGTCACCTGCTCCAGGGAAAACTAGATTTGTTTCAGAGAAATCCTTACCAGCAGCACCTAGCCTGAGAAATCCTACAGCTCTACAGTTACAGCAAGGTGAGAACTGGTGATGGAAACCAACCCCAGAGATAAGACGGACTATGAAGGTTTAGCCCTGGGAATTCCATCCTGCCTTTCCCTCAGTGCAGCTGGGAAATGTTCTCTCCTCACCTCTGGAAATATTTGAACGCCATCTCACCTTGAGTTTCCAGCAAATTCTGCACCACTTCTTCCAACCCGACGAGGTAAATGAATTCGTTATTAGCTGCGCTGGGCAGGAAGTTCATCTCGGGAGCAGGTGGCTTCGGAGGAGGGATCTCCAGCAGTGTCTTCTCCAGCTGCTTCCGCAGCGCCAGCTTGGCCGCGGCTTGCCGGCTGGCGGGGGACTCGCTGGAGTTGACGATGGAAGCGGCGCTGGTGGTGGTAGCGTTGGCCTGAGCTGACGTCACCGTTGTACCTTTGATGGAAGTCGGAGAGGCCTTGGAGGGAACAGGACACGGCTTAGTGACACCTGCCAGCAGGCCTGGGCGCCCAGGAGCACGGCGGGGAGCTGCTGAAGGTGTGGATGTGGAGCTGGGACTCTGACTGCCATGGGTCCCAGCAGCTGGGGACGCTCTGTGAAGGCAGGGTGCTTGGGAGGCTGGACAGCCTGCCCCTAAGGGTCATTTCTGCAGCAAGCATGGGTCACAATACTAACATCTACTGCAACAGCACACCTCCTGTTACATACACCACCTGTCAGCTAACCCTCTAATTCTTTTATAAGGAACTGATCTCCCTTTGTTATCAATTCCATCAAGTTTTGGAAATCCAAAAGAAAAGGAGCACTTTATGACTTTTTCTTTATGACTTTAAGCTGCTTTTGTCCACGCTACTTCTACACAGCATCAGCTGCTGCAGGATCTCCTGGTGGCTCAAGCAGTGCACGCCCATCCTGAGCTCTGCTAATGAGAACGAGCCCAGAGAGAGAAAAAACACCCCAGGGGACAGTTTCATATCCAAACACCAAATGCAAAACAAAGAGGAACGCTGTGCTCAATGAAGCACAATCTGTTTGGCACGAGGTGTTTGGTGGTACTCACCTGTGGGATGTTGACAATCAGGCTGGTGTTGGGGACGTTGGCCACACGGATCAGGCCCTGCTGGATGATCCTCTGCCCCTGGATTTGTACGCTGGGGACTGATGCCCGTGGTGCCAGCAGCAGTGGAGGGGGCCCCGTGCTGGAGTGCTGTCTGATGTTGTGGATTTGCTGGGAAGACACAGAAGATGCAACGGGTCAGACAGCAGGGAATAAGGGTGGGGAGTCAGCAGGATGGGAACGGGGCAAGGAGGGGAACCCAAGGAAAGCACAGGAATTAACACGTGTCAGAATGGGACGTTCTTCCCTTTCCCTCTGCCAAAATGAGCCAAGGAGAATGTGGCACCGAAAGAGATGCTCCCATGTGAGGCCATCACGTTAAGGACTGGAGAGCTGCACCAAAAATCCAACTTCCCACATCCAATTTCTCTTAAAACATATTCTTGTTAAGCCTGATTCATTTTAAGGGCGTCAGGAAAGCTGCTTCTCAGAAGGAGGTTTTCTCCATATCAGAGCAGAAAGAAAATGAAGCTCCAAGTGCTCTGCCTTCCCCTTAATGCTGGCTATGCAGTGCATAAAAGCAGTCCTGTATCTTCAAAATAAACCCTCACTGAACGAGGGAGTATTTTTTTCTCCCCTCAGCTCCCCACAGAAGTCTCAATTCCACAAGGCCAAATCAAACAGAGCGCTGCTTTCCTGCTCCTCCAGCAACACCAGCTTTCTGCTGCAGGTGATAAAGACCATTTCCAGCTGACTATCTCATTTCAGCAGCTCTTATTCAATCTAAAGACAGACACGATGAGCAAAAAAAAAAAGTGAGTTTTCACACTTGAGACGGTGAAACTGATAAGACAAAGAATGATGGGGAAAGAAAAATGGAAAAGGACTGCAGTTTGTTTCCTCTACTGCTCTCCTAAGCAGCGGGTGAGGCTGGGAGCCTGTCAGTTAGCTCTTGCCATATAGAGAGCAGATGTCTCTGGTGCAGCCAGGGGAGGACACAGTGCAGGTAAGGCAGCATCCTGCGTCACCACTGGGTTTCCCTGTGGTTCACTGGAGTATCATGGGACAGCAAAGAAAGCATGAGCTGCAATGGTCCTTCAGTGGACATACAACCCTATTAAGGGATGAATGAAAGCTATAAAGGATCCCTCCAGCTAAGCAGAATGATAACCAAGGGAACATTTATGATGAGCTTGGGAAAAACAGAACAGATCTACCACGAAGGAAATACCTGTGCTCCTCTGACAAGAGGTGGCATTACTATCTGTGTGTTTTGCTGGGTTCCTAATTTTGCAGAAGTCTGCTGCCCACCACGAACCAACGGAGGAGGAATAACAGTGCCCGGTATACGTGTAGAAGAGGTCTGAAAAACAGAGAACAGTTTAACTTGCATTTTTCATCCTGGTGCATTTAAGACACACGCTCTCTTCTGCTCAGGGCACCAAAAGAGCAGAATCTGAAATGTGATGCGGCAATACAGACATGAGAACAGAGCTGGGCAGGCTGTGTGCTCGGGGGCTGTTCTCTCACACTCTCCACAGAGTTCAAAATACATAGAAGTCCTGAAAGACGCTTCCATCCACCACCCTGCACAGCTCAGCAGCTCAAGAACTGAGAGGCACAGGAGCCATGCCACGAACAGGAGCATGAGAGCACGGGGTGTGTGAGAGCAGCTCTCCTCTCTGCCTGATGTGACGAATGTGATCTGCCTTCAGCACGAGGACAGCAAAGGCTGCAGCACAGGACACGGCCAGGCTGGCTTCAGCACAGCTAAGAGCTCTGAGCAAGCAAGCAAACAACAAAAAGCAACTTTATTTTCCAGGGGATGAAGGAACAGCGACATACACACTGCTGGCTCCAAGGAGAAGCACAGGACAGACAGGAGCTGGAGATGCAGGAGCCTGGGGAGGTTTGGAGTGGGTATGTGTGCAGGAAGGAAAGAAGAGGCAGGAAAGGGGGAAAAAAAATAAATAAAAAGTCAAGCTAGAGATGCCTGAAACACCACTGACCATCTTTTCTGAGCTGTAGACTGTACGAAATCTTGGAAGTTTCTCATAATGCAGCAGAAGGTTTCATGCACCACTCACATTCCTGCAGAGCACCACGCAGCCTCGTCTGCAAGCACTGCCCACAGAGCAGCAAACTCCTCCACCGTGCTCACGTGGCTTTGCACACCCACCCCGGCCCCAAACAGACCATCACCCACAAACTAATGGCCCTACAAACACCAGAGCTCTCACATCCATGAGATCCCAGTGCACACTGAGGATGGGGGAAACTTAACCCCCTTCTGTTACGCCCTTCAATTGGAGACATTAAGGAATTAGTTCTCACAGTCGAGCAGAAGCAGATGGAGGTGAGGTTAACGTGCCCAAACATCACAAATTAAGACAGAGTAAGTGGAACTCTGCATCCTTAGCTCCCAGCTCTCTGCTCTGCCCACTGGCACACACACACACAGCAGGAGTTTCACTGTCCGTGTGCGGGGATTTAACTCGTGGTCCAGTTCCTCTGAAAGTGCTGTCTTCTGAGAAGGCAACTCGCCTCAAGAAGGGAGTACTCAAGCTGACAGATCGCTTCAAGCACTGTGAACGTCTCCTGCCCGGGGCACACCTTCCCCCCATCCCTCACGTGGGGCTCTCAGATGAAGAGCTGCCCTCTTCCAAGGGAAAGTATTTAATGCTGAAGCAGTTTTGAGATCTGCTTCAGATCTGCCCGAGGTAAACAATCAGAAGCATTTTAAATTTGAAAATGAAGCAAGATACCGGACCCAGAGGAAGGCTAGGCTGACAGATGTCAGTTCCCTCTGGGTTTTCTTCCTTCCCACCCCGAGCTTTCCAGCACTACATTTAATTTAGCCTGAACAGAGACCCTTCTCACCAGCACGTGCCATTCAGCCACCAAGCCGAAAAGGAAAACCTGATGGCTCCCTCAGCCTTCAAGTGACCATACTGAAGGCACCATTAAACACCTGGAGCCCCCAACAATAGGCTGCCAGCATTCCCATGACCAAACTCTTCTGCCAGAAGTCGCATGCATTTATCAGTGGAGCAGATGAGGCCCTCCAGGATGGCAAGGATAAGCTCTGGAGGGGTATCTGCATTTCACATCCTACCTCTATCTCCTACCCCAAGCTTACAGTGGGGTCTGTGGGAGCGAGCACTGGCTCTGTCTCAGAGCTTCCACCTGGGTATGAGCAGTGAGCTGCTGGCCTGTGCTGCCCCGTGCCCTACCTGGCAGCCGGGCCCGCCCCACTGACCTGCAGGGACGGCTTGCCAGCAGGAACACTCTGCGTGCCCCGCACCAAGGGCGGAGGGGTGGCCACAGCACTCCCAGAGGAACAGGCAGGCTGGAAGAGGAAAAACCAGAAAGAAAGCAGAGGAGTGTAAGGGTGTAGGCAGAATCACAGAGGCTAAGGGAATAAAAGCGTTTACCTCCTTCGCCTTAGTAAGGGAATCTTCAAAGGCTGTGGGTTTCCCCTTCCCCCACCCCTTGCTTCCTCCGAGCACCTCACCAGGCATGTTTAAATGGAGAAGTCATTAGGCAAGTATAGATTAGGTTATGGCAGAAAAAGAACAGAGCCTATGCACCAAAAGCACAGCAATGCAGAACTGTGGTTTAGCAGCCTCAGCTGACAGCTTGCTTCGGTCTCATCCTCTGCCACTACTGGTTCCAGCTAACAAAGTGAAAAAAGTGAAAGGCTTCAGTTATTAAGGTGAGGATGTGCCACCAGACCCTGCTGAGTTCCAACGCCCCGAGCCCATTGCTCAGCAGGAACTGCACACTGTGGGCACTTTCACTGGCTTTATTTCCACCTCAGACATCCAGGAGAAAGACGCCAACGTGCAAACCCAGCCAACGAGAGGTGCTAACATCCAGCTGCAGTGCAAAGCACACTGAGTCCTACACGTTGCCCCCTGCACAAAACCCATCGTGTACTGCGAAGTCAGAGGGGTGAATTATCACTGAGACAGAGCAGGCACTCACCCTGCAACCTGCTAGTGACACTGCAGCTCCTCAACACAAAAGGGCGAATTTCTGCTGCTCCGTTTCCTCCCAGCACTTTGGAGAGCATGTGAGATGCAGGGTGGGGAGAGAGGAGGAGGAGGAAGGGCAGGGACTGGGGGCTGCCCCACTGCTGCAGAGGGCTGAGCCCACTGGGACCCACAGCCCTAACCTGTGCCACGCAGCAGCTCCTGGCAGTGGGGATGTGAGCATGGCCACAACCACAGCTGTTACACAGGAGAACCTCCTCCCAACACATGCCAGCTCTCTCTATGCTGCTTTTAAGGACAGTGTTTAAGTAATCCGCAGTGTATTCCACTCATTAACACACCCGAGGTTACCAAAAAGGCATTCTGCTTCTGAACAGAGATCACAGGATGAGCTGCCTCATCTTCTCACCTCAGTGAGAGAAGAATTCCTCAAGAAGGAATGAGACACACTATAACTCACAGAGGTTCAGCAAAAAGCGAGGTACACTTCATCCAAAAGCTGTCACAGGAACTGCCACAGTGAAATTTCCTTTCTTTTTTTTTTTACTTCCCCTTCATTCCAAGAGGCAAGGTAAGGATTAGCAGGGAAATACACACCTTCTGAGTAGTGGTCTCCTTCTGGATTTGACTCTGCCGTAACTTTTTCAGCAGGACGAGCTTTGCCTCTTCTAACCGTAGCTCTTCTTTCAGTTGTTTGATCATTCTCTCACGCTCCTCAGGACTGCTTTTCTGCAGGGCCGGGTAAGGCAGTAGAGGACAGGAAAACAGGGAGGGGGCAGAGGGAAAGACAGATACCATGCAAGTTACGACAAGAACTCGCTGCCTTGTAATTGTCATGTATGTCTTAATATCACTGACATGTCTGCAATGCAAGGACACAAAGTGAGGGTGGAAAAAGAACTCAAAGGCCAACTAAAAAAAAAAATAAAATAAGGCTGTCTTTTTGGTATTTTCCGTAAGCAAAATGAAAAAACTGAAGTCAAAGGAGGAGCCCAGCGACACGCTGAGCACGGGGTACTGAACCCACCAACACAGACTGCGCTGAAGAGCCCATCTGATAAAGGTGCACTTAAGAAGATTAAGGAGGGGAGAGCCTGGGCAGTAATAACAAAGCAGACATCAGCTTCAAACAGCTGCAGGACCCCCTGCCCACAGAGCAGCCCCCCAGGAACCAGGGATCTCACTGACCCCGGGCTGCAGGTGGCTCTGCAGGAAGATGAGGACGGCCCAGGTCGAAGTGCATCAGTCAACTCACCATGAGTGCCTCCGTGTTGGTCTCTTTCAATGCAATTTTTGTTAAACCATTCATTCTAGGGCTAGAAGGCTCGTTGTCTGATAGCACTATGACGTCCGGGGAGGGGACCCGCTTCTCTCTCTTTATTTCACTGCAATTCAGAAGGAAAATGCACAGAATGAGTTAATATCAACAAGTGAACGAGCGCTGCGTGCAGCACGGTGTTGCTTACAGCCTCCTGATACATTATTCCCATCTCTCTCAACTTACTGCTTCCCTAATGTGCTGCAAGGAAAGAACCTGACTCCCCTTCTCTTTTTCCCTTCCTAATGCGAGGGGTTTTGTGTTCTGACCTCCCCCACTCAGGCTACAACTGGAACAACTCACACCTACCTACGTCTGCACTCAACTCTTTTGCTATCAGCAGCAGCAAAGAGTAACAGTCCCAGCACACACAGAAAGCTCCTCAAACACACCCAGATAAACGCTGCTTTTAGCTCTGTTATTGCCCTCTATCAGCACTCAGTGTCTGCACCTTACACCTGAGCAAGGAATCACCCCTCAGCTCCACGAGAAGGAAACACCAAACTGCATTAAAAAATAAATATAACTAAAATGGTCAGGGATGATGTGAAATGGGCTCATCCAGGGGGGGCAGGGGCAATCCTCTTTGGTACCAGGGTTTGGGATTTCGACCCACGTGGCACAGTGGGGTGCTGGGAGCAGGGAGGTTCAGCAGGAGAGCAGCACAGGGGACGGTGCAGCCCAGGGAGTGGTGGCAGTGTTTGTGAAAGGGCTGACAGCAAGAGGAGCAGAACACACACGCGTCTGTGCTTTGTTTTCCTTGAAACCCAAAACCAGAAGTAGGAACAATGAAGTTTACACTGCGAACCTTCTAAATTTGTGTTGAGTTATGCGTTAGGAAAAATGCCTGAAGAGCTTGTACCAAGCCAGGCTAAGCAAACATTTAAGTGTGGCTTGCACTACTCACAGGTAGAAGAGGTGGCACGTAAGCTTTCTGTTCTTCCTATCAGGTAATTACTCCTCAGATTAAAGAACCACTTCCAGACTTCACTGATGCCCCACATACATCAATAATCCAGTAATTAACGCTTATTATCTTATGTAGGGATGCAAAGGATATTCATACTGAGCCCACCAGACCGAGCCACGTTCGGGATGCAGCAAAGCCAGCCCAGAACACTGCACAGAGAGCCTCCAAAACTCGATTTCCACGTTAGTGAAAGGACTACAAAGGGAGAAGTGTCCTCTAGAGGGCACAGCAAGCCAGTAAAGCCGACCTGCTGAAACTCCGAGGGCTTCCAAAGCAGCAGAGGCACAGGTGGAAGGTTTCCACTGCCTTCCTGTACCTGGCAGCACAGAACTGGCTGTCGGTGCCCTCGGATGGGCTGTGATGGATCCAGGCCTGGTGCCATGGAGCAGCACCATCTGTGGGACAGGGATGCACGTGCTGCACAGGAGGAGATGCTGCTCCAAGTGGAGAATTCAGGCCCTCGTGGCACCCACAAAACGAGCCAGGTGTAACCATGGGGATCTGAAGGGTCCGTGCGTGGTCCCTGAAGCCCTCAGTTCTGAACCCCACGGGACTCTGCTGCCTGCTCCAGCCTTCAAGCGGACCCACACGCACCGCTGGGGTGTGGGGTGCTGCTCTGAGTCCCTCCCAGGCCACAGCACTGCAGGGCTGCAGGGCTCGGAGCACAGCCAGCCTGCTGCCTGCAGGGAGAGCCACGCAGCACCACGGCACAGCCAGCAACAGGACACAGCAGAGCAGGGCTGTCACCCACAGGACCAACTCCAGCAGCACCCCAAGCACTCGGGGTGGGGGCTCTGACAGCACAACACTGCAAAGCACAGTGGGGCTGAGCCCCACAGAGCCCCCCAGCAATGCCCCCACCCGCACGGGGCATCCCACAACCAACCTGAGCTGCACTGCGGGGCAGAACTCTGCAAAGCGATCTCGGAGGAAAGAAAAAGAGTCAGCCCCGCTCTTGCGTGAGCCTGTGGGGACAGCGAAACATTTAAAGCAGATGTTCCCAAATGGGAAAGACAATGGGAATATCAGCACCTCCCCAAAAAAATACTGCCACCAGCAGTTAATAGCTCGGCACGGCCGCGCCGGTACTGTGACCTTTATCCTCTGAAGCCATCAGCCATGTCCTTCAGCCAAATAAAGACATCATTCTGTTATTCCCTCCCCCCCACCCCCCCTTCAGCTTTCATAAGCATCGCTGTCTCAGTCACCCGGGCTGCACACAGGAAGATGAAAGCAGCGCTGCTTCACAGCTGCGTGCCACTATGTGAGCATCCCCAGCAACAAACCACAGCTGAACAGAGACCGTGCAGAGAGTTTGTGTGAAGAGGCGAGTGCAGAGCCCCAGGAGCCATAGGAAAAGGGCTGTGGTTCCTCCCAGTCCCTCTTAGGAAACCATACAGCAGAAGGATGGATGCACTGTGCTACGCTGAAGCTCTCCTTGGTGTCCTGGAGCATCAGAGCAGCGTTACTCTGGGAGAAAATAACAGAACACGTTCCTTTGGGGACACTACACTGAGTTGGTGATCTGAAGGAAGAAGCAGGGCCAGGTGTGCTGGGATGGTCCGTTTCAGGGGACACAGAGCTTCACCACATTCACGGGACAGCCCCACAGCATCTTTGAGTCTGTTCCTACCGACCCAGAGACAGCAACACCACTCCAGGAACGAGCTGCCATCCACAGACCACATCTCACCCGCGCCCCGAAACGCCCTTTAAATCCCTCCAAAAAGAAATCGATGATCAATCCACCGAGCGTGGCATTGGAGCTGCAGAACTACTGACCTGAAACGTGAAGGGCAGGGCTGCAGAGCAGGGCCCCGAAGCCTCGTGCTGTGCTCTCCCAGCACACTGTGCCCAGCAGCAGGTAACCAGAGCAGGCACTGCAACCATTGCTCAGACGAGAGCTTCATCTACATGAGCAAATATGCAACAGTTTTGCCTCAGTCCATTCAGCAATCTCTTGTATACTCCCATCCAAAAATATTTGGCAGGGAAGGAAGACAAACAAGGCAAGAACAAGCAATGCAGTGGGGAAAAGAGAACGCTCTTCTTTTTTTTTCTGGAGATGCATCTACATGAATCAAAGGGGCTGTGATGGATCTAGCAACCGCGGCGTGCAACCGAAGCAAAGCAAACTTCATTCCTTTCCTGCCCTTCCTCTGAACATAAATTAAACTTTAATCAAACCATCTCTGCATTTAAAACACGGCGTTAAAATCCCTCAAGAAACTTTTTCTTGTTTTAGTTTTTTGTTTTCCTTTTTAGCCGGGCTCAAACCAAAAGGAACAAACGAAAACCCAAACGCAGAACTCCAAATCTGACGCTGCACCCAAACCCCACCACGGACACGCAGGGTGCAGCAGCCAGGCCAGCTCACACTGCCTCCAAACACTTTCCATTTAGACGTTATTTTTCATTATACAACACAACCAGCGGAGGAGACGATTGTTCTGAGGCTGCAGAGCAAGGCAGAATCCCCCAAGCACACATTTTATAACCAGCAGGACTGTAAATTAAAGGAAATAAGGAGTTGAGATGCTGCCTTGAACTGCAGGGATGCCTATGGAGCCCTCGTCCTCCTCTCTCCCACAGCTGTCACTGAGGCAGACAAGCTGTGGCTAAAGCCAACCGAGCTCGTGTGCCACTTGGAGAGCCCAGAGCTCAGGGCTGTGGCTGTATTTTGTACCTGCGTGGGTCACACATCAGGAGATAACAGAAGGGTGCAGGCAACTGCAGGGGAATGCAATCCAAGAGTGCCAAACGTGGCCAGGTTGGCATAGCCAGGCTTCAACCTCAACTGGAAGGAAAAGTGGGACTGCAGCTTCCCATGAGAGGATGCCACGAGGAATATGGCTGTTGGTGGATCACTGTGCCCAGGAACACCACTCGTGGTCTCTGCTGTGAGCTGGACCACGACTGCACGTGCCCCTGGTTTGTTCCACCCAACTCAGGAAATACGACAGTGAACTTCCAGAGCCAGCAGTGAGCACAGCACAGACTGGGGGGGCTGAGCACAACACGATGCAGCAGGCAGCCTGATGTGAGCACAGCACCAGCAAGGTGCCAGCCCCAGCAAGAACAACTTGCTCAGCGCAGAGCGGTGAGAAACCAGTGTGCACGAGGGGAAGGGAAGAACAGAACAACAAACAGGGGCCCAGAAAGCTTGGAGAGCAGCAAGAGGGCAGAGCTCAGGCAGCCTGACAGATGCTCTGCTCCTCCAGCCCTGCACTGATGCACGGCTGGGTGTCCCAAAGCAAAACCCTTCACACTGCACCATCCCACTGCCAACAGTTGGTACTCTTACTGAGCAGGGAGAGCTCCTTCCTCACGTCCAGCCCTGCAGCACAGGACACCACGCAGAGCAGCAGGCTTGGCTTTGGCCTGGGGTGACCTCCCAGAGCCTTCCACCACTACAGGCTTCCTTCTGTTTCTCCTGGCATTGGAACATGTGCTCCAACCAGACACTATTTTTAAATGTAACTTCAAGGATCAGGGGAAAAGGAAAAAAAAAACTTGAAGCAAAATACATTTTTAAGTTTAGTGCGGAGATGTTGCCAGGTCCATACTCCAGATCTTGAAAAATGATTTCAGAAAGATAACCCATCCAATCAGCTTTACGTCAGCTCCGCTGCCATCGCTGCCGAGCCACGTTATCCAAGGAAAATATTATGATTTCAGTTCTAAAAGCATTAAGGAAGTTTGAAAGCCGGATCCCCATACATCACTGCGCATGAATTTACCCCACGAGAAGTTGGGAGTAGCTCAGTCACTACAAGCAGCAGCTCTTATCCAGCTCCTCAGAACAGCAGCTCAGCTGCCTTGAAAACACAGGTCTGCTGAGAGCTGCGAGCCAAATTCCTCCGGAGATCAAAGGCCTGGAGAGGTAAGTCCCTCACTTAAAAACATCCTTATGAAATGAAGATCCACCTTCCCACAAACGTCGATTGTGCTGTTATATGTGCGAGGGGTCAGATCCATCCCGAGACAAGCTTCCCTGCATCAGATCACAGCGAGACCTGGGAGGCATCAGCATCCCGACCTACCGACAGCACCCAAAGAGCTCACCCAGAGCATCACAGAGCTCTCCATCACAGTAATTAAAATAAAATCTGTGGGCTTGCTTTCACAATGTCTCCTTGTGGCAAGCGTGCTGTGGTACGGGGAAACCTGCTCTCCCCTCAGCACAGCAGCATCCCAGCATCACCTGAAACAGAAGTGCTGCATGGCAGAGGATGCCCCATGGCACTGACATGCTGGAAGCTCCGTGCACAGCCCCCCTGCCCCCGTCCCGCTGCATGCCTCGCAGCACGCACACACAGCACCAGCACACGTTTACAAAACACGGATCCACAAAGAGCACGTGCGTGTGGGGGCAAGCAGCACAACGAGAGCGTGAGGACAGCCGACTCTAACTCATCAGCTTTCAGCTATCAGTGATCTTCTCAGATATTCTTAAAAAAAAAATAAATAAAAAAAATCACAGTATGCATACTTGCATTAATTAGCAGCCAGCAATTATGCCAAAAGATGCCTTAAGAGATTGGCTCCTATCAGCACAACACGCTGCCTGCCATGGGAACCACCAAGTGCCCCAGCTCGCTGCTTCTGAGCAGGACAGGGGCAAACTTGAGCGACCCGTGTTCTTTGCTGCAGGTTTGCACAGCGGAGCTGGCAGCTCTCCCCTCTGCTAAACCAAACTGATGGAAGAGGTCTTACTTTGCAAACACGGAAGCGATTTCTGAATAGAGCCGCTGCGGTCTTTGTTGCTCCTCAAGCATCAAAAGTTGGGAAAAGTTTACGGGTGAGCTGCCATTACACATCAAAGCCAGCAGCCTTCCCAGCAGCACCCCTCCTCCCAGCAACTCCCGCGCAGCTGATAAGAATCTCGTGTTTTCAGTTTCACATCTCAAATCTGCACCACTGTAATGTCTCGCATCCAAACAGATGCAGATTCATGACTCTGAGAACTGTTTATCCCACGTTGCACGCAGGAAGCCCCAGTCCCTGCAGCACTGCTCCCATGGAGCTGGGAATAACGAAGCTCCCGACTTCCTGCAGCACAAAGCAAGGTCTTTGTGATGAGCTACAGACAGAATCTGAGTTAGATACAGCAGAAATCTGGAACGTGGCTGGAAGGTGATGCCCCTCCATCAGGAACACCCGATTCACTGGTGCACCACGAGCACAGGTCAAAGGGAACGTCCTGCAGCTCTGCAGCTGCCAAAGTGATGAGCAACTGTGAATTTGTGCTTTGAGATGTCAGCACCTGGACACAGGAAAGCACCAAGGACCCATCCTACAAAGGACTGCTGCAGAGGGGGGCCGTGCTTCACAGTGCCTTCCAGGGCCAGAATCCACCATTCACATCAAGAAGAAACTCAGACTTCTCCATACTCACTGCTCTGTCAGGAGGAACGCAGCTGCAATCCAAACTCCTCTGTTTGACCAACTACCACCTATTATTTTCCCTGTATCAGAGCTCAATTAAAAAAAAATAAATCCTCAAACTCAAAGCACAGCCTGCAGGTCTTCCTATTCAGGACCAAGCTTCTTTACCCAGCTGCCTGAGCTCGTGGAAGACACAGCCCCAGCACTGCTCAGGGGTGTCACACCAGGAGCTCCTTCCCAGCACACAGCTCACCGTGCAGGGCCCCCACCACTCACCTTTTGGAAGTACTCATGTCCACGGGCTCGTCTCCTGTCTGAACCTCCACTTTAATGGTCGCTTTCACCTCTCCGCTTTTTAACAGTCCTTGCACTTTTCCAGCTCCGGGATCCGTTTTTATTTTCATGTCTCCTTCGGCACTTATTTCAGTTCCTAACAGTCCTTTCTCCATTTTTAGTTTCTTACTGTCCACATCGTTATGCGGTACCTCACGTTCTAGGGCTCGTTTCTGACTTCGTGTCCTGCATGCTTCCTCTGTCATTGTGAGGCTCTGGGGAGAGAGGAGACACAAACGAGTTAAGTGCCTGGCAAAAAGTTAAGTTGGACAAAACACCTTAATTTCAAAACAGGGCAAAGTACAGCGCCGCTGCGAAAAGAAGCTCTGGAAGAGCAATAAAAGTTTTGCTCCTCTGCTCGCCTGCCCTATCTGCAGCACGCATCGCAGACTGCACCCAGCATCACCCTGCTTGTGCTTGTAACGTGAAGCAAAAACAAACAGAAAAGGCCAAACAAGAAAACACAACTCAAACCCCACCGAGCAGCAACTACAAGAAGGAATCGTAGCACCAGCACGAGGAGCCCGCAGCGGGGAACACGCAAACCCCCACGCCTGGAAGAGTTTGGACCTCTCCCAAGAAGCAGGAAGAACGTACGGATTTGCCTGACATGCAAATAACCGTAATTACAAAATGGGAGATTAGGATCGGGCTGGGAGCGCTGCCACGTCTCTCCCAGGACCCCCCAGCCCTGGCTGAGGGCTTCGGGACCACCACGCCCTGCAGGGACAGCCCTCCACGCTCCTGGATGCCCACGGCCCCTCGTGGTTGGGGAGCAGGGCCAGGCGGGGGCAGCGGCATGGCACCGACACCGGGTACCTGCGGACACCCCTCGGCCGCGGAGCTGAGTCAGGCTTTGATCCCATGACATCACTGGGCTCCACATGACCCTTCCCAGGATGCAGCCTGCGAGACAAAGCACTTTCCAGAAACCAGTCTGAGCCGGCAGCGGGCGACCCGCAGCGGGGCTAACCCCGGCGCCCGCAGCATCCCCACCGCTCCTCCTCCTCCTCCTCTTCCTCCGCCCGCACCGCCGGCCCACCCGGGGCTGGCACGGCCCCCCCCCCCTTCCCTTTCTAATTAATTAAGAGTCCCTCCCATCACAGTCTCCCCCCCTCCCCACCCAACCTTTTAAACTGGATTCCAAGAGCGAGGCCAACGCACAATAGTTGGACCAAGTCTTCCAAATGTTTTTAGCAGCGAGATTAACATAATTACGCAACATAATTAACCTCTGCTCACCCCCCCCCCCCCCAAGATCCACCAATGTCACCCGAGCGTTTGGATGCTCTAAGCCCTGCACGGTGACCACAAGTTTCTCTGCCTGCTGTTATACGCAGAACTTATTTTAAAGGGATGGGAAAAAGAAGAAGAGTTTCAGCTGCAGACAGCACATAGCTCTGCTCAGCCCATCGCTGCCGGGCTCAGAGCCGGGCAGGAAGGTGTCAGTGTGTGTGTGTGTGTGTGTGTGTGTGTGTGTGTGTGTGTGTGTGTGTGTGTGTGTGTGTGTGTGTGTGTGCGCGCGCGCGCTGGGCTGAGCTCAGCACCGTGGCAGCTCGCACCCAGCAAGGCTGCTCCTCACCCCAACAACCCAGGCAGGAATTACAGACCTCACTGCTGCGTGTTCAGTGTGAGTGTACCTGAACCCGGAGCTGCAGCCAAGGGCCACCAGCCAGCTCACAGACACCGGGGTTTGCTGTTTTCACAGAGGAATTCCTGCAGCAGGGCTGCTCAGTCTGCACAAAACCTCCTTGGGAAGACAAAAAGCAAAACCAAGCAGATGTGGGTTTGCTTCTAGTACCTACGCACCCCCTGCTCCTGGAGGAGCAGCACAGCTCTGGCAGCGGGTGGGAGATGGGGGACAGGAGCTTTTCAAGCTGTACTGAGGGACTCCATCCCTACTGCACTCAGAGCCAGGCAGGACTCACAGCTGGATCCCCCTGACCCACACCTCCACAGCTGTGTGCAGTGGGGCAGAGCCCCAGAGCCTGCTCAGCACCCCTGGGGTGAGCCCTGCCCTCAGGGCAGCCCAGCAGCAAGCACAGGCTGCATGCAGCACACGCACCTTCCCAGCACTGCCATCCTGCTACAGGTTCCCCAGGTCAGCACGCACCAGCATCAATAGGAAGGCAGCAGCACGGGACAGCAACTGCTAGCAAGAAGACTCTGCTGGGTGGGCACAGATCAGCAGCTCAGAACGCCCAGACCCCACAAAAGGACAACGTATTGCTTTGGAAGACTCCCCCAGATCCCCACTTCTGCTCCTCCAACTTCCAACATGCACCTGACAGCACGAGGGGCACGCAGCGCTGGCATGGCCCAACCCCACCTCCCATTTTACAGGAGGAAGGGTAAATAGGAATTATACAGTAGGTTTTTTATGGGAGGTTCTGCTTTTTATGACAGCAAATAGCACAGCTCAGAGCGGAGCGCTCGGGACCTCAGCAGCCAATTCTCAGCTTTAAGTGCTATTGCTGTAACAAATTAACTCCTACGATCAATTCAAAGGCAGTTTAGTGTACAATACAGGACGCTGCCTTGCTCCAAAGCCCTCCACGCTGCTCCACCGCCCTCTGAGCACACTGCCAGCAGCCAAAGCCCAAACCTGTGCTGAGCTCATGGCCTGGGAAGCTCCACACGTGGCAGTGCCACCTGCTCACCTGCTGCAAGAGCTACACCATGGGGCAGAGGAAGGCTCAGTTTGAGATGTGGGGAATGAATCACTTCGTGCTGATGCTTCCCGATGCTCAGTGCAGCCCAAACCAAGCTGGGCAGCCCCAGCGTGGCAGCCATGATGCTGGCATTTGGTTCCCACTGCTCCCACAACACAGTGATGTGAAACAGAAAGGGCCAAAGGGAGGACACCCAGGGCTTTGTGGGAACACCCAGCAACGGGAGCAGTACTGCTCTGCAGGGCTCACTGTTTCAGCAGCAGCCCTCCTTCCCCGCACCAGAAGTGAAGGGGGAACAAAAAAAAATAGAAAGAAAGAAGGGCAAGGTTAGAGAAGAGGAAAGGGGAGATGAAAGCACATGCACACCCATACCCTGGGGTGAGCAGCAGCCAGAGGTGGCTCCAGCTATCTTCTAGGTGCAGCTGATCAGAGCTCAAAGATGCCTCCACATGTGCTCCTCGCTGCAGCTGAGCTCTGTTTCTTGGAGCACCCCAGGTGTTGCGTTGCTTTTGTTTTGTTTTTTCCCCATATACTCACTGAGGATGAAGGCAGAGGCCACATCTCTTTGGCAAAGCCACGATCCCCGTGCACGCAGCACTGTGTGAAGCTGCAGTGGATCCCACGTGCCTGCGCACACACGGGCAGGAGCTCACGGCCTCACCGCGTGAGCCTCAGGAACCCCAAATCGAGATCAGGATGATCGTCAGCAACGTTATTATTTTTTCACAAACAATGAACGAAGGCAGGACGAAAATCAGCAGGCTGACAGAAATGAGAACCCCAGCACCTGCCCTGCCCTGGGCTCCTGTGCCACCCCGGGGCCGCGCTCCCCACGGCAGCGCCCCGAAGCAGTGGGGTGGGGGGCAGCGGGCGCCCTGCTGCCAGCCCACCAAGGGTTAAGCCCTGCCATTTTGGTGCCATTCACCGATATGTCCATTAAGGGTGTTACATAACAAAATGGCAGCCCTTAACCCTTTCCTCGCCGGCTGCCACACTGCCGTGCTGCGTGCTGACGCCGGCCGGCGGCACTCCCAGGCGTGGCGGCCCTGACCCCGCCACGAATCAATGGGAACATTTCCCCTCTCCAGGAGCGTGCAGCAGGGGAAGGAAGATAAGCAGCCTCGCTCAGCACCTCTGGGCACTTGTATGGGCTTTCAGCTTCTACCAGCAAGTTTCCTCTGTGCCAGGGCACGAGGCACAGAGAGAGAAGCGCCAGTGGGTGCAGGGATGGTGGCACAGCAGCGGATCCACGGTGGAAAGCATCCCAGGGATGCAGCCCAGAGCTGCAGGAGAACAGCTACGCTGTGGGGCAGCAGGGCACCACGCAGCCCTGTGCCAGCAGCAGTGCCCAGCACCCACAGCTCCCTCTGACAGCGGTGCTCAGCACCACACCGTGCCCGCAGCACCACGGCCATCAGCCTGCATGTGACTGAGTGCATGTGCCATCAGCAGGCGGCTGCTGGGGCTCCGAGCACCATGAGCAGAAAGCTCTGCTCTTGGCCAGGCAGGAGAGCGGAGGTCTTGAGGCACAAGGAGGCACTGCTCTGCTTTTGTGTCATTGCACCTTAAGAGCAATCACTGTTTGCAGTACAGCGTGGCTCCGTCTGCTCACAATAACGATTAGAGCACGGGATTCTGAGCGCTCCGTGCACCACAGCAGTCACAGTCCCTGACAAAGCTCCACGTGCCACAGACGATACCAAACAGAGCTGCGTGGACGTGGGGCAGCCACAGCCTGCAGAGATCAAAACTGATCTGCAGGAATTCAAGGAGGACCTCACAGCCGAGGTGATCTAAGACAACTCATGATGCTTTTCTCTTTTTCAAGGCACTGCCCTATTCACAGCTGCTCTTCCCCCAGAGCAGGGACTCACATCGCTGTGCCCAAGGGCAGCAGCACACAGCCTGACCTCAGCCCCACAGCCCCACCAGATGTTAGCTAATGGTTAAAAACTGTTTATCCAGCATTTATTTTCACTCAAAAACGTATTCACGCAGTGTCAGTTAGTAACACATCCTCAGTCCACACATAGATGGGATCAGCACAACTGGACACAAAGGACAGCACCAAAAGGAAGACCTGGGCAGCGCTGGGAGCTTCCTTATTCTCCACCCCGTGCTCCAAACAACAGCTTTAGAGCTACAGCAGCTTTAAGGCCCCAGCTCGGGTCTGCAGCCTGCACACAGAGGGTGCTGCCCACAGCCACTGCGTGAGGGATTTGCTTGACCTGAATTCTCCCCCAAGTTTTATGGATCTATTTT
The DNA here is from genome assembly GCA_023055505.1 of Callipepla californica brunnescens. Taxonomy (NCBI): domain Eukaryota; kingdom Metazoa; phylum Chordata; class Aves; order Galliformes; family Odontophoridae; genus Callipepla; species Callipepla californica. Next base: position 1,358,137 of record JALIRH010000043.1, on the reverse strand, counting down.
TGTCTAGAAACCACTGGGCAGGAAGTCTGCTAATGACTACGTCTGGGCTTTGTATTACCCAACAAAATAAAGTTACCAAGATCCCTCAGAGCAGAACAGCAGATGAGTGCACATCTCTGTCGGGGCTCAGAAGAGCAGCGTTCAGGCTGTGAGCAAAAGGAGACAGCACTCATGTGTGCACCTCCTCAGCTTCAGAGCGCACGGCGGGCGCTCACAGGTTGATTACTCACTGATCAAGAGAGCAGATTAAGAAGTTTCCACAACTGTGGTCAACACGTCAGAGCGCGGCAGCGACACTGCGACTCTCACTGCTACTCCCACTCCTCCACCGCTGGAGGACGTCACACGGAGGGTGCTCGTGTGACATCACTCGGCCTTTCCCTCTGCATGAAGGTAGCTCTGTTTTGCACAGATCTGGGCTCGGGGCTCAGCTCTGAAGCTGACTGCAGCACTGAGCGTGGCAAATCAAATCTGTGAAGCTACGAGCTTGTTTTTCTAGAGGTGCTGGTGTCAAGCTGAAGCGAAGATCAGAAGTGCTTCACCCATCACTAGAGAGGGGGGGGGGAAAGCCACACCAAAAAACAGCCACTGGACAAATGCTGAAATCGCTAATTAAATAACGGTTCATTTGCCAGTCCATTAAGAAGAGAGCACCACCTGAACAGGACAGCCACTCCAGAGAGCTTTCCAACACACAGCTCCACATACAGCGCTGCGGAGCTGCAGGGGAGCTGCACAAATCTCATTTCCATTCACCACTTTGCTTCTGGGGGTTGCACAAACGATCGAGATCTACACGGGTCTCGAGGGAGGAATCTCTGTGCCCTCGCTATTGCCTCTCCTCTTGTTCAAGACCGAAAATACTCCGCAGCTGTTGTGAATGCCCAGCGAAAAGGAAGCGAAACTTCTCTGTCTGCCCATCAGTAAGCTGAGGAGACACACGGATTTCGGCGTGCTGGTTAAATGTTAAGTGAAAGGTGACTTTTGGTTAAGGCAGAAGCTGAGTTGGATAGCTGAGCTCTGCTACAGCACCATGGGATGACAACCCCCCCTCCCCCCAGCACTGTGCCCCCCCAGTCCTACCCGTCAGTGAGGTTCATGGGTCCCACGGGGGGTCCTGTCTGCACCACGAGGTTGAAAGTGACCGCAGCGAAGGTCCTGCAGGAAAAGACAAGGAGGTGAGCACACCTTTGGTCCACGTAGTGATGAGCCCACCTGAGACAGCGACCCTAAAACCGCGGGAAGGGCAGAGAGTGCACCCTCTGGTTCGAGCTGGGAAGGAATGGAAGTCAGGGTTTGAACGCTGTCGGATCAACACACAAACTCACACACCAGCTCTGCTCAGCAATCGCTGACTCTGAGTTGTGTATGAAAGACACCTGAGAGCATCTCCTGTCCAACACTTGCTCACACGCCACAAAAAGTCCTTTTACAACCCCCCCCCCCCCACCACACACAGCACAACCTCCCCACCTTCCTCTTCCCACTCTATGAAAACACCGAGGGAATAAAGAGTGAGCCTGCACACACAGACCAGCAAGAAAACACCACCAAACCAACCCACAGACTGCACACCTGATGGGCAACGAGCACACACTGCACTGCTGCTGGCCCACAGCAAACACTGGGGCCACAGCACCAGCCCAGCAGTGGTCCCCTTGCCACTGTGCAGCACTGGGTGCACTGCAGCTGCCAAGCGTCCTCTCAGAAGCTCAGCCTCTCCTTTCTGCTGAGCCACTGAGTGCTCTGAGCCATTTCCCTCCTCCAAAAGTCTTTCTGGAGCTGTTTTCTGTCATCTGCGGGCAGGACAGCAGCTCACCATCTCCTGCTCTATGGACTGGGGGGCCTGGAGGGTCCCTGACCCCTAGGATGGGGGGCACAGCCCCACGCCATCATCCACTGTGCCGTTCACAGCACCCACAGGTTCCAATGGATTACACAAATTGCTACAAAATTGCAGAGAGAGGAACTTAATGAATGGATATGCAACTGCATTCTGGGTCTTGATTAGCTATCTAGAGGGCAGGTCTTGCTAATTATAGCTCATCCTATTAGTCCAATGCTTTTCTAATTAGTAGCCCATTGAAAACCATCGTTACAGCTACTTCAGGGCCCCTGCTCGGATCCAGCAGTGCTGTAAGCAGCGGCCGTGCTGCGGCGCATCCACACCTGGTGGGGACACAGACACCAAAAACCTCCAAAAAGCCATCGCAAGCGATGAGCTCCTGCACTAGTCATCAACTGTGACGCTGCCCCAAGTTGTGACACCGCTGGGAAAAATGAAAGGAGGGGAGAAGGGGAAGGAAAAGATCGTGGAGGAGAGAGCAGGAATCACTCCTTCCATCGTGCTCCGGACAGGGGAAGTCTGAGCCGAGCCGGGGCTCCTGCCCGCCTCCATTTTTAACAAACCGTAGCATTAAACTCCCATCGTGCTCCTGTCATGGGACTAAAATAGTTTTCATCTTACGAGGACACGAGGAGCTGGTTAACTGCTTCCCTGCCGCGGGATGCTGCAGCTCTGCCGGAGCTCCGAGCACCCTCAGCTCCGGCACCGCATCCCCACGGCACGCAGCGCTGAGGAAGAAGGGTTGAGATGTTTTGGAGGGGTTCCTGGTAACGCAGCACTGCAGGGATTCCCGCAGGAGGCAGGCACTTAAGTGGTTAACAGTGGGAAGTGAAACTCGGCCGGAGCAGCTCCGGCTTTGACAAGTCCCAGCAGAAGGCAGCGGTCGGCAGAGCCACGTGTCCCAGTGCCACCAGCACCGCCATGCTGGGAAGAGCAGCCCTCAGTCCACAGGCTCAGGGGCAGCGTCCTTATCTGACAGAGCTCAGGTCGGTGGAACCCAGTGAAGGGTTCTCCTCTACAAAACAGTGACAGAAGTCGTAGGTCAGAATACGGCCACCGCGTTTGTAGTGCCATTGCTGAATTCCACCAACACCATCCGGACAAGCGATGGTTCTGTAGAACTCATGGGATCCACCACACTGAGCAAGGTCTTGAAGATATCCTATTTTGAGGAGTCAGGCTCCACGCTCTTGAAGACGAAAGCACAGAAACTGTGACACAGGGAGCACAGCACTGCTGCACGCAGCTCCTCAAACAAGTGAGATAAGAAAACCCTGCGCTGCCCGGAGCAAAGCGGTCAGCACCAGGAGGAGCCACGGTTCAGCTTCAGTACTGACACACGAGGGGCTGCGGTCGGGAAAGTCCTTCCCACTCACCCCTAAATCCACACAGAGATGAACACGTGGACATCAAGAGTGCTCTGAATTATCCCTTTGGATCAATGTGTGCACTCAGGGTGGGAACACAGAGCCTGGAGATGGGCACACTGGGAATGCTACTCACGGGCAGCAGCTGCTCCAGCACAGCCATCCTTTGGAAAACACTTCCCAGCGTTCCCTTATAGATGCCAAAGGCCATCGAGTCCCATGGAAGCACGTGCAGGGATCCACCAGCAGCGTGCCCTTCCTCCAGAGCAGGCAGCATGCTCCAAGCCGAGCCTTCTGACACTGCTTGCAACCAAAAGTTGGTGTTTCCCAAATGCCAACGTGCTTGGACTGCTCTCATTCCCAGGCTGGTGCACCTCGGTGTCATCGCGGTGCCCCTCTCCAACAAACCCCGTCTGATCCGAGCCCCCTCTGCCTGCTGGGTGCAACGTGTGCCACACTGCTGGCAGAGGAGGGAGGGTCTCTTCTCCATGCACTGCGAGGAACAGCTTGGCAGAATACCACAGAGGGGAAGGGGGACATGAAGGCATCGCCCCGCTCACTTCGTGCCCGACAGCTCCGAGGGTGGCACGGTGACACTGCCACCGTCCTCTGCTTAACAGCGGGGTCTTCCTCCCCTCCAGGATAATCCCTCCCGTGCCCACCTGGCTTCATCCAGCATCACTCCCGGAGGTGTTACTGAAGGCTTTTTCTTCTTTCTCTTCGGAGCTCGAGGTACCGTCCTCCACCACCGACACGCTCTTCATCTCAGTGGTAGGAGTGCGTTAATAACCCATACGCTAATAATTCTGTCGCAGCGATCTTCGCTTCCCTGCCTGTATTATTTAAAAACCAAGCCGAGGGTGTGCGTGGAGCACGACACTGCTCAGCAATCCAAATAAGGGAACGAAATGGCAGCTTGGCAGGGGCCCAGCGGCCACACCTATTGACGGGGGAAGCAGCACAGCCACCCCAGTCATTATGGCAGCAGCCCTGTGCACAGCAGCACCCACCCGTGCTCCGACATCCCCCCCCATGGCACCGTGGGGGGGTGTGGGGTGCTCTGCCCCCATCCCACAGCCACAGGAAGAGGTGCTGTCGCTGTGCCCCTGGGACCGAGGGCTTGTCCTGAGCAGCAAACCATCTGTGTGCTGCGGAGCAACACGTGCAGGAGGGAAACGGGATGTGTGATGCTGTTACTCCGCTCCGTGGTGTGACACGACGTATGGCTGCCACGAAAGCGCGAGGGCAGAGAGCAAGCAGAGGTGTGACAGCTGCAAGGAGCACCCTGCAAAGGGAATACTCCCGTTGAGGACGTGTCTGAGTCTCCCAAAGGATCAATGACGTGCCATATTAAAAGGAGTCATCTTCAGCTACTTCTTTCTGACTTCAGCATCACCGCAGCTCCCGAGCACCAGTGACCGAGCAGCCCTCCAGCTGCCTTTGTTCCCTAAACCACTTCTACCGCTTCAGTTCTGGCCATTATTAAGCCATTGTCTCCGGGTTTAAACCGGTTTTGGTCTGACAAAATGAAATGAATCCATCCCTCTCTGGACAGCCTTGCTCAAGGAAGCAGCAGCAGAATCACTGCCAATACCTTCAGCACAAGCAGACGGAATAAAGTTTGCAGCCACAGCCCAGAAGGGCTCTCCCCGACCTCACCGTGCTGCCACGAAGCCCACAACATCTGCCCACAAAGATGCAAGTCCACCTGCTTCAGGATTTAAGAGAACGTCAGAGCCACCAAATACTCCACACATTCATTGAGCACTGATGTGTGCACGGCCCAGAGATGACAGTGCTGCCCTCGGACCCACTCAGCACAACCCAGGCACCTTCAGACACCAATGGAAGCAACAAGTTCTGCTCTCATGCACTCAAAGCACACAAATTCTCCACTGCTTACAACAGGGTGCTACCCCAAAATGAAGGCTGCATCTGATACGCCTTTAACATAACACCCAGCAGCACCCCATAGAGCACCACGCCTGCAATGGGCACAGAAGTGGTTTCACTGCTGGACAACAAAAAGCCAAAACTGCCTCAGTGCTGTGAGCAAACCCGAGCTGTGGCTCAGCACGTCCGTACGCACAGCCACGCCAGGGACGTGCAGAACCGTGACACCCAGCGCTGCTGCAGACAGGGTTTTCTCAGATCCTATTAAATATGAATGCCTTCAGTTTACTTCCTCTAATTCTTGTGAGCATTTCAAAGCTCGGGACCACGTGGCTGCGCCAGCAAATGAGCAGCCGGGCACGGCTGACGGGCTGCAGCAAGGAAGTCCTCCTCCAGCAATAGGTAAATAAGCACCAGCACGAAACCTCAAATGAGGCAGTAAATGGGATCTTTAACATCCCCAAAGTCTTCCACACTTGTAGCATAAACCAAACTGAGCAAAAACAAAACACCACTGTCCACCTTGGGACGTGTGGAGCAGTGCCAGCAGTGGCTTTGTTGCTCCCCCTGTTTATCAGGGACCCACCTGGGCCTTGTGTCAGCTGCAGCATCACCGCTGAGTGCAGAGCAGCAGCAGGGCCTGCAGCCAGCAGTGGCAGAGCCCCTTCCCTCGGGGGAAGCAGCAGGTTCACCAGGCGATGCTGTTAGGAGTGTCCCACTGAACTGAAGAGGTGTTTTCCTGCATGCTAACACCCACAGTCCCAAGCACACCAGAAGCGAGCAGGCCACGACCAAATCAATGCCAAGACCGACTGAAAACACAAACAAAGCTTCATCTTTTCCCCGCTGGGAAGCTGCAAAACGAGCCTGCACTCCTTCCCTTCCAGCATCCAGCGCAAAGACCCCACTGTAAACCTCTTCCTTATTCTGGGGAACAAACAGCATAACAGAGAAGGGAAGGCAGGTATCCTGCCTGCACCCCTTACACATCCATCACTGAGCTTCTTCACACTGAGGGAAACGGTTTGGCAGGTCTCTGTGGCACATGCTGTGTGCACTCAGCAGATGGGACAGCCACGGCACGGAGATGCTGGAGGGACTTATCCCAGGCAACGCAAAACTTCTCCTCCAGAGAAGCACAGGTGAGAAGGAGAGTGCATTACCCAGCAGCCCTCAGCTGTGCACAGCTCAGGGTGCAACCCTGGGGAGGCTGGTGATACTGGAGCTGAGGAGGAACAGAACAGGCACTGCTACAGCTGCACCTGGTCAGAGCTCCTCCTTCCCTAACCCATTTCAGCGTGACAAAAGGACAGCATACCCCAACATCTTTGCTTAAGAATCAACGCGCGGAAGCTAGGGATGCACGAAACCTGCTAAGCTTTACTTTTGTCCCATACGATCCAAACAGCCTAACCTCACTTCTGTCCCTCAAAATACTCTTGATTGCTTAAAGAGCCGTGCCCATCAAGCCACAGCACTGCTCCGGAGGAGGAACCACCAGCAGCACAGCGGGCTGCAGGCTCAGAAGCCCCAGCAGAAGGAAGCAGCAGCCTGTAATTAAGACGTAGGAAAGCTGTCTGGGAGGATTCCTTCCTGCCCCGTCCCAGCCACAGCCCCCAGGTGATGCTGAACAGGGGGCACAGACACATGCTGGAGCAGCACCAGGCAGCACCAGCAGTGACCCCATGGTCTGGAGAGGGTGGGGGAAGGAAAAGTGCTGAACAACTGAAAGCCAGCACAGGGAACTGCATGGCAGTAAGCCTTAACCTTTGTTCGGGCACTATCCCACAGCACTGGTCTCGGGCCGCTCGCTTGTGGCTTCCCCGCCTGAATGTGGGCACGGGGCTCATCTCGCAGTGACACCGATGCACACAGAGCATTCTCTCTGAGTGGGGAGGAAATATCACAAAGACATTAATAACTTCTTGTAAGAAGAACACGCCTGTGAGCCTCCTGGGGCTGTCCAGCTCCTAAATCCCACGTGCCTGCTGTGATGCCACACACACGAGCAGTGTAACACAACAGCAAACAGTACTTCCCCACGTCCAAGAATAAGTCCATCGCATTTCCAGGTACCACAGTGCCCACAAAGCTCTATGTTACTCCGTTAATTACCGAACAGGGGACTGGAATTTGATGAGCACCCATCCCAGAGCTCTCCATAGCACTGGCTGTTTGTGGAGCAGAAACCTCAGCAGCACTGCTTTTTCTTTCACGTCATACGAGAGCTCTGCACGTGGATGTCAGTCCAGCAGGGAAGCACACACACTGCACACTTTCCTTCCAACTTCCCTCTGCTTCGCACTGCTCCCTCCAGCAGGAAAACCTCGGGGGCTGCACAGGAGCTCCGACTTCTCTCAGCAGGTCTGGATGAGGCGGTCCTTCATCACCCAAAGGAGCTTTAAGCTTCGTTTCCTACACGCTCCCAGCTACCTGAGGGATGCCAGAAGTTGGCTGCCTTTGGATTTCCCCCAGGCGCTCTCCTCTGTCCCCCTCCCAGCACAACACAAGCGGTGCAGACAGAACCACGGCCCCACATGTACCCCGAAACCGTCGCGCAGCACAGGAGCACCACCTGAGTTTACACCAACAGTTCTGAGCAGCTCCCTGCATGCCTACCAGCCTGTAATTACTACAGAAAGTCACAGCGCAGCTATATTAAGTTCCCGTATTAGCATAGTGACACTGCGGCGATGCCAGCTCGGCTGCATCACCGCCCATCAGCGTAACCCCACGGCCACGTAACGCTGCACTGCGCTCCCACCTCTGAGCACAGGGAACGTCTGCAGCACAAAAACACAGTGCTTCTTCCCAGCGGGACCCTCCTGGTGTCCCTCCCACAGGCACAGGGCTCAGCCATTTTCACACCAACACAACCAGAAGCAGAGCGGTTCCCAGCGATGTGAGCAGGGCTGCATGGGAGGCCGTGCTCTGCAGGGTCACAGCCCCTCAGCACAGAGCGGCAGCACGGGGCTCTGTGCCACCAGAGCGGGCTCTGAGTGCCAGAAGGTGCCACTGTGATGGCACCCTCAGGGATGCCCCCATCCCAAAGACCTCACACAGCGCACACACACACTCAACGTGCCACGCATCATCCCTCTTAACTCTTACTTTTACCATCTCTGTTTCTGGTCCTCTCCCACCTCGCGGTCTCTGCTGACCATGCATCCACTGGGCTGCAGCTTCCCTGCGCTGCTCTCCTGGGGCTTGAGAGCCGCTCAGCAGTTTGGGAGTGGGGAGGGATGCACTCCCGGCTCCTGCCTGCTCCGGTCTGCCAGCAGTCACAGATTCCCAAAGGGCCCTCTCCACTTTTCACTTCCTGTGTAACACTCCCTGCGAGCAGCTCTGCCGCCTCTGCAGCCGGAGGAGGGAGCCGAGCAGGGAAGTCGGGCACCCACGGGAGGAGCCGGGGCCGGGGTCGGCCCCGAGAGCACCGCGGGGGACCGCGGCACCGCAGCCCGGGGCAGACAGAAAGGGACAAGCGAAAGCAAAACCCGAAGCGCAGGCATCTGAAACGAAGCCGCGAGCAGACGCCGTGGGGCGGCAGGAGCGCACATCCCAACTTCGGGGCCGCGCGATACTGCGCAGCTTCAGGCGGTGCCCACTCGCGCAGGGCCGGGGCTCTCCCGCACGCAGCGCACCGGGCTGTGCCCCCGCACCGCACCGCACCGCACCGCACGGAGCGGCCCCGGCCGAGCCCCCCCCCGGACCCCGCGGTGTCCCGGCGTTCCCGGCAGGCGGCGGCGGAGCGCCCCTCCGGGCAGCGCGGCCCCGGCGCACCTTGAGCGGAGGGGGGGAGGGGGGGAACGGGGACTCTTATTGTGACACGGCCCCTCCCGGCCGCCCGCCGGCCCCGGTGCCACGACGGGGGCTGCCCGGGGCGGCCGCTCGCACCACCCCCACCCCGGCGGCGAGCCCCGTGCGGGGCCGGGGCGCTGCCAACCCCGACGAGGAGGAGGAAGCGGGCGCGGCGAAAAGCCCACGGCAACTTTGCGAACCCGGAGCGCCGCGGGCCGCGCTCCGAACAAAGCCGACCGTACCCCGGGGCGGCGGAGCCCCGCGCTCGGGCTGAGCGCTGCGGGGACCCCGCGCCGCCCCCTGCCCGGCCCGGCCCGGCCCGGCCCCCGCCGCTCCTCCCGCAGACAATGCGCCCGACGAGAACTTTTCGCTCGGGCACTTACGGCCGCGCCGCGTCCCGCCGCTCCCCGCCGGCTCTGCCCCGCTCCGCTCCGCGCCGCCCTTTCCTCCTCCTCCTCCTCCTCCTCCTCCTCCCCCGCTCCGCCGCCGCGGGCTCTCCCCGGTGCGGGCTGTCGGCCGCGGTTCCCCCGTGCCAAATAATGCGCTTCTCACACATGGAGTCGCGGCGTCACTCGGCGGAGCATGCGCGCGGCGCGGCCCGGAGCGCGGCGGGGCCGGGAGGAGCGGCGGCAGCGCGGCCCCGCGCCGCTTCCGGGCAATGGTGGAGCAGGTCTGTGACCCGGGGCGCCATTGGCCGGAGGGGTCGCGGCACATGGCAGGAGGGCGGCGATTGGCTGCGGCGCGGGCGGGGGGCGCCGCGCTGCGGCCGCCCGGGGCCACGTGGAGCGGCGGGGGCTGCGGGCGGCGGCACCGCGGCATTGTTCGGCGCTGCCGGGGGGGGGGGGGGGGTCCCGCGTCGCACCGGGGCCGGGACGGGAGGAGCGGCCGGAGCTGCCGCGTGCTCGCGGTTGAGGATCGCGGGGAGAGCCGGAACTCGGGGCTGCGGGGAGGAGAGCAGCGGCCGAGCAGCGCCCGTCCGTCCCTTCCTTCCTCCTCCTGGCAGGAAACCCTCAGCCCTCGGAGGGACTTTCCGCAGCCGGGCTCGCGGGGCTCCAGCAGCGGTCGGAGCTCCGGGCAGCCCCGCACCGCTCATGCCGTGTAGGGGCTGCAGCTCCCAAGCCCTCAGCACCAGCGCGTCCCGTTCCAGCAGCACGGCGGGGTGCTCCCTGCCCTCCAGAAGGACCAGGCTTCGGGCTCGTTTCTGGCACGTTTCCTTTAGCCCAGCTGAAGCGCGAGGTTATAGCAGGGCAGGAGGTCACCCCAAAGCAGCCCTCCACCGGGCCCATGCCCGTTGCTCCCTCTCCCACAATTTTCCAGGCCAATGGAAAGCAATTAAAGGGCAGAATAATCAGCAACGTTCTTCAGAACGCAGTGACGCAACTGTGATGCTGAAGATGTCCATGGGTCCCGTGAAGATCTTCCTCTACCTCTCACTGATACCCCATATTCGAGCACAACGGATCTCAGAGCTGCAGCGCTGCCTCGGGGTCGGCACCCGTCCCCAATCCACCCCGGGTGGGCATGCAGCCTCTGCGGGCAGAGCACCTCCTGCAGCCCCCGGGACACCCCAGCACCCTCAGGATGCACCCAACACTGCCACGGAGCAACGGGGCCGCAGCACAGACCCCGCAGCCGTGCTGGGAGCAGCCCTGCAAAGCCAGGCAGCCCCCCCAGCGACGCTCAGAGCCGAACGCAGAGAGCTGTCCCCTGCTTCACGCAGCCAGCAGGAGCTCCGGTGCGGGCTGGGACACGGTGCAGGTGCAGCACCGGGAGGGACTCTTCATTAAGGAGCCAGCAGCCAGGTGCAGCAGCGTGCTAATTAAGGCGCGAGCCGGTGTTGTTGCAATGGGAACCGAGAGACACCGACGCTGAGCTGGGGACTCCTCGCCAAGGAGTGACGGTCACACAGCTCTGAACGGCTGCTGCGGAAAAACAAGCAGCCAAAGCTGACCCTCCGTGGGTCTGAAGGGCACTGACCTCCACGAGTGCACTGCCAGCGCTGCTCCGGGCCGGGGGTTCTCCTCTTGGGGCTCTGAGCCCCTAATGAGGTTCAGCACAGCACAGTGCAAGGCTCTGCACTTAGGGTGGAGGAATCCCAGGCACTGATAAGGACTGGAAGGAGCAGTCCTTGGGGGCAGCCCTGCAGAGAGGGACCTGGGGGTCCTGAGGGGTGAAAAACTGAACGTGAGCCAGCGGTGTGCTCCTGCAGCTCGGGAAGCAAACGCTGTCCTGGGCTCCATCAGGAGAGGGGCGGCCAGCAGGGACAGGGAGGGGATTGTCCCTCTCTGCTCTGCTCTGAGGCCCCATCTGCAGCACCGCATCCAGGTCTGGAGTCCTCAGTACAAGAAGGACAGGGAGCTGTGGGAGAGGGGCCAGAGGAGGGGCACTGAGATGCTCAGAGGGCTGGAGCACATCCCCTACACAGACAGGCTGAGGGAGCTGGGCTTGTGCAGCCCGGAGAAAAGAAGGCTGCGGGGTGACCTCACTGCAGCCATCCAGGACCTAAAGGAGCCCATAAACAGGAGAAGAGTCAGCTCTTGGAGAGGGCAGAGAGCAGCAGGATGAGGGGAAATGGTTTGAAGTTGAAGGAGATGGATTTAGGTTGGATGTCAGGGGAGTGAGGGGCTGCAGCAGGCTGCACAGCGAGGCTGTGGGTGCCCCATCCCTGGGGGTGTTGGAGGCCGGATCGGACGGGGCCCTGAGCAATCTGGTCCGGTATGAAATGGGGAGGTTGGTGGCCCCACCTGTGAGGATTCATCATCCTTGAGGTCCCTTCCCACTCGGGCCACTGTGTGATTCTGTAAAGCTTTGCTCGCATTCAAGACGATGCATACCACGCCAAAGGAGAACAAGAAGTGAAACCCACGCCGGATCGGGAAGAGCGGGTCATCTCCCTACAACCGGCGAGGAGCATGGGAACATGGGAACACGCTAACACGGCGTGCAGAACAGGCTGAGCAGGTTGTGGGGCTCAGCACTGCGCGGTTATGCTGGCACAGCACCGTCTGATGGCCGCGGGATCCCACAGTCAGAGCGCCCACACTGAGCACCGCTGTGTGCCCCAGAGAAGCACTGAGCCCTCCCAGGGAATGCGCGTTGCTGGGCAGGGGTTTCTGAGTTACCTGCTGTATCCTTAAACAGTTAAAGGGAAAAAGAAGGATAAAACCGTAAGCAGTGCTAGAAATCGCAGGAGCACGATTTTAAGATGGCTTATGCTAAGAATGAAAGGAATTCCATAGACTGGAGACCAAGAAAACTCCCTTTTGACTTCTTTGCTGCTGGAGCTCTGTTCCTGCACGGCTGCTCGAGGCAGAGCAGCTCAGGGACACGGCGAGGTGGCACATGGGGCCCCGAGCCACGCACTGAGGGGAACGACCCCAAACTGAAATGAAAATTCACCTTTTCCAGACATAAACTGAAGATCAGAGAGTTGTTCGGGGAATGGGAAAGCAGCGGATACGCAGTGCAGGGCTGGAGATGGGGCACGAGCTGACCTGGCTCTAACGAGCACCCCATAGGCAGAGGGAGGGGGGGGGGATATATCAGCAGCTCTGCTCCAATTCAACCAGCGCTTCATGGACTATCGATTTAGCTCCGAAGCGGCAGAGAACAAAGTCTGCCCGGCATCGCTCTGGTTTGAAGAGCGGGCAGAGGACGTGCTGGGCTGGCAGCGGGTGCTCAGCCCGGCACGGCACTGCTGCCACGCGGTGACTCAGCCCCGCGGGGCCATCACGGAGGGCCGGCTGTAAGCAGGCACCTCTCGCGTGTTTACCGATCGCCGTCACGTGGCTCATCAGAACTTGACCCCGATTAACAGACGAATTAACTAGTTGCAGAAAACTCTGCGCTGTTCCTGGAGCAGCTTTGGTTTCCAGCTGCCCCGGTCCTGCGTGGAGCAGGAGGACGCATCAGCGCAGCTACAGTGAGCTGCCCCTCCTGACGATGGTACCAAACCCTCCACGTTCACAGGAACGTTTCCCATCCAGGCCTGCTGCTGTCACACCCGCAGCCAGCAGGACGTGAGCCGACCCCCATCCTCACCACAGCCCCCGCCCCACTGCAGTTTGGTCTTCACCACCCCCCTGAATTAAGAGATCATGGGGGAAATCTAAGTGTGACCTCAATAGCAAATGGCTTTCACGGCTTCTGGGAGAGAAGCAGACTCTCAAAGCGCTGTGTGTAGCTATCCCATTTCCAAGAGAAACAGCTTTCATCCTCGAGGGGACCGCGCTGGTGGCTGAAATGGTTAACTCCTGCGGGAGATAAGGAGCACAGCGACAGCTGCACAGGGCTGCAGATGCCACCATTACAACTTGGCCTCTCACTGAGCTGCTCCTGCACAGGGCTGCGGCACCGACTGCAGGACCTGCACCAGAGATGCTCCCGATTCCATCCTGGCAGCCGCACCGGGAGCAGCCCGGCTCAGTGACGCGTCGGTGAGGCTTCCATTCGAAAGCCAAGAGTTGAGAAGGATTTTTAAGCGGGATTTGCATTCATCTCCACCAAAGCGTCCTGGACACAGTGGGATGCGGTCACTGCAATTCCAGGGGGTGACTGCTGCTGATCCACTCTGCTCTTCGGGTGGGAACACACTGCCCAGCCAGGGCTGCGCCATCAGCACGCCCAGCACTCCCACCCTTTGCCACTGGGCTGAGTGTACGAGGCTCCAGCACAGCCCCTCCACGCAGTCACTCCGTCACAAGCACGCTGATGGGCAGCCACGGGGGTCAAAGGCACAGGAGGGTTCTGCTGATCCAAGTGACACTGAGTGGACACTCGCTGGAGCACTCGGCACACTGCAGACCTCTGCGTCTTCGGGAGGATTATCTGAGCCTTACGCCATGTTTACTGTAAGCATTTATCACCGCTGTTCCTTCTGCAGGGCTTATTATCAGCACGTAGAGAGCAGCAGCCTCGTCCCCTGACTCGGAGCGCAGCTCCAGGAGGGCACTCTCTTCCCCCACAGAGCTGCACCAGCTCAGTCCCGTAACCTGCTTTCCTGCTGAAAAGCAAGGCGCATCAATTAGACTCCTTCTAAATTTAGGATTGATGAGTTCAGTCATTACTGGGCTGATTTTTTTCCAGGCGGATTTCAAGGGAAAGGTATTCATCCAGCAGCCGCCGCTTGCTGAGAGTGCACAAAGCCCTCGACTAGAAGCACGCGAGGAGCACTTTGGGAAGAAGAGAACGCTTAATTGTGTCAACAGATGTTGGTAAACCGTCTTCCAGGCTGAAATCTGTCCTGGACAGCAAAGCCAAGCTCTCCTACGGAGCAAAGAGAGAGGGGCAGATCCCTGGTGGCCACCAGCAAACCCCACCAGCTGCACGCCAGCCCCAGCACACCATCAAGAGATGCACTCAGAATGGCCCCAGCTGCCCCCAGCACCCTGGAGAGGGGAGGGGGGGCTGCTGCTGAGGGCATCCCCGAGCTCCACTGCTCCGATGAATCACCTTATCCTTGGTCAATAAGTGCAAAGACAGCCCAGCTCTTATCATGGGGCTCCCAAGAGATTTGACATCCTTGGCATTGTGTCCTAAGAGGAAGGAAATTTCTCACTTCCCCAGCTATTTCAGTTATATAAATCAATTGTTGAAGGATAGCTGAACTGCTCTGCGAGTAGGAACACAGGCCGCTGCCCGGGCTGTTATGTGGGCAGCACCAAGGGGTGGTCCCTGGGTCCCCCAGAGCCTCAGCACCACCTCCCAGTGCTGACCCCCCCCCCTCGGGACAGCCATCTGTGCTCACTTGGACACAGGTTCAGCTGCAGAAAACGACAGCGCCAATAAGAACCGATGAGTAAGGGCTGCTGGATGAGAAGAGAGGAGTTTGCTGGCAAAGACGAAGTTGCTATGGGCTGCAGAAAAAAAAAGAAGTGGAAATAACTCAGGTCTCTCCAAGCTACCGGTTCACAACACCAGGCAACCCCAGCGCAAACACGGCAGCTGTCCTGCTGCTCCACCTGGTCACTGACGCCCTCAGAAAGGACCGATGGAGCAACAGAACCCCAAGTGTGAGTGCTGTACAATGGCACTGCAGTGAGGACAGGGCAACCGGCACGTGGCAGTGCTCTGCAGGGGAGCGGTGTGCTCCAGGTGAGTGCACCCCACAGCCGACGCAGTGCTCGTTTCGCACACCTACAAACTGTTAATTGATTGGAAGTAAAAAGGCAGCGTGGATCCGGCCACGCTGAGGCTGCTCCAAGCTGAATTTAAACTCTCCCGACTGCTGGAGACCCCAAGTACATTCTCCTGCGATTGGGACGGGTCAGTGGATTGGGATGGTGTGATTTGTTTCAGTAAAAACAGAGCACCTGTTACCCCATGGCAGGGCCCAGTGCCCAACCAGGGCAAAAACACAGCCCGGTGAGGTTTCCAAAGCCATCCACACCTCTGTGCCCTGCAGAAAAGGGAACTGATCAGCACAGGGGTGTTCTTCAGAGCGTCTCCCCATTATTCCTCGGCTGTGACACCCATCAGTGTTTCTGGTCGCAGGCCAAAATTGTGAAACTGGATACTGCGTCAGCCCAGGAGGACGGATGATGGAAGGCAGCGCCCTGCACGGGAGGGCACAAGCAGCATGATGGACTCCCAGCTCCACTCTGGAGGTATCAGAGCCAAAAGCATCAAGCACAGCTGAACTCCATCGGGGCGAGAGGCATCCACTCACGGCTGAAGCTTTGCCTTCTTTCTGCTGCACTGAGGAGGCTGACACTGTGGTCCTGCCCCTCGCACTCAGTCCATCACGATGGGAACGGGGTGATTCACTTGGGATGAAAGCTACTTCACATTCTTCGAGGGGCTCTCAAAAGTCAGAGCGGTCGTTTCAAACAACAAAAAAGTACACAAGGTTTTTTGGGCTTTTTCTGGCCCCCAACTCGCTGCTCACAGACAAGTTTCCTCCCGCAGGGCAGCACTCAGCACTGAGTGCTGGAGGGGTGCTGGGGCCTGGCATGGCTCTGCCTCCGTGGTCCCATCGCTGCTCAACGGGAGGTTCAGCCACGGTCTGAACTCGGGTTTGCGCAACACCTCCTTAAACTCTTGGAAAAGTCTTTAAAAGAGAGAGAGAGAAGAAAAAAAACCAACCAAGCGCTCCGTACCACAGATCGAGACGAGAAGGAAAACTCAGCCTGAAAGCTCCATCCGAAGGCAGTCTGCCTGCGAGAAAGACGTCTTCTCCCGCAAACTTTCTGCAGTCGGGAGGGAACCGAAGTCCTTCGCGCGATTTGACGGCGCTCCGTACTAAACCCATGGGAACCCTGGCAGGGCTGCGGAGCGGCGCTGGGGGTCCCGCAGCGGCTGAAGCGGCGCAGTCCGTCCCCTCCCGGCAGCGCAGCGCTGAGCACCGCACGCAGCGCACGCACACGCTCCTCTCGTCCTCTCCGCGGCTTTTTCCCCGCAGAGCCGGGGAGGAAAGTTGGCGAAAAGGGCGGCGGATCAATGAGGAACGGCTTATTATTATTATTACGATCATTTCTCCTTTTTTTTTTTCTCTCTCTCTCTTGGAGCGGCCGCCCCTCCGCGGCACACGGCAGGCCGCGGGGCAGCGCGGGAGGTGGCAGACCACAGACAGGATATAACTTTATTCGGCACCGAGCTCACCTCGCGTACAACCAACCCCCCCCCATCCCCAACCAACACACCGCCCCCCATCTCCCACCCCTCCCCCCACCCCCTCCCCCTCCAACCCGCGCTACACAGCGATGACACCGCCGGGAGGAGCGGCCCCGCGGAGCCCCGCGCGGCTCTGGCAGCGGCCCCACGTACACCTCCATCTTAAGTCCCGCGGCGGCCGCGGCCCATCTGCCCCCCCCCACCCCACCCCTCCCCCCCCACGCAGCGTTCGGTTCCCTCTCCCCCCACCCCAACTTACTCCTTCCCCCACTCGTCCTCCCCTCCCCCCCCCCCCCCCCCGCCCCGGGGCACGGTGCGCCGCCCCTCCCCCGCGCTGTTCCCCTCCCTGCCCCTCCCCCCTCCGCCGTCGCCCATCGCGGGGCGGCCGTGCCCGCGGGCAGCTCCCGGGATGCGGCCCCGGCGCTGCGGGCAGACCCCCCCCCCAATCCCCCCCATCCCCCCCCCCACCGCCACGCGCGGCTCTGCCTTTAATTTCACCTTTTTTTTTTTTTTTTTTCTCTTTAAAAACGCACCCCGCTCCCCCTCCCCCCCCCCCCCGTGCCGGGTGTGCGGGTGGCCGTGCCCCCCTCCCCCCCTCCCGCTCAGCCCCATTCCGTTCCCCGACCCCTTCCCCTCACACCCCCTTGGGGGGCGATCCCCTCCCCCACCCCGTCCCCTCAGCCCGTGGCCGCCGCTGTCACGCACTCTCCTCACCCCCTCGGAGCCGCCTCTCCTCCTCAGCGGGGCCCGGGCCGGACTGGGGCCGTGGGGGGAGGGGAGGCGGCTCCCTCAGGTGGCCACTGACAGGAGGCGGGCGGGGGAGGGGGCTGCGCGCGCAGGGGACCGCCTCACGCCGGGCTCCCTCCCGCCCTCTCCAACCTCCCCCCCCCCCCCTCACCATTCCCCCCCCGGCGGAGCGGGACTCCCGGGGTGGCGCGCGCGCCACCAACCGTCACCTCCTCGGGACGCCTTTCCCGCCCACCCCGGTTGCTAGGCAGATTTGGACAAACTTGAGGCTTCGCCCCGCCCCCTTGCTCCGTTCGCCCCGCCCCCTCGTTCCGTTCGCCCCGCCCCTCGCTCCGTTCGCCCCGCCTCCTCACGTATTTTCCCCGCCCCCTCTGACCCAGAGGTGGTTGTTGCTTTTTTTCCTCAAGGGCGGGGGCAGAAAAGATTGACGGCCGAGCTGTCCAATGAAAAGCCGGGCTCGCCGACGCCGCCAGCCAATCGCGCTCACAGCCCGCTTTCCCCCCCGCCCCCCCACAATGCGAAGCCTCGAGGAACGAGGCGGGGCGATTTCATGATCGACGGGCAGCCTGACCAATCGGCTTCGAGTGGGCAACCGCCAGCCAATCCGCGGGGAAGGCGGGGCGGGGCCGGGCCCGCGAGGCCGGCTGAGGTCAGGCCCTGCCCGCGGGGCGGGGCCGCACCGCCGCCCTTCTCCGCCCGCGCAGCGCGGCCTGTGCCCCGCGGTAAGGCCGGCCGCCCCCGCCCCTCCCCGGCCCGGCCCGGTGAGTCATCCCGCTTCCTCCCGCGATGTAGGTCGGGGTGCGCGGGCAGCGCCGGGCCACACCTCCGCGCTTAACCCCTCCGCAGGTGAGGGCCGCGCGGCCGTTCCCCGCCCGTTAACGCTGCGCTCGGTATGGGTTTTGGCGGCTCCCCGCTTCACCTGAGGCCGTCGGGGGCTCCGGGCTGAGTGCGGAGGGTGAGGGCCTCCCGATGTCACGGCTCGGCCCGGCTGCTCGTTGCCCGGAGCGGGGCCAGGCCCAGCCCGGCCATCTCTCTGTGCCGAGGGTGTTGTCAATGATTTGCTGGTCCGGCTTTCTGGTGAAGCACAAAGCGCAGCTCAGGTGGTGCTTCGGGAGGAGATGGAGCGCCTCAAGTTATAACATCGCGTTCCTTCAGAGTGGCAGCGGAGCACGGAGCGGTTGAGTGTCTCTCTTCGTTCTGAGTCTCACCTCCAAATGTGAGAATCCCCTCCTGAACCGTTCCAGCTCTGGGGTAAGGAGGCAGAACGCGCTTCAAGCAGATCCCATCTGCGGAGATGAACGTGCTCTCCTTACCCAGTGCACAACTGCGGTGAAACAATACTTCAGCCTTTAGACCTCATTAAGAAGTACCGCAGGCAGCTGCTGGAGCAGCCTGCAGAAGCCTTGTTTGAACCCTGCCAGCTTCCAGCAGCCCCTGCAGCGAGTTCCTCGCCTCCTCAGCCGTCCCTGGTCCTGCTGCAGCGTGCACAGCTGAGCAGTCAGGTTCCCCAGCAGGAAATTCTGGTTCTCCTTCCATCCTTCCAGCGGGGCAGGCAGAGCTGTGAGGCAGCCCCTGTCCCTGCAGGGCCATGGGATGGGCCCTCTGCGGGCAGGAGGAATTAGCGTTCCACCAAGTGCTAGAAGAAGTACAACCGAACTTTATTTAAAAATTCTTCTATAGAAAAACGAGAGGAAACGAAGGCAGAAACGAACGGCCCCGGCTCCTCTCGTTACAGGAGTTACTGTATGTACAGCTTCAGAGAGGAGCACTGGCACAGGGTACACATCCTGCGACTTACGGAGAGCTACAGACGCTTAACAACACGTAGTACAGACCTGACGGAACACTTCAGGGTTCACTGCAGGAAACACTTCGATACACTCGCTAAGACAGACAGCAGAAGAGCACAGAGCGGTGTTATCCCAAATCCTCCCCGTCCCAGGCAGCCTGAGCTCCGTCCTAAAACCACTGCACCCCAAAGGAGAGGGATGAGTGGGGTGGAGGTCAGTGAGACACAGAGCGCGGGGGGACAACACCGAACCCTTTCTATAGTTTCAATTTCTGGCAAGTTGGGGAAGCTGGGTAAAATGAAAGCAGGGAAGCAAGGCAGTGCAACAGCCAAGGCCTCGCTGCTGTATCAGTGTACGCCTCGGCACGTGTGGGACAACAACAGAGGAAGCTGATGAGTTTTCTCTGTTTTTCAATTCCCTATCCCCAAAATTAATCTCGATTTCACGTGCACGAGGGCCTTCCTGATACCCACAGTGTAGGAAACGGGCAGACGCTGTTCTTCACACTGCGTTCTCTATACATATATGAGTTTTTACACTATCTACAAAAACAGCCATTCGATGTTCCTGTTTTAAGTTCTTGCTACTCATTTAAAAACGCTACAGAAAAACTGTACACTTTCCTAAATTACATCTTTAAAAGAATAATAATAATTATTATTATATTTTAGAAGTTCGTAAAAGACTTCGTGTTTGTTTCTATAGAGCATTAAACGATCAGGCAAGAAAGGTTAGAAATACACTGTTCAAATCCAATTAGGACACACCAAGCACTTAACAGAGCGTTGTTTGTAAACTGTAAACTTGGAGTTCTCTGTCCAACTTTACACACTCATCCAAAAATCCGGAAGAGCTTCGGTCACGAGGTCCTCATTTTAATCTCTGCTACATACAAAAGATACTGAAGAGCAAAAACTATTAAATAATTTAATATACAAGTGTAGTTAAAAAGCACTGTACATTGTAACAAATGTACACTCGAATTTCAGAGATAGAAAATCACCGAGCTATTTCCAAATTTACACGACTTTTGATACTGTGTGATGGGGAAGGGCCGAGGGCAGCGCCTCAGCTCCGACGCCGCACCCGAGATCCGTTCCACGCGGGAGCAGAGCGTGGCTGAAGCTGATGCATCACACACCGGGCGTCCCACGTCCTTCCTCCTGACCCAAACTGCTGAAAGCATCAGATGTGAGCATGCTCCCTCCGGGTGCCCCTTCCCTCCTGAGGACACCGCGGGGATCGGAGCTGAGGAAGGTTTGGTTCGTGCGGCGAGGAGCCACGGATGGCCAAACTGCAAACGTTCTCCCACAACGCAGTCCTGGAGCAGGAGGGTGAGGTGAGGAGGTGCAGCTCCTGGGGAACCTTTCCCGCTGCAAAATCTTTTCTTGACTTCAGCTCAAACCACAGCTCTCTGCAGTTGGGGTTGTTTTTCTTAAATATTGCCTTAGAGAAGCAGCACTTTTTCTGGCCAACTTTTAAAGCCACTTATTGCAGTTGCCACGGGCACGGATCAGGTAAGCAACAGCCTCACATTGGATGGCAGGCTGAAAACAGAGAGTTTGTATCATCTGAATAGGACTGCGGGAAGCGTTGAAGCACGTGAGTGCTGACGTGCACAGCTGCGGCCATTCCTCACACCTTGCAGGGCACAGGAGCTCAGCTCCATCCCAGCTAACAGCACGGCGAGCAGCAGCAGCTTCCGTCTGCACAGGCTCCTCTCCCTGTGTCCGGCGTATCCCTGCAGACCTCACAGCTTTCCTCCTTCTTCTTGGAGTTTTTAGGGAATAAAATAGGCTTCGAAACGGCACTGAACTTTCTTCTTGCGACCCTCTCCTTACACTGATACTGAGGGCATGTTTTCCCTACTGGGGATTTAACAAGGCCTAAAATACGCACAGAAGTAACTGTCTGAAAACAGGATCTGAATCACCCCTGCACGTCCAGTAGGACGAGCATTAAACCCCAGTGTGGGGACGAGAACGTGTCCCTCTTGTGTCACTCAGTGGTTAAAACCAAGGGGTCTGAATCACACAATGTGTCTGTGTCGGCTGTTGTCAGACAGGGGAAGAGGTTTTCCAAAAGAAGGACCAATAGTAACAGGTTTCAGGCAAATATTTCCTCCAGAATACTCTCCTCTCTCCAAAAAAGCACAAACTCAGCTACAGATTCCTTTCCCCTTCCCAAAGTGGGAGATAAATACACAGAGCTACCAGGAGAGGAAAAAAGCAACAAAAAAAACCCCTTAATGTGAGCCCTGGAGCTCTGTAAGGGTACACTGCACTGCAGCACCTGGCACAGCTCCTTGCTGTAAAGCTGCTGATGCTCCATGGGACTGACAACTTCTGTACTGTTTCCTACAGAAGGAGTTTGGGCCACACTCATCCTGCTTTGGGACAGCTGCGGAGGCAAAGGGAGAGCAAGGAGCTCAAAAAAAGTGAGATAAAACACTGAGGCTAACACAGAAATACTTTGTTTGCTGAGTGCAGTGCTCTTGCTCCTATGGGAACTGGCTTTAAGCACCCGGCTGAGCTGAACCCTCACTGCAATGGTCAGTACAAGTGGTTAAGGCACAGACGCTGCCCTGCCTCAGTGAGGCTGCAGGATGCTAAAAGCTGCTCCCCAGCAGCTGGGCCAACATGAGAAGGAATCTCCTCCTCCAGTACAAATCACTACGAAGTAGCAGAGAGAGCTGTGGTTCCTCCTCACCCCACGGGACACGGAGCTGCAGGGACACGGAAACCCTCACGGGGACAAAGTGGTGGCACAGACTGACAGCCCCAGGCTGTGGGATCCAAGGGACAGCACACACAGCAGAGGGTGTCCCCTGCAGACCCCAATGCCCTGCACAGCGACTCAGCGAGAAGAGCATCACCTCAGAAGCTGAACTTAACAACTTTAGGGCACCCTACAACCAGTCGGGATTGAATCCCGTTGTTCCCAGGAGTGGAAGGGCACAGAAGATGTTCCAACTGGCACACACCGTAACTCAGGGAAGGTTTAAGTACTTCGAACACAACTGGTATTCCAAACTGTGCAAGTCCTCTCAACCTTCTGTGACAAACGTTAAAAAACAAGTCTAACAGCTTAAGGAACAAACGTCCTTTGGACTAAACCTTACTTCTCAGTAAGAGGAAAACAGATTAAAACCAGTAGGTATATACACGCTAGCTGTATATTCACACACGTTATGTAAAAGTAGCTTAAAATGCCCTTCTCACTTTGCAAGTCTATGAAATGTATGTTGTCTTTATGCAGTTTCCTACGAGGCCCTCACTAGAAGAGGAATTCGCTGCCTTTTCGTTGAAGAAAAGATTTTGCAATGAGTTTTTCTCTCTCTTTTTTTTTTTTTGGCTTTTTTGTTTGTTTGTTTGTTTGATTCTTTTTTAAACACACTGTCCTGATTCTGTTTCACAGGAGACTGGCCAGGCTGGTGGTGGGTCCGTTCTGTGCCTGGAACTGTACGGGAGGTGGTCCATCTGTCCACTGCAAGATAACAAACAGCGTGAAAATCCTCCAGCCACGACCTGGGAAGGGGAGGAGCAGCAGCAGGGCCAGAGGAAGGGGCTGGCCACGCAGACACGGCCTGCCTCGAGATGATTACAGATCTCAGGGCAAGCTGAGCATCAGGTTTGACTCTGCTTCATGCAAGTGGAGCTCCTGCCCCTTGAATGGTGCTCCTTTGGCACTGCAGCCGCTCCACATGCACGGTGTTCCAAACTGAGCTGACTGCCACACAGCACCAGCAGCGTTTCCTGAAGCCTGACAGTCCCAGCAGGGAAACTGCAGCTTGCCCCAATGACAGACCTCAACTGACACGACTCTGGGCCCATTCCATGCTGCAGCTGTAGTGTTTCCAGAGTGAATAAAGCCTCTGGTTCTCACCCGTGTCATGTTTTCCTCTCAAATTTATCAAAATCTCCTGAACTAGGCAGATTTCAGAGTTTTTAATCCTCTTTCACCTCCACATTTCTAATCTAGCGTGGATTATGCATAAGCCAGCAATGGCAAGCAAAGTCAGCAGAGCACAGAGCTCGTGGGGACAGGCTGTGGGCATCACCAACACGGGCTGCCTCCACGTGGGACTCAGGATCCCCCTGCAACCAAAGCTTCTTCCTGGCTGCCTTTTTTTCCTCCCAAAAAGGAAGATATGTCAGGTTTCCTTAAATCTCAAATTCATATTTGGTTGTTACCTCAGCCCAAAAGGATGCACTGTCTTACACCTTTGCTGGATTCCAGCAACCGAGGGCACTCAGAGTTTTTTTTTAACAATGTTAGAACTGGCATTGAGAAGTCCTATACAGACACTGAATGTTGTTAACTGGAAATTCAGGGTAAGGTGAAAACCCAGAAACACTAAAACAACAGAAACCACTCTCGTGGCAGCGTGGTACAAAGCAGGAGGAGGTAGACTGGATAATCCAAACATTACAATGAAACCTGAGTGTGCACTGAGTTTCTTTCAAAAGCAGCAGCTGTCACCCAAACGAAGCTACAAAAACCATTCAAGAAAGTTCTGCAGTGCCAATAAAACAATTGTAGGAAACAAAGACCTCACAGGAACATCAAAGGAAAGCAAAGCACGTCGTGTTGGATGGAGGATGAAGATGGCTTACCGTGATTAAATTGTGTTCTGGAAGACTGCACGCCTCAATGTGGTCCTGGAGGAGCTGCTGTGAGAAGTTCTGATGCATCTGTGCTGCCTCGTGTGCATCCATTGCGTTTCCACAGGCTTTGTTCAGGTCTGAAAGATGAGAGCTTCATTCGCTCACTGAGAACCACTGTTCATGCTTATTTTCACCTTACCTGACGTGACTGTTCCCTACAGCAACGAATGAATTCTTTAAGCTGACAATACACCAAGGCCAAATCGCTCAGAACAGGCAGGGCACACAGAGAAGCTGAGCCCTTCCTCCAACAGGCCTGGCAGTGCACACTGCAGGACGTGATGGTATTTCAGCTCTAAAGTAACACCGTACAAGCTGGACAAGGAGGAAAGCACCTCCTTACCCAGCAGAGCCCCGTGCTGCAGGCACTTGCTTTCTCTACTTTCTGGCACCACCTAGTGGGAACGAGGGCTCACGAGTTTGGCACCACGCTTTGAGCAGCTCATTTCTTTTCCCTCCCTGTTCACCTTTGCTTTCGGGGCCCTGCTCTGCACAACCCCAGCACGGATCCCACTTGGTTTCCTGTGAGGTTTGCTCAGACTGCACACTCACACAGCAAGCACTGCAACCTTAGCTAGCAGTGACGGGCAGTGCAGCAGTGAGGGCTGAGACACACAGCTCCTGTCGGTGAACAAGTGCTGCCATTCCACTGCTCCTGATGGAGCACCTTTCCTTCGAAAGAGAATCCATCAGTTCTGTGGGAAAGCTCTTAGAAAAACCAAAGCAGAATGCTTCTGTTCTCAGGCAAGAGGATGCAACAGGAGCAGCAGCAGCTGACCGAGGGACAGCCTCGTATCTACAGCAGACTCATCCCTGTGTTACTGGTGTGTTCTGTATGTCAGCTGCCACTTGGAAATGAACGAGAGAAGTATTTCAGTAGCTCAGAAGCAGTTCTGTAGCAAAGACAGCAGACATAAGCCTGGTGCTCAGCCTGCAGCAAACACGACAGCTTAACAGAAACTGAAACTGTGGGGGTAAGTTCTTGGAAAAGGGGTAGAGTTACAGCTTTATTTCCTAGTGAAAGCAAATCAATCGCAGCGTTAACGCTGACAGCCTGCCAAGAAGCTAGTCAATATTTGAACAAAGCATCCTGGGGCCCGTGTAAGTCAGATTAAACAATATTTATGTATGAGCAATTGAACGGCCTCTTGTATTTATTAAGGCCCCCACGCAGAAGCGAAGCCTGAGATGTTTACTACAGAGAGAGGTGCAGTCACAGCAAAGCTCTGCAATGAACGGCAGCACAGGCACTGCATGGCTGCGACCTGGAGCCCTTCCCACACAGCTGCAGCATCAGTCTGCAGGATGAGCACCCCCATAGCGACCCCCACTGAGCAGGGATGGTTCTCTGCCACTCACTTTTTAAGCACAAGACGTTTTCCTCACTTACCTCTCAGCAGAGCTGAGGACCACAGCTGCACAGACATATCCGGGATCTTGCTTGCGAGCTGCATGGCTGGCACCACCATATTATTACTTTCCTGGGGAAAAGTAGACACCAACATCAAACGTGTTTTTTGTCATCCTTGGAGATACGTAATACGTCGAGGAGATGCTGAATTGGAGACAGAAATTCTGCCTCTGCGAGCTGAAATGCTTCGTGTCACAGTAACCCAAACACATCATCTAAAGCTGCCTGGAATTTTGCTGCGTCCTGGGAATTACGGTGTGGTGCAAGATAATAGAAATATTTCACACATTCTGACATCTGATGAGAATTCTGAAGAGCTCCCACCCACAGTTCCCTCTGAGCAATGCCACTGCAGGACGTTACCTGTCCCTTTATTCTGTGAACCCACGAGCTCCCAGAGGGGCACCAACACACCAACGGTCCCAGACACAGCTCGAGGAAGCGCCCCGACCATCTCTGGCAAATCCCAACCCAAACAGCAGCAGCAGACGCAGTGAAGGCTTACCCTGTGATTCCCTAACACATAGAATATATGACCCAGGAGCACGAGAGAACACGCTGTCAATCGATTCAAATCTTCTGCGTTTGACATTTTCAGCGTCTCCCGCAAAAACCTCCTGCCAACACAGAGCAAAGCACGGAGCATTTAACAGAAGTCAGCCTCCCCTGACTGAAGAAACACCACTAAGAACCCGGTGAACCCCATTTCTGTCGGCTCTCAGGAATAAACGCTGCTGCAGGTGACCTAAAGCAAAGCACCTCACTCCCAAACCTCACCTTTCATTTAGCAAGAACAACTACAACACGAACCCTCCTCTGAAAAGCATTTCTTTCAGATGGGGCACAACACTGCACAAGTATTGTCACCATTCAGAGCCAAAGAGATGTAAAACAGCATTTGCCTCGAGCAAAACAGGTTGGCTAAACCCACTGGGAAGGCAAAGCCTCTGAGCTGATGCGTTCTGATTAAACCCCCATTTCATTTTTCCAGGTGCTTTGTACTCACTTGGCCTCGTTGTATCTTCCTTGGAAGAAGGAAAACAGACCTCGGATATAGAAAGCTGCTGCTCGAAGACAGTGGGAGCTACAAACAGAGCAGAACACTGACACTGAGGCACTGCACAGTGACTGCAGCACAGGCACATCCCCGGGGATCTGCCCCATCACCAAACCCCCACACAGAACGTTACGTTTAACACACCTCAGAGCTTCTACCTCAAAAAGGATTATTCCATTTCCTCTGAACAAAGCCTGATACAAAACTGTCATTACCACCGTCAGTGCAACATCAGCCCAGTTTCTGGAACTCTCACCTCACAGGAAAATTGTGGTCTGGATTTATCCTTTCCAATAAGCTGTAAAGCTACAAAGTGAGAGGGGAAAAAAGACAATCAGTGCTTCCAACACATACAGACAGCACGAGCCTGACACGAAGTGCACATCACATCAAAGCATTCCAGTCAGCAGCAACACACTGCAGCTTATTCATATCGGTTACATCAAACTACAGATGTTCCAGTGCTAGAAACCATGTCCATTTTGGCCCTACAACTGAGGTTTATGCAAAATATGCTCTCTGAAACCTCATAAAAGTTACTATAAACTGTCAATGTTCCCTCAGAAAATCCTCAGCAGTCGTTTAACTGAGCTGCCCCAGATCCAAACGCTGGCTCAGTTTGGTTAGTGAACCCAAACCAGAAACAAACTGCATAAAAAAGGTTTTACTTTGTTCAAAAGGTGAGAGAGCAAAATCAGACAGAGCTGCAGGCAGGAGGCAGCGAGCACTCACCTCCTGATGCCTGTTGCCTTCCCTGATGTACACGCTGGCCAAGTTTGTCACAATGAACGCCCACAGCTCTTGGTGTGTAGTGAGCTAAAATAAAACCAAGCACGCCGTCAGCACAGTCAAAAACACTGCAGCATCAAACCCAGAAATGGTTCGCTCCATCTTTAACATATACAAAGGGAAGAAGGAAAATGCTCACATTTGGTGTCTGTTTTTTAGCTACAAACAAATCCTCCTGACCTGAACTAATGCAACTAACACAGGCAGGCTCTAGAATTCCCTTCCAGCCTCACCCATCTGCTGCCCCACACAACCACCACAGGGAATGCTGTGAGAAGAAAGACCTTACCCTCAGTGCTGTAGTAAACTGTGCTTCTGCATTGTCCATGCAATTAACAGAAATGCAGTAGAGCCCCTGTAGGAGACATGATGTGTTTTTAACACAGCACATTGTTACAGGCCCAGAAGACAGAGAAGACAAACACACACAGAACCACAGAAATCAGAATACTGGCTGAAAAAAATGCTCTTCATTACTCATAATCCTCAAATAGCGATGCCAGTTATATCTGCCCCCATACCCAGCTCCCACAGCACACAGTGCACACCCTGTGTATTAATGCTGCGTGCTAATTACCACGCCACAGGACACTTTAAAAGGGGATTTAAGGCTTTGACAGCAGAGCTGGCTGCGAGTCCCCGCAGCAGGATGGGCAAACAGCAAAGCAAACCCCATCACTCAGCAGGAAATTCTGCTGCGTGCATCACTGTGACCTCATTTCTGGTGACTGCTCAACGCACAGCCCTCAGCAGTCACACGTGTACTGCTCATCACAGATACTTACTAACAGAGTGTGCAGCTGGGCAGCGTGATTAGAAAACAGTCTGGGAGACTGCTGGCAGAGCTGGCACACTTGTGAGATCTGTCGGGAAAAAAAACAAGATATTTTCAGGTATTTTTCTCCCCTGTCCATCACGAACATCACCCAGCAAGCTGCAGCAACTGCTTCCAGGACCTAGTGCTGCTTTCAGGGAGGGCAGAGCCAGCTGTGCCTCGGGCTGAGGGAGCTGCTGGGTGCACGCTCCTCCCACACACACACAAACAAGAACTGGTTTGCAATTATCTGCTTTGCTGCAGCTCTGCCATACGGTGGCACCACCTGCAAACAAATAACAGATCTGCTCGGAAGTGCTCAGATTCTGTGCTGGCACACAACAGAAAAGCTGGAATCAAAGCCTTCCCTTGAACACACGCTGCAATCGGGAACCCAGCACCGCTCTTTCAGCTGATTTTCCCCCACGTACATTCATGTGAGGGCTGGTAACAGATGCAGCAGTGTATCTTATAAATAAAGGGTGGACAGGCATTAAAAATGCCTGGGAGAATAGGAAAAAGTGCAGTTTACTCTTGCATCAAAGAACGCTGTCCCCCTCCTTTTTCCCCCCAACTATTTAAGAGGATTTTAAGACAGGAAGTCAGAGAGTCTTAAGCACAGAGAACACAGACAGGACAGGAACAGTACGAGGAAGTGAAAGGGGAAGAGTTAAGAGATACACTCAGCCACAAACTGGAGGGAAAAGTCACCAGCCCAATATCACCAGGAAGAAGGGACCACTTCCAGACACTGCTCTGTGCTCGTCAACCCCAACAGCAGCACCAGAGTGTTCAGGAATGAAATAACTCAAGAGATTCCTAATTCCAAGGCACCATCAGGCCTGACCATGTCTGTTAGCTTAGCACTGCTGGAGCCCCACCTGAGCCCACAAATCTTCTCTGAAAAGCAATTTTACAAGTTATTACCACATATACCCAGCTAAGGGGATGGCCAAAGCCCACGTTTACCTCCTGCAATGCTGTGGCTTTGTGTCCCGTGACAAGCCGACACATGATGATGTGTTCCAACAAAATAACTTGGAAGGATGACAGGATGGGACTGCAGTCCAGCACTGAAGAGGGAACAAAGGGAATCCAGTAAGTGAAGTGAAGGCAATCCTAACATCCACACAGCACACAGACCCTCCTGCACCCCGCCAGCTTCCTAGTGCAGGTGGCTCAGCACAAAGAGCCCTTTGTGCAAATTCAGACCTCTGCATTCAGAAAATCAAAGTAACCACGCAGCACAGTCCTCAGATGTAGCAGAAACAGACTGGAAGGCTGTCCCAGTGAGCTGGGAAAGTCTGCTGGTTTCTTTTTCAATTTCAATTAGCAACAAGTAACGGAATCTTGCAGCATCAGCCAAATTCTCATCCTTATCCTTACTTTTTAGCTTCTCTAGCTGCATGAGTGCTTTGTCTGTGTACTTCTGCGCCTTCTCCAGGTACCCTGCTTGCATGGAATGCATCACTGTCACCTGCCAGAGGACACAGCAAAGATTACAAAAATTTTTCCTTGCAGAGGAAAGGTCTGGGCATTCACACAGCTCCTCGGGCACCCATCAGAATTAAGCTGTCAGCATAAAGTAAAGCAGCATGTGGTGTGCAGAACTGATCACTGCTGGTTCTACACCACTTTTAAGCAAACTACATTCAGTGGAAAAAAAAAAGCTGCTCACCAAGTAGACAAGCACACACATGTGTTCCTTGGGCAGCCAGTGAAAGAGATCCGCAGGGTTGCTGGGCAGAATCTCATCATCATGTAGCGTGGATATGGTCTGAATGCACTGCTGAAGCTGCTTCAGACACGGCTTCACACTCTTCACCTGCACGAGATGGTTCACTTCAGACACAGCTCCTGCATCCCATTACCTGAACACTTACTTAGCCAAGAAAACTTGCCAAGCAACGAATAATCCCCACGCTCATGAACTTAAGCCAATGCATGAGGTGCTATACCAGCAGGACACAACAGTGAGTACTTTAGGTCCATTCCAGGTTTAACATCAGAACTTAATATCTGCACACAACACCACCAGATGCTCAGAACCTTTCTTGACACCACACACACACACCCTGCTGCCCCTGAACGTTACAGAGAAGGATGAACAGCCACCAGGGCTGCAATCACAGCAAAGCAAGCCTCTACTCGTGTTAGAAGGAACGACATCTTTTCATTGCTCACACACACAGCAACAAAAATGCCCCAGAATCAGAAGCCCTGCTGCTTCTGGGCCACCACCCTGCCCAGCTCTCACAGTCTGCACGCACCTGCCCGGCATCCAGGTAATGTGTGACCTGCAGGACTAAGAAGAACACACGCAACGACTCTTTCTGGATGGGGTTTCCTTGCCAATTTTCAACTATCTGTCCACACAAGGTAAGGAGAGGGTGCACCTCCTGCAGCTTCCGTTCCATCAGAAGGAGCTGTAATTCAAAACACTCATCAGCTTTGTGTTTGGCAGTTTAGATGCTCAGAGACCACGGCTGAGCCCCGTTATTTCATATAAAACTGGACTCAAAGGCATCTACTTGCAAAAGCAGCAGCCTTGGAACGGATTTTCGTCCTGAATTCCAAGGGCTCCAATGACCATTCACAGTTAGAAACCACACACGGATCATCAGGAAGCAGAGGAAGACATTCACAAGAATATCACAAGAATCCTACTGACGTGAGGCTTATTCTGGGCCCATTTAATTCCGTGCTCACATGAACAGAATATAAAGAGCACAGATAAAACCTCAGAATAGCCAACTCCTTGCTCAGATATGTTACGTTCTCTTCTAGCTTGTATCATTACAGTTTTAGAAGTAGGTCCAACTCACCATTCCCTTGCTTAGCAGAAACAGTGCTCTGAAATGAAACAAAATAACGTTATAATCCAAAGGAAACACAAAGTACCTCCACAGAAAGGGCATTTAAGAGCCAGATAGAGCCGTCCAATCCTAGCACCAAAACCTCACACACCCAACCTCTCCTGCACAGACAGTTCCAGCTGCGACAGTTGCTAAGGTCAAAGCAAGGCTAATGGAAAATCTTTTGCTGATAATGACAGTAAACAAAGTTCAGTCTGATCGACAACAACAACAAAAACCCCCGAGTCTTAGCAGACATCACTGATTTTCACAGGAAAACTGAAGAGCTGAACAAACTCAGATCTAAGGGAGCGCTCAGGAATACAGTTTGCCTGCAAAAGCCACATCTCTAATGAATTCAGAGATAGAACACAGGAGTAGAACGCAGCAGAACACGTTCAAATAAGAAGCAGAACAAACCAAAGTGCTGTCTGTGGGAAGGGAGAAAACCAGTGCTGCGTGGAACTCACCTGGTATACTCCGACCCCACCACCCGGGCGTACTCTGCTCCCACTCCCAGAAGGTCACACGCAGATACCAAATCTTTTTCAAGAGTGTGCAGTTGCTGAAATGAGAAAAGACCAAAGAAGGTCAGTGTTCCTCAGTGAGCCTCACAAGCCTTTTCTTTTTTTTCTGTGTTAATGGAATTACTCTCGTGTTTTAGGTGTGATAACTGCGAAGCTGGCACGTTAATTACTTTGTCTCATTGTGGACTCGTTTTGCAGGAACACCTGGCATCTTCCAGAAAAAGCCTGTAACATTCCAGAAGGAATTTCTCAGCCTTCATACTCCGAAATTGTCCTAATTTACTGTGTGTGCAGATCAGACAGGAGCAGCTCGGACAAAACCAACCTCAGACAGTTACACAGTAAGTGCTGCTCCCCAGCAGGAGAAGCAGAGGCAGTCTGCAAGGCATGACTCAGGTGATGAGGAAAAGATGGCACAGCCTGCACAGAGCCCCTCCCTCCCTGCAGCCCCCCAAATTTCAGACACTTCCCAAACTCAGGTAGAGAGAGCCACACGACTGCAGAAGAAGAACACGCACGGAGGCAGTGAGACACACGCACCCTTGTGGTCAAGCAAAAGCCAGAGAGGAAATACCACACAGAAAAGAAATCAGCAAAGAATGTCAAGCTCCAAGAAAGGATCCTATTCAGTGGGAGGCACCGAGAGAAACATTTAAGCTTCTTGTGAGTACTCAGGCATTAACTCATGGCAAAGCAAACATTTGTCCTTTAATCGATAGGAAAGGCTCTGCACAACTCAGAGCTCCCAAACTACACAAAGGAGCTCAGCAATTCCTTTCTGAGGAAGTTGGTCTGCTTGTTTAAGCTCATCAGGAAGGGGGGAGAGACAAGTACAGGTGACTGTTAAGACAGTCATCAAAGACAAAACTGCTTGCCGACCAGCTCTCTTCCACAGAGTACCTCTAAAGAGGAATTAAGTCCCTCAGCTCTGTCTCTCCACTGATACTGATGACACAAAAAGGCGTCTGAGATCTTTTACATAACACAGATGTTTTCCAGACACAGTACGCTCAATTAGCAATATAACATCACTCACTGCAAGTTGGAAAAGCAGCCTACAGTGCCAGTATGGAGTCTGCTGCGAGATCTGGATGGCCTTACGTAACAGAGGCTTTGCTGTGTCCACCGAGTTCTGAAACAGAAATGCACACCCGAATCAACACAACACAAAACAACAACCAGGCCCTGTGCAGGAGCCTCTGAACAAGAGGAGCTCTGCGCTGATTCTCAACCAAAGCTTCGCAGGTCAGGAATCTTAAAACGTGAAAAGTAACACAAGCCAGTTTGTAACGTGCAAGATAAATGAAGTCTGTGCAAAGGCATCGGCTATCTAGCTCCTCTGGTGACTATTCCAACATTCCCAGCACTGCCTCTGCAGGAGAGGTGCTCTGAGCATCTTCCTGGCCCTCCTCTGGCCCTGCTGCAAAAGCTGGGGGCCCAGAAGCAGATGCAGTATTCCAGGTGGGGCCACACGAGGGCAGAGCAGAAGGGGACAGCCCCCTCCCTTGTCCCGCTGCCACTCCTCTATCGATTCAGCCCGAGATACAGCCGGCAGACCCCTGCGATAACAGCTACACCCTACTCGGGGAGCAAAGCAGAGGCAGACGGAGCCCCGGGCCGCCTCCCAGCAGCAGTGCGGCACTCACCTCCTGGCAGTACAGCTCGGACAGCAGGCTGGCTGCCTCGAACTTCACATCCTCAAACTGCGGGATCTGGCAACGTCTGAGTTAAGGAAACACCAAACGCGGCAACGCCACGGCACCCCCACCCCTTAACTACGACACGCGCGGTACAAAAGCGGCCCGCGGCCGGCGGATGAACGGCTCGGCCTCCATCCCCGTCCCAGTGCCGGGCCTCCTCCGGGCGAAGGATACCTGCTGCGAGATCAGCCACTGCAAGAGAACACAGCGGTCAGCGCACCGCCCCGCACCCCACACCCCCCACTCCAGACCCCCTCCGCCCGCACCCCCCGCGCTCACCGCCTTCTCCAGGTGCCCCCGGGCCTGCTCGCCGTTGCGGGTGTGGTGGTAGAGCACGGAGCCGAGCTGGAGGTGCGTGCGGGCCTCCATGCGGGCCGGGGGCTTGCGGGGCAGCACGGCCTGCAGGCAGTGCACGCACAGGCGCACCTTGGGCGGGCTGGACGTGCGGAAGTGCTCGGCCAGGCCCAGCAGCGCCAGGTACCACGACTCCCCGCCGGCCCCCGCCGCGCCGCCGCCCGACCCCGACCCCGGGCCGGGCCCGGCTCCCCCCGCGCCGCCTCCTCCTCCGCCGCCCGCGCCCCCTCCGCCGCCCCCCGCTTCCCCGGAGCCCGCGGCGCCGCCCGCCGCCGCCTGGGGCTGCTGCTGAGGGGGCGGCTGCTGCTGCGGAGCCGCTCCGCCCGCCGCGCCCGCCGCCACCGCCGCCATCTCAGGGCCGCCGCGACAACACGGGAGGGGGGGGGGGGGGTGAGGGGGGGGCGGGGCATGACGGGATCTGCAGTCCGGCGCGGGGCGGAGGTGACGGAGCGCGGATGGAGGAAGCGGCGCCGCGCGAGGGCTCCTGGGAGCTGTAGTCCGAGGGCGGCGGTCAGGGCTCGGGAAGGAGCGCGGAGGCCGCGGCCGCACCGCCGCGCTGCGCTGCGCTGCGCTCCCTCCGCTCCTCCGCGCCCGGGAGTGCGGGCACCGGGGCCGAGGCCTCCACAGGGCCTACAGCTCCCAGAGGGCTCCGCGGCGGCGCCCGCCCGGACGCAGCGCGGTGCATGGTGGGACGGCACCTCCAAAATGGACCACCACCACCACCACCACCAGCAGCACCGGGATGCTCCGGGTACGGCCCCTCCGCTCCTTCCTCCCCCTCCTCCTCCTCCCCGCCTCGGCCCTGAGGGCTCCGGGGAGACCTCCCGTCGCACTGTGCGGTAATCGCGTCCCCCCTCCCCCCTTCTTTCCCTCCCCTCCCCCCATCCAGGGAAGGCCAGTCGGTGGTTCGGGGTCGCGCAGTCCAAATCGGCCAAGACGACGGCGAACATCCTCCAGCAAGAGGAGCTGATAGCGCAGAAAAAGAGAGAGATCGAGGCCCGGCTGGAGCAGCAGGCCCGGCAGAGCGCGCTGAGCCTGCAGCAGCTGCCGCTGCTCGGAGAGTGCGTGCGGTGATGGGCAGCGCTGGGATGGACTGGGAGGACTGGGAGGACTGGGTGTGGAGTGGGAGCGAGGTGGGAAGGGGCATCACGGGCACTTGGAGCCGGTGCCGAGGGCTCGGAGCTGCTCATTAGTGAATTTGAATTAGTTAACCTTCCATAACTGCAGCAGTGGGCTCTGTGTGTTTAGTGGAGCTGCCCAATTTTGTGCCGTACTGCTGTTAGCAGATGGGTGCCCTTGTGAAGCAGAAATGATTTGGGTTAGAAGGGACCCCGAGGTCCCTTCAGGGCCTTCTGGTCCCACTCCCCTGCAGTGAACTCCCACAGCTCTGTGCAGCCTGACCTTGTGTGTCCCCAGGGATGGGGACTCCCCGTCCACCTCCTCTCCAGGCATCCTGTGCCAGTGCTTCACCACCCCTTTCTTAAAGAACTTCTTCCTTACATCTAGTCTAAATCTCCCCTTTTGGAGCGCTTCTGATGCTGTGATATTATTCCTTCCTTCCCCTCGATTACTGCTTTTTGCACAACCTTAGCTCCTCGTAGTGCAATTCCACCAGTAGCTGCTTGCCTAGAGCTCCTGGAAGCACGCTGGCACAACTACGCGAGGAGGGATCTTGTTTTAATGTGGTGGCGGGCAGGTCAGGTGGAGAGCATGGGTAAATGCTGTAAGCAGTGGGTGGAATGGTTCTCGTGTTTCTGAAAAGCTGCATTCTCAAAGTTAGGCATCAAAGATTAGGAATTTTTCATTTTGTTTTCTGTCCAAAATAAATGTCTGTGAAGGGACTGGGGAAGTTGTCAGTTACCATCACCTGCTTTTACTTTTCTGTTTAGAGATGACGGCGCTGAAAACGAAGCCTCTGTTTCCAACAAGTTTGTTAACGATGGCAGTTTCCTCCAGCAGTTTCTCAAGCTGCAGAAGGAAAAGTCAAGTACTGGTAGGTCGACCTCTGGGCAGCAGGAAGCCTTCCTTCTCCTGATGGTACCACTCTGTGTGAGCTGCCTCCGTGTATGTTCACTTTAGAAACCCTGCTAGGAGCTGTTACCAGTGTGAGTAAGTTCTGAAGCAACAGTGACCCCTTTAGATTTAGATTGAAGCCCTCCTTCAGGATGCAGAAGAAACGTTTGTACTTCTTTCCATCTGTAGGTGCTCTAAAGACAGGCATATATGTTTTTTTTTTTTAAGCTTGAATCTCACCTTGTAGCAATCGCTGTAGCTTTCACTTAGTTATGAAGCTTCTGCCAAACAATGCCTTTAATTTACTCTGAAAATAGCCACCTACTGCAGATGTCTTGCTGCCTGAGTTGTTACTTATAACCTGCTGAGATTAAAACAGTCCAAATGCACAGGAATTATTTTCCCCCTCATTCTTTTCTAAGAACCTCCCCCAAGTTCTACTAATAACTCGGCAAACACTTCTGCACCAAATGTTGGGAAGAAACCTATGGTGTTTGGGAAGCGCCCTGGTCAGGTCCTGAGCAGCATGCTGCAGCAAGCGAAGAACTACTCCCATTCCAAACAGAGTCCAGTCGTTAACCGCCTCAGTGTGTTTCAGTCGCCAGATGAGGATGAGGAGGAAGATTATGAGCAGTGGTTGGAAATCAAAGGTAAATGACACTTTTTACTACTGCACTGATTATTTTGGGGGGGGTCAGGCTCGCTTGCCATGGTGCTGTGAGTTGAATGTTAGAAGGTTGGTTGGGCTTTTACGTTGTGAATTATTGGTAAGGTTTTTATGTGCAGACTTCTGTGTAGAAAAGCTGAGGGTTGAGGGCTGTTGAGTGCCAGCTAACTGGGGTTGTTCATCTGGCCTGAGCTCAGTGGATCGCTCACTGTACTTAGGCTGGGTCTGTTTTATGTCTGGGAAGGTTGTTTTTTTCTAAGTTATCAAGGCAAACAATTGAGGAAGGAGGAAAAATTGAACGTGTAAATGAATATAATTACTTACAAGGAGCAGAAGTACGATCAGGTGAATTCCACGTTCTCTCTCTGAAGCCTCGTTAGAAAAACACACCTTAGAGGTCTTCACTTGATATAAAACCAACAAAGATAATTGCAGCACTTCAGCAAGCAAGTGTCTGCAAATAACACAGGCTGAGGAGCCAGGAGGCAGATTTGGTTAATAATCTGAATTTCACACAGGCGTACTAATAGAGTATAAAATTGGATTGGTGTTGCTAAGTCAGTCACACTAAGGTTCGTGTCACAATTCGTTTCATTATGTTAACAAAAACATGTCTAGCTGTTGCTGTGGGATTTATTAGCACATAATCCTGGCAGGTCTGGACACAAGCATGAAATGTACTGCAGGAATGTGAGAAGGAGCTGTTGGCTGCAGAGTGAAGATTGAATTAAGGGCCCACATCCTAAGTCCTTGGGTTCAAAACTAGCCTAGATCAGAGTGGACATCTCTACTCCTGCATGCTCTGTGTTCAGCACCATACCCAAAATCATTGTCTAGGCAAAAGTGTGTTTAGTTTCCACTGAATATACCCTGTGTCAGCTCTGTAATCACAGTGGGTTCCTTGTTTGGCACAGAAGGAAATGCAGCTTTTTGGAGACGATGCTCTCCTCTTATCTCTGATGGGATCCCCTCTAAGTGAGGGCTGGGACACAGGCATGTGCCAGTAGGAAGAGCTATGTGCTGCAGCTGCACAAGCTGTCTCTGCTGTCCTGGTACAGAACAATGCTTTGGGAACTGCGATTGATAATATTTAGTTGGTAATGTGGTTGTCCCATTCCTCCCCATCTTGTGTTTTCTGTAGAGAAGAGTTGTCCGAAGCAAATTATGTTCCAGTTGAAGTCATACCCTGAACTATTCTGATCAAATGTTTAGGCTTTTTCTTGTACTCAGCATACTAACTTCATATTGAGGGAGGGAGGTGGGAGGGGGGGGTGACTGTGACGTAGGGATTGTGATTTGTACAGCTGTATAAGACCAGATCCCCCATTTCATCCTTTTTCTTCCCGTTCCCGTTCTACTTTTGTCTGTCGCCGTGGTTCTTAGAAGTAATGTGCCTGTTGCCTGTTTGGTGTGTGAGTTGAACCCCAGTACTGACAGCCTGCTTAAAGTTTTACCCCCAGAGGATGCGGAGACCCGCCAAGTGGTGGAAAAGCTGGCTAGGTTCGTGGCTGAAGGGGGACCAGAGTTAGAGAAGGTCGCTATGGAAGACTACAAGGATAACCCAGCTTTTTCGTAAGTCTGGAGCTAACTTGTCTACCCAAGCAGGGCCCTGCCTCTTTGTAGGAGGAAGAGCATCAGCCTTCTACCTGTAGTTCTCATGTGGGGAAGCAGGATCGGTTGATCTGATTATTGTGGGGTGGATTTGAGCTTTGTTGCATGTCACTGTTTGTTTTGTAGTTGGGAAAACAAGAGGCAGAAAGCGACACTGTGGGCACAGATCAGTTAGTTAGGAATACAGCCTGGGAGACGTGGGTTGCACCTTAGGGCTGAGTCTGTCTGCCACTTCTATGCTGTGTGGCTGAGGACGGAGGGAAGGAGGGATTGTTATTTATTTTTCTTTGAGAAGTAAAATAAAACATTTGGGTACGAGTCCTTGGGTTAGAGCAGTGCGTGTTTATGTGTGCTAAAGATGTTGTAACCCACGGTTTAAGCGTGTTCTGAGTAATTTATCTGTCTTGTTCTTTGTAGTTGGAGCTGTTTACATCTCTAGGGGATCAGTGTTGGTTTTTTTATACTTGTTGCTGATGCGTTTTTTTTTTTTGCTGTTTTTTTTTTCCTTCATCTCCGCCTTAGGTTTTTACATGATAAGAACAGCAGAGAATTCCTTTACTACAGAAAGAAAGTGGCAGAGATAAGAAAAGAGAATCAAAGTTCTCAGGCATCCTCTTCTCAAAAAGGTAATTAAGACTGTGATCTGGAGAATACTCTATAAATTACAGAGTTTGCCTTCTTCACTCTCTCCGTGACTGTAAGGCTGTATTGAAACAGTGGGGGCAGATATTTGGCAGTCTGTTCCAGTAAATAAAATGCATGGAGATGGTGACCTCTGGCATCAGACTCCTTTGCCAAAGTGGTCGTTGCCCAAACTCACAGTGTGTTTAAGCACAGTGTATGGGCTCTTGGAAGGAATTTGTAGTTTTTAAGGGCTTTGGAGAAACGTGAAGTGAATGCTTCTCCATTATATGCAATCTGGAAGGTGTTTCGGTCCTGAAAATGAAATGGGGAAGAGTGCTTATTCTCACACGTTCCTACTGGAT
The DNA here is from genome assembly GCA_023055505.1 of Callipepla californica brunnescens. Taxonomy (NCBI): domain Eukaryota; kingdom Metazoa; phylum Chordata; class Aves; order Galliformes; family Odontophoridae; genus Callipepla; species Callipepla californica. Next base: position 1,319,634 of record JALIRH010000043.1, on the reverse strand, counting down.
TTGTTATCAACGAGAAAGGTTTATTTGAATGTAATCCTCATTTCTGCTGCTGTTTCCCTGCCCAGAACCTTTATTTCCCATTTGGGCCATAAACCTTTGCAAATAAGGGGCTGGTTTCAGGTGGGAGAGCAGCAGAACTGGGAGATCTGCCAGCAGACAGGTGCTATGGGTGGTGGAACAGCATTAACTGCATTAGAAGACCAAAATTGTTATGGGTGAAATGTGGTCTGCACGCTGGGCGTTCATTGCTTCCTGGGCAGCCTCTGTTTCAGGCCTGCTATCAGATTCCTCTTCTGTGGAAAGGAGTATTAATGCAATTTAGCTGTCATGCTGATGAGCTAACAGCCCAAACAAACTGTGGCTTAACAGACTGTGGGCTGAGGGAGCTCGTTACCAATATCAACTGGCTGATTGTGCAGCCTGGAAGCTATAAATGGTATTATCGGTGCTTTATAGGTGTGGAATATTGAAGCAAGGAAAGGTTCTGACTTACCCATGGCTTTTAATCATGTCTTCTGCCTCCTGGTCCTGTGCCAGCACGCTGGAGTGCTGGCACTGGTGCTGTGCAGGTAGCAAATTCATATGAGGCTGTCATGGCTAAATAACCTGTTTGCCTGGCTCCTTATAAACGTCAAATGTGCTTGAAATATGAATGCTCTGAGACCTCTGTGCCTTTGGACTGAGGCTGCAGTGGTCGCCTCATCCATGTGAGGGCTGGGAGTGTTCCATGGTGAATTTCCTCTGCCCTGCCATCCTCCCCCAAAGTGGCCATCAGGTGCGTAGTGCCTCTGGGTACATGTGGGGTTGTGTGTTCCTCCTTGGCTGCTTTTTCCTCCCATTTGCACCTCTGGACTTCAGTGGCAAAACCTTTAATGAGAATTAATTGTGAGTACTGAGATGCGATATTATGGCAGAGTGCCTGGCACGAGGAAGGGCTTCCTCTGCTGCACAGAGAAATGAGTGCCCCCCTTGAACACAAAAGCTGGCTTGTCCCCTAATCTGCTCTCATCTAGCTGCTGGCACAGAGGATGGTGACGTGTGAACGAGCACTCCTCTGGTTACGAAACTGTTGTACAACTGTAATGCAATGTCATGTTCTTGTGATGTAGTTTGTGTGTAATATTTCTAAAAATTAAACTCGACCTTTTGCCCTTATTCTGCTCTTGGGGTTCTTAGAACAGATAGGCTTTGACTGTTGCTTGTGTGAGTTGGGCCCAGTACTGACAGCCTGCTTAAAGTTTCACCCCCAGAGGATGAAGAGACAAAGAACTTTGCTGAGAAACTCGCCCGGTTCATAGCGGACGGGGGTCCTGAGGTGGAAGCTATTGCCTTGCAGAACAACCGTGAGAACCACGCTTTCAGGTAAAGGAAGAAACCTGCTGCAGGGGGCTCGGGTGGGTCTTTTTTTTTTAGTTAAGTGACAATGGTGAACATAAATCTGACCTTACAAGGATGGCACAGCTGTAGAGTGCTGATACCTTCACATTCGAGGCACAGAGAGGCAGGAATCGATTTGCTTTCTCCCAAATTAACTTATGACTCCCACCCCTCCCACCTGCTTTCTGTTGCAATCCACTGGTATAATTCTGACCTTTAAGCTCTTCCCTATAACTGGGTTCTGTTGTGGGCCCCCTCCCACCCCTCATACTGCTGCAGTCCAATTAATTTCCTAGGTTGCTCTTTGCACAACGTCTTCTCTAATGTACAGGTAGCACTCCTCCCCCGTTAGGTCCCCCTTTGGAATATCTTTTTCAGCGCATCAGATGCGAATTGTTCTGTTCAGTGCTTACTGACAGCTGTTTAATGTCTCCCTTTAGTGTCATACGTGTTTCATTTCTCCGCTCTCACAAACAGCGCGGTGTGCTCTCCGGGAGCAGCGCTGTGTTCAGCAGGTCTTCTCCTCCTGCTGATATTTTGGCATTTTATTTGTTGCCTCCTGGCCCCCTTGGGTCGTCTCCTCGTGTAGTGAATTGCACTCGACAGATGTGCTAATAGCTGAGCTGCTGTTTACCTGAAAACACCACTGCAGTCCCAGCGGAGCGTGACCCAGATGAACCCCACCTCCTCTGCTGGGATTCCCTCAGTGGATGTCCCATCCTGCCCTCGTGGGGCAGTCCCTGATCCTGTTATTCAAACGGAGGAATGCAGGATTTAATTCAGCGTGTTCTGGAGTATCAGGGATGTGCTTGTGTTTGCCTGTGGCTGTTGTGCAGCGATAGATGGGAAAGGCCTGTTGTCTTGTGTGCTTTCTTGTAGGAGTAGGTGCTATCACAAGGAGAGGTTGGATCACGTTTTAAATTCTTCCTCTCTGGAACAGGAGGGTTGCAGAGGCACTGCGAATAGGCAAAGTTTCTGCGTGGAGTATTTAAATTGGAGGGAGCCCAAGAAGAGAGTGTTTATAATAAACAAAGTGTATTGATTTTTTTTTTTGCATAGCTGCCAGGCTGAGGATTGTTCACGTTCTTCCTACAGAATCTAAGGAGCTTTATTTTACCCCAAAGGTCAGGGATGCCTATTTCTGGAAGGAGTAACAACTAAAGCAGGATTTTTGAGTACAGAGGAACAGAAGGAGAAGGAGTCGTGGCATAATTAAGCAGACTGTTAATATCTATACTTCTAGCTCGAATACAGGGCTGGGAGCAGTTTCTTTAGGCAGTGGTTTGGCATTCTCCCTGGTAAGCCAGGAATGAGAGCTGAAATCCATCGTGTTGTGGTGCCCTTGCAGTTTTCCCAGACTGTGTTCTGCCCCTCTCATTTGAGCGACGCATTGAGATCCTTTTAGCACAGCATGCCTCTGTGACACTAAATAGCTGCTTTTCACCCACGATTGGGAAGGGAAGCACGCTTCCTGCTCCCGGAGGCTTGCAGCTCACCCCGCAGCGGCGTGCAGAGCCCTGCCTTACACTCACATACACACAGGGTGGTGCTGGAGAGCAGCGAGATGAGTGGGATGTCTTCTTGGGCACGAGCCTTGCAAGGAGGGGAAGTGCTGAGCAAACTGTGTCCGTCCCCTGGGTACTAGTCCGGGCTTCTTATTTTTTTTTCCTCGTAGGTTTTTGTATGAGCCAAACAGCAAAGGCTACAAGTATTATCGGCAGAAACTGGAGGAGTTCCGTAAGGCCAAAACCAGTGCTGCGAGTGCCCCCCTGCCTGCAGAATCCAGTCTGAAAAGGAAGACCAGTCCTGAGGCATCTCCATCGCCCCTGTGCTTGCCATCTCTGCCATTACCTGTGCCCACACCTTTGCCTTTACCCTTACCTATCCCCGTCCCCTCGCCTGTTACTGTGCCCTTGCCTGTCCCCTCGCCTGTTCCTGTGCCCTTGCCCGTGCCCCCACCATTGCCCTCACCTTCACCATCATCCTCTTCAACTCCACCTAATCAGCCAGCTACAACTCCCGCTGTGACAGCAGTTACAGCAGCAGCAGGCACTACTAAAAAGAAGCGGAAGAGCAGGTGGGGGCCGGAGGAGGACAAGGTCGAACTGCCCCTCCCGCAGCTCATCCAGCAGTTGGATTCTCCCTCCCCTCTATCAGGTTAGTGGCTCTTTTGGGTTGCATAACTGTTTTTCCTAGGGAGTGCTTTCTGCCTTAGCTCAGCCGGCTGCGTAAACAAAGCCCAGCAAGCCTTTATCTCTTGTTGTAATCTCCTTGGTCGCCAGCCCCCCGTCTTTCAGCTAGGTCCAGCAGCTAACTCTCCCTGTGTGGAAACCCAGATAAACCACTTTATCTCGCTGACACCAGGGATTGGATCTTATCGTTCTTCAGCTATCTCTAAAACCCTGCTGTGCTATAGCTCATTAGAGCTTCAGCCTCCACGCTATTTAGGGCTATTTCACTTCAGGAAGAGTCTTCAGAAAACAAATATCAAAGCTGAACTGTGCTTATTCCCCACGGTAGGATAAAACCCCTGGGCAGCACTTCCATCTCACTCTTAACTGCTCAGAAGGCTAAATGGGAATAGCTGTTCCCCAGGTGCTGGTGGGCACAAGTATAACTCCCAGTTCCAATTTATACCCATTTCGGTTCATTTGATTACAAGCAGGCATCACAGCCCTCATCTAGTGCTGAGGCTGATGTCCCTGCTGCTTCACCTGCCAAGTTCACCAGGGGGTGCAGCCCCGTTGGAGTGCAGGAGGTAATGCTTCCAGCCCAGGCACTTGCAGTGAGCTCACAGAGGTTGAGCTCCTGTGGCTCATCTGTTACGTAGGTAATTAGGCAGGCACTTAGAGATGCATGCAGGAATTGGGTTAGTCAAGGACAACAGGTGGGTGCAGATCTTTAAGGTGATGTCTTTGGATCCTTTGTTCAGTTAGTGTACTGTGGGGAAGGGATAGTAAAAAGGAGCAAGAGAAGATGCAAGGTAGGCTAACTGAGAGGAAACTAATGGTGTGAGGTTAGAGTCACGGGAGAAGTAATCAGTATTTGTCTAAATAGGAGCTTTCCCAAGGAGAAATAGCAGAATAGATGACGTGGGACAAGTAGCAAAAATGAGGTATAGTTTTCTGAGATGCAGGGAGAGACCACATGGTTCTGAGTGCATGGTCAGCCTGCAGAATTCGTTGCTCCATTAAGTCAGTGGAACTTCTGCTTAGGCTGGGTTTTAGAGGATGTAATTAATGCTCAGCCACTAATAGCTTTACTTGTTAGGCCTGGGTGAGATGTTGGGCTGGCAGTATGTGTCGTGATGTGTTGAGGTCAGGAGGGAAGGGCTCGATCTCCTCATCCAGCTCTTCACGTGTAGAGGAAGAGGAGCTCCTATGCAATCTGCTTTTCTGATCACCACCCTGTACACAATACTTGTCATATGTACAGGACAAGTCGCCAATCTGAACGGCTCACTCATTTGACCTTGAATTGCTGCTTGTAGCGAGCCAGAAATCAGATACTAAAGTCTTACTCCGTGCCTCTAGAGTAGCTTATTTTTTTCCTCCTGCAGACAGTAATGAAGCTTAGATGAAGCTTTGATAGCTGGGCAGGCGCTATCAAAACAAGCATCAGATTCCATCTTAATACCTCCTGCTGCAGTGGGGGCCTGCAAGAGTATCCGTGTGCTCGCTGCAGTGTGCTTCCTGCTGGAGTCTCCCCTGGCTCTTTAGCCTCCCCTTAATTAGACAGGGACATGCTCGCTGTGTTCGTACTCACTTTCTACAGGGCTTTGTGTCAAGTAGAAGAAAAGGACAGCAAACAGTTTGCTGGGCGTGACAAATCAGCCGTTAATAAATCCTTCCCCCTACAGAGCATGTTTTATTATTATTTATTGCTTGAGATGGGCTAATCTCTTTCTAGAATTAACATCTTCAACCTGACAGGTGGAGAGGATTCCAAATTATGGTGGTTCTGTGCAAGGCAGGTTGCACAGGATGCTCTGGCCCCTAAATATCCGTGTCTCAGACCTTTTATCCTTAGCAGTTGTTCTGAATGTAGTGAAGGACTGTTGGGATCCTCTTTCTGTCTACTCGTAGTAATAAATCAGTATTGCAGAGTGGAGGAAAAGTAGCCCTTTTGGGCAGAAACAAGTTCCTCTTAAATATATTGATGTCGAAGCACTTAACTGCATAGGTGCTGCAGGGACTTAATACATCTGAGAAGCTGAACAGAACAGAGATGCTGCCCTTAGTGAACTCTGTGGACTAATGGGATGCTGTAAGCTGCTGTTAGAATATTCTGAAACCCGATATTGGATTGGTTTGGGTCTGATTCCTTTTAATCGAGTGAGGTCTTGAGGCTGCAGAGTGCAAATTCAGGCACTTCTGTACTGGGGTTTCTTCTGCTGCTCTTAAAGGTGGTTCGGTTCAGTTCTAACAAGCTCTCTGTGCATGTGGGGAAGGGATGAACCTTCAGGTAGTCTGCCAGTGCTGCAGATAGACTGCACCATTAACCCTGTAGATAAGCTGATGTCATTCAAGGGAAAAATGCCTTCTTCCCAAGCTTGCTGAACGTGAGGCTGAGAGCAGCTTCTCTTTCACACTGTGCTAGCCTGCTGTAAGGCACCTGGAAATCTTATTGTCTATTTCTGACATAGATTTCTCTGTCTTCGAGTGCAGACTTCAGGTGGAGCTTTGCTTTTTCTCTCACCTTTCCTGTGTTGGGATGCTTTGGGCTGAGGCTCCAGAACTATCCCCCAGAAATAAATTGCTGCAGTGGCTCTTACAGCCAAATCTCAGCACGAGGTCTGCGAGGTGCCACAGAGCAGGCAGACGAACCAGATGTAGCTTTAGCACAGGAAGCAGCAGTGGCATGTGCTTTCTGGGATGTGAAAGAAGATGCCACGGCCTTACCTTTCTCCTTTAAGGTGGTTATATATGCTGGCAAGCCACCAGCTCGTGGGGCCTCTGGAGCCGTGCCTGGCTCTTAGCCTGAGTGTTTATGCAATTCAGAACGAAGCCAGAGAGCTGCTGACCTCCGTGAAGGGCAGAGCCTTCCTTGGTGCATTCAGAGAAAGCTTTCCCATGCCCTGAGACAGGAGGTGAATCCTTGGCGAGGGCTGCTGCTGGAGTGCCCCGGTCTCACATCACATTTGGAGCCAGATTCTTATTTACAGCGAGTTCGGCGTGGAATGGGGGAGCGTGTTCATTAAGACAGTCTCCAAATCTCACTGTTCTCCGAGACAGAAGTCGGGCTCTTAGTCAATAGCAGACAGGTTCATTTTTCTATTTGCTCTTCTTTCTTGGGAGCTGAAAGTGCTTATCCTAGCGCCAGGCCCAGGGCGACGCCGCTGATGGCTTCCTGCTCTCAGCAAACCTCTTGCAGTGTCTTACATAACTCTTCCTGCAGAGTTGACTCCCATGGCTGGCACGGAGGCTCTCGCCGTGTGAGCTGGGCTGGGTGTGCTGTTTCATGCTCTCCTCGGGAGGATGGAGCTGAGGAAGCTGCTTCCCAATCGTGGCACGCTCGGCCAAAAGCGTGTGGGAAAGGAGGGAGATAAGAGGGCTTGGATCAGTTGCCCTGGGTGAGAGCAAGGGAAAGGCAGAAGCCAACTCCTGGGGCCTAATTATCATGCTGCGTAGACATTCGGTGTCACCAACAATGATCCTATTATTATTGGGGCTTCGTAATTAATCGCTGATGAATAATTAATGAGGCATCATTTAACTGTGGCCTGGACGTCTGTCCCAACCGAGGGTTTTGCAGTCACTTCAGAAGATCTTCGCCGTGCGTTGAAAAATGCAGCGTGCTTTTGGGTCTTCTTTTACTTCCTTAAATATTTAACTGCTGGAGCCCTAATTCCGAGGTGCTGTGGAGGGAGGGGAGCTGCCAGCTCTGCTAGAGAGATGCGAGTTGGGTTTGTAAGGCAGTCTCTACTGTGAATCTCTTTCTGCAGCCCCAGCAGTGGTGCTGGTCCTTTTATTCTGTGGTGTAGCAGTGGCACAGAGGTGTCCCCGCTCCTTTAATGTGTGTTTTGAGCTCAGTGTTGTATGGTCACTTGAAATCAGCGTGTTCCCTGCCCGCATCATCTCAGTATCTCATTTCAGGCCTTACCTGACAGGACAGCAAGAGTGATCCCAGATGGGAATCACATCCTCTGCACGTGAAGAGCTTCCAAATGGGATGCTGCAGGAGAAGGAGGATGCATCCATGGGGCTGTCCAGCTTAGAATGTTGTCCCCTCTTTGAAACCCAAGCAGTGCTCTTCTTGAGCCTGTAGAGCTCAGATCTCCTGGGGGAGTGGTACCTTCCAAAGCAGCACAACTCTCATGTCTTTATTCTAACGTGGTCACTTGCTTTTCTTTGTGAATGGGGTTGCTGTTCACAGGCTGGGCAATGCAGTGACCAGCTCAGATCTGCATGGGACACCATTCAGAGTAATGCAGTGTCTGGAGCTCACAAGGAAGCCCAGTGGGGGGGGAATTAATATTAAGGAGCAGTGATTTATCAAGCGTGCCACAGGAGATTGCTGTGCAGTGTCACCTCTGGGGGTGTGAGATCTTGGTTCCCACTCTGCTAACGTGATCTGGGCTCTGTGCTGGCAGAGCCACTGCGAGCTGCTGGCTTTCCTGCCTCTGCCTTCAGGTGGTTGCTCTGCAGTTCTGTGTCTGAATGCAGCAGTGGGGAAATGGGTCTGGAGCTTCGCAGTGGGTTCTGGAGATGCAGCTTTGCAGCCTCGACAGCTGGCTCTGGTTTATGAAAGTCTTTTTACGTTTGCTTGTTTCAGTTCAGGACCTCAAGGGCCTTGGGTATGAAAAAGGGAAACCAGTTGGTTTGGTGGGTGTGACGGAGCTCTCCGAAGCCCAGAAGAAACAGCTGAAGGAGCAGCAGGAGGTAATGCCCTGAAATGGTTCCTACATTCATCGTGTGCCTGTGTCTCGTGCCGCAGCGCCGGGTGGGAGAACAGAGGTGGTGAGAGCAGAGAAACTTCTGCACATAAATCTCTGGGATTTGTGCTGAATGCCTGAGGATCATGTGGTGCTGCAGTCAGCAGAAATGTCTTAGAGGACTTTGGGGAATACGAGCTAAGCCAGCCAATTGCTGTGCTCCCAAACTAAAACCCCAAATCCATAAGGTCTGTGGTGTCTCATCTGCAGCTGGTTACGTATTGCTTTAGCAGTGTGTGCAAGCTGTGGTGGAGCGAGAGCAGAATTTGCTTTTGCTGGAACGTGAGGGTGATGTTCAAACTGTGTGGGGATGATGAGGTGGCAGCTGTCCTCAGTGCTGTAATCAAGGTGCATCTCTTGGAGGAGCCAGCACGCCTTGCTCCTGTTTGATCTGAGAAGTGAGCAGATCAGATCAAGCAGCTGTGCTGCCCCTTGGGATCTGTAGCTGTCATCACCTGTGCTCTGGGAGGCAGCTTGGGGGGGCTGTGCTGCCTTGGCGTTGCTTTGTGTCCCTGAGTGCACCGTTGCATCTCTTCGCCTAGATGCAGCAGATGTATGACATGATTATGAAGCACAAGCAAGCCATGCAGGAAATGCAGATGATGTGGGAAAAGGCCATTCAGCAGCACCAGCATGGCTACGACAGCGATGAAGAGGTGGACAGCGAGCTGGGAACGTGGGAGCATCAGCTTCGGCGCATGGAGATGGACAAGACACGAGGTGTGTGGGGAGCTGCCGTGCAGGCACACTGCTTGATCTGCACTTGTCCAAAGGCCTCCAGAGGGTGTGAGGTCATGTTCTTAGCATGGCAGTCTCTGGTCTGCACTGTGGTTTCCCTCCCTGTTGGGTGGAGGTGATGAGTTTGTTCCTGCGAGGCGTTATGCTTCGCAAACCCTTCAGAACTCCCACGTCGTAACTGCTGTTTTCACTTCTGTATCCTGAGCAGAGTGGGCTGAGCAGCTGACCCAGATGGGCAGAGGGAAGCATTTCATTGGAGACTTTCTTCCACCAGACGAGCTGGAAAAGTTCATGGAGACGTTCAAGGCTTTAAAGGTAAAATAGCAGAGATTTCCCAGAGCAGTTGGCAGCGCTTCAGATTTGTCCTGAAGAGATGGGGGTAATTCCTCAGGCACATTTCTCCCCTTTGTCAGAGCAGTTTGACACCGTGCAGCTTTAAAGTACTTCTGCCCTCCCCCCGGGGTCCGTGCTCCTTCTGACACACGCGTGACACACATTAAATGGGGTTAAATGTGACATTTAGAAGGGGTGTTCTTTGTCTTCTGCCATACGCTGCTGCTGGTGGACTGGCATACCTGTCTGGTGCAGTCCTTGTGAATATATACACCACATATTTGGTGTGCATATCATTCTCTCAGGGTTATGCTCTTGGTTTGGTTCATCATGAGTGAATGGGGGGTCACGTAACGTGTCTATCACAGCATATTCTCTCAAATAATGTATGCCCTTTTCCATAGCAGACCATTTCTTTTTCTCCTACTCTATCAGGACTCATTGCCCCCCTGGGCACTGGTGACCGTGCTCTTGCTGGGGGTCTCAGCCCTCCTCCTGGAAACTCTAGAGTTTTGATCCACTCTTCTGGACCTCTTCTCTCCTCTTCTCTTACAGTGTCTGATTCCTCTACGTTCTCCTCTTCTCTTTCAGAGTCTGCTCCTTCCACTTTCTGCTCCTCCTCTTTCTTCTAAGGGAGTCAAGACTTTTCATTTTCTGTCCTCTTACAGGGGCAGCTGGCATCGATTCTGGTGTCACCTGTGGTTGATCAGATTGGTTACTTTTAATGAACATTCTCTCTAGCTCGGCTCAAAGTCCATCTCAGCTATGACGAAATTTGGTTCACCTTGGAGCCTGACTTGTTGAGCCCGAACATGGGCATGGAATATCAATAATATAACACAGATCACAAAACCATAACAGTGACTGCACAGTGCTTTATCGTTTACCTGTTTTCTTCTCTGTGTTTGTGCAGAAATGGAGTCCCAGGAGATTGTGCTGGTTATTAACTGTTTGCCAGAACAGTCCTGACTTCCAGTGGCTGATTTTTTTTCCTTCCTTAGACCCACAAAGATAGGTCTGTCTGTGCATATACAAAACAAAACAACTCTACCTTTTGTCTTTCTGCAGGAAGGGCGTGAACCAGATTATTCTGAGTACAAAGAGTTCAAACTGACTGTGGAAAACATAGGTTATCAAATGCTAATGAAGATGGGCTGGAAGGAAGGCGAGGGACTTGGTTCAGATGGACAGGGGATTAAAAACCCAGTCAGCAAGTAAGCAGAGTTCTTCTACTATTGATTTAGTCCTTTCCTCTTAGGCTGATAATTGATGCTCCTGCTCTAGCCTACTGGAAGCAGCTGCAGTGAATGTGGCTGTAATTCATCACTTAAACAGAATACGGAATCCTCACAGCAAAGGAGGAAAATTGTTTCTGATTTCTTTGGGGTTCTCTCCCTGCCGGGACTGGATTTGTTCCTGTGTCTCAGGCGAGGAGGTGTGATCTGAGCCCAGCAATCTCCTTTTGCTTAGCGTGTTGGTGGTTTTTTTTTCTGAGGTGTTTCCCCCTCTGTAACGCAAAGGTAACACGTGCATGCCCCTCATCACTCACAGGACCTGCCTCCACATTTATTTAAACCCTCATGAGAAAGCCTTGAGCATCTGAAGCAGTGCTGGTGCCTGCTGGCTGGTCGCTGGCATGCTGTGGGTGGAAGGCACTTAGCAGTACATGCTCCTGGTGCACCCATTTGAAAAATGTTTAGTTCGTAGCAGCGAGCACTGTGTGTGACTGTGCAGCTCCTGTTTTTTGCTCAGGAGTTTACTGACTTTATCACATTTTGTAGATAATAAAGCTTCAGGAGAGTTCCAGCCAAAAATAGATAAGTATATCCTTCTGGCTGGATCGTCTGCTGGTGGTGTGTGCTGAGCTTCAGAGCAGCTGTTGGTGATAGGAAATGCTCTGCATTATTTTTTAGCATTAGATTCTATTATAAATAACAGTTGTTTGTTTACTGCATAATACGAAACGTCTCCACAAAGCACTTCTTTGCTTATTGCAGGAAGGTCTCTCTGGCAGCGTGCTTATTTGTTCAGAGGAGACCCGTGAGGAGAGATCACTGTGTTCAGAACAGCAAGGCTTTAAAACAGCAGAAGGAAGGCACTTCTGTCTGTCACAGGGTTGAACCAGGGTTGTGATTTGCTTGGCTTTGCCATCTCAGAATTGTTAAGAAGGTGGAAAGGGGCTGTTCTGGAGGGAAGGATGGGAGCTGTGCTGAGCTGCCTGCCTCCACCAGACCAGCAGCTTTGGCTGCCCAAGGTTGGACTGCTGGTCGGGCAGGGAGACCTCCAAAGCACAGACACTATTTCTGCTCCAGCTCTAAGAGGGGTAAGCAAATACACGTTGACACTGCTGCTTCCAGCGGACTTCAGTGGTTTGGAAAGGCAGCGTAGGAACGTGGCAGAGGCGATGATGTGCGGTCCTACCTGCGTTCCTGGCACAAGCTGTGTGTGTGCTGGTGCCCTGGTGAGCAGCAGGGAGAGCTGCTCCCTCAGCGGCTTTCTCTCTTCTGAACAGGGGAACCACTGCTGTGGATGGTGCTGGCTTTGGCATCGACCGTCCCGCAGAGCTGACCAAGGAGGACGATGAGTACGAGGCGTTCCGTAAGCGCATGATGCTCGCCTACCGCTTCCGGCCAAACCCACTGGTAAGGTGTCCCAGCACCAGAGCGGGCACGGGGACAAATGCTTGGAGACTCCTTGTGTCTCTCCTAAAAGAGAAGGAAACGTTTCCAACGGTTAAAAAACCCGAGAGATCAAATTCAGTGAACGTTCCTTTGATTCATTCTCATTCTGAATCAAACCCCCGTTACCCAGCGATGCCTGGATGCGCACGTCTCCTTGCTGTGGTTTTCTGATGCAGAGGAACGCTGCCTTTAGTCCTGTGTGGTCCATACCAAGCAGAGGTGCTGCACGCAGGGGGAGCAGACGGGTTGTCCATGAATTTGTGGCTTATTTTGAATAATTGTTTCTCTGCCTGTGAGAGCAGTGCGAGCCGGCGGTGCCCGTTGCGTTCAGCGTGCCGGCGCATCTAGAAAGCTGCCTTTTGTGATTTGTGATGGGAAACCTCAGCTTTCGCTGTCAGAAGTGTCACGTTTCAGTGGCTTTTTCAGATAATTAAGCTCACATGCTCATTGTTCTGTGAAGACGGCGCTTCTGATTAATTTTCTCCTGTTATTCCCCGCAGAACAATCCGCGACGACCTTACTACTGAGAACGCTGGTGGTTTTTCTTCTTTTTTTTTTGGGGGGGGGGGTATGATCTGTTTCCCAAACAATCGTAATTTTACTGTGAAACGTTATGAAGTCGCATTGTCATTCTCTCACTTGCTAATATTGACAACTTCCTCGAGTCACGGTGCCATCCTTCACCCAGAAGGGAAGCTGCAGGCCCGCTCGCTGCGTGCTCCGGTGCCGTGACAGCGATGTAACGAGGCCTTGCGTGGTGCTGGGAGGGGCAACAGAGCTGGGGAGGACAGGGATGCACTCAGCAGGGCTCTGTGCACACGAGGGCAGCTCCAGAGATCCCCACAGGGATGTTTAGTTCAGGGGCTCCGTTCAGATTTGTGTTACTGACAGAGTGCGTCTCCGGCGTAACTGTAGATCCTCTGGTTTTCGGATCAGCAGCCTGGGCTGCTCCTTTGTAATTGCAGAGGTGATAGGGGGTTCCTGCTCAGCCTTTACTCCCTGACAAACTGAGTTCTGACGCTGTCGTGAAGCCGGGAGTGCAGTCTGACCTCCAGCTGACGTTGCACAACCGCTGCCTACCTGCTTCACCTCTGCCCTCTGCAAGAGGAGATGGGGAGCAGAGCGGAGCTGACTGCAGGGAGAGGTGCACAGGGGACTGCATTCAGCTGCAGAGACAGCAGCTTCGTGGCTCCTTGGACTCTGAAATTCACCCACAGCTTCTGAGCAGAACCTGGACGTGGCTGAGCAAGAACCCAGCCTTCCAACACAGTTTATCAAAGGCCGTTTGGGTTTTGTTGTCGTAAGGGGGGAAAAAACAGCTGCGAGTACGAATTCTCCTCCTTCACTGTGTAAATAAAATAAAGCTCGTTCGTTCCTTAGTTTTAATCACTGAGTTATGGCAGAGAGCAGTCTGACTGTGAGCAATGGGAGGTTGGGAAACAGAGATAGGGAATGTGCCAGGGCAGGTCAGGGTGACATCTGGGCTTGGTGCTGTGTTGGGAAAACTGTTCCCTTCCTTTCCAGGCTAAAAAAGGGGGTTCTGTGCTTGCTTCGGCTGTACTGGGTGAGGAGGATTTATCTTGGACTACAACTAACATTGATGGTTAATGTAGATGAGTAACGAGACTTCTTTCTTACATTTACTCATTAAAATACAAAAAAGAGGGCAGCAAAACCCCACACCAAACACGCTGCGTGGCACATAGGGATTAAACCCATTTATTTCTCCTTGCCCTGTGCTCATCCCTTCCTCTCACCCTGAGCACCCACCTTCCTCCCTTCCCCCAGGAGCTGCTTTCCGTGGGGCTGGGCTGCCTCGTCCTTCCCAGGACCCACAGCTGAGGTCTGTGGGAGCTGTGCAGCCCCACTCCGGGCTTGAGCTCCGTGCTGTGTCCCCGTGTGCTGCTGATGACACAGCACAGCATGCAGTGTCCCAGCCCCGGGAGCAAAGTGCAGAGCAGAAGCAAAAGGGCAAAAGAGTGACACAGTGGCACATTTGTGAAGGGAGAGAGGGGAAAGGTTGAGCCTTCGGGGTCTGCTGAACTGCGTGGAAGTTCGGTGCCACCGCTGGGATGGAGGGAAGAGGTTTTGCTGGAGGAGGTCGGGGAGGTGCTGGGCTCAGAGCCGCACACACAGCGCGGGGCTGCGGAGCTCTGCTCAGCCCCATTCATGGCTGAAGGCCGCAGACCCACGTTGGCTTTCATTTAATTTGCTCTCCCTCTGTGAAGAGCCGTGACCTCCTGGCTCCGTTAAGTGCTTCAGAGTTCCGCAATGAGTTGGCTAAATATATATATATATATATATACACACAATAAAAACCATTTCGAGAGTGAATCGGGAAGGGAAATAAACAGAAAACCACCCCCGAGTCCCAAAGTCCCCCTCTCCCCACACTGCTCTCGGGAGCAGCTCCCACATCCCAGCCCCACACTGGGGGGGCTCTGGGCCCCCTCCCCGCTGTGCACCCCCCCGTGCTCCCCGCTGCCGCTTTAAGGGCGCTGTCCGGGCCCGGCCCGGGGCCGAAGTCCGTCGGGGCTGCGGAGAGCTCCGGGGATGCAGCTCCGCTCGGGGCCGGGCGCTCTCGCCCCCCCTCTGCTCGCCCTCCCCGCGGCTCTCGGCCTCAGCGGCGCTGCGGCGTTGGCGGAGTGAGTGCGGTGCGGTGCGGTGCGGTGCGGGATGCGGTGACGTCGGGGCAGAGCTGCGGTGCGGGGCGGTGTTGGGCTCCGGGGCGATGCCGTGATGGGGGGTGGGGGGGGGGATCGGTGCTGCCCGGGCCGAGCCCGTCGTGCGTCCCCTCGGGGCTCTCACCCTGAGGCTGCGTTTGTGGGATTAGCAGACGTGGGGCGGCTCGGGCTCGGGGCACAACGCACAGTGGAACCGGGGTCACCCACAGCCCAGGATCGGTGCTTCCCCTCCAGCGCTGCGTGACTCCTCCTCCCACGGCCGTGTCCCCCCCGAGCCGGGGCACTGAGCCCCCCCACGTCCCAGCTCCCCCTCCCGGGGCCATCCCAGTGGGGTCAGCATCGCTGCCCCATCCTCCCCCCCCCTCTGCCTCTCCTGTCGGGCAGCGGACCCGGAGATGCTGCCCCGTGGGGCCGTGCCGGTGCTCCCCCCACCCCATCGCGAGGAGCGACGGCCGATGGTGACCGGAGCATCCCCCCCCCCTCGCCCTGCTCCGCCGCCACTCCTGTATCCGAATTCTGAATTAATCATTCCATGGGAGTAATTAGTCATGTAGTAATTAATTATACACTACTAATAATGCACTTATGCGCTGACAGTTAAATCATTTGATTGTTTTGGTGGTGGGTTTTGGTTTTTTTTCCATAAGTATCTGCTGGTTTTGGATGCCCGGAGTGTGCGGGGGGGGGGGGGGGAAGGGGTGAGGACACCCCCAACCCCACTCGGAGCCGCTGTGATGCCCATCCCTCCCCATCCCACCCCACCCCTGTCCCCCTCCCCGGCACAAAGCAAACACAGTGGGGCAGTGATGGGAGCTTCCCACAGGGAGAGCTGTGGGCACACGGCGATGCCTTCTCAGGCAGCGGTCCGCGCTTCCCCCGTTCCACTCCTTTGCTGCTGGGGTAAACAGTGCCCTGACAGCTGAATGTAGAGTGAGAAGCAGAAGAATGGACCGGAGCAGAGCCGTAGCTCCCCCCAGTAACGCATCTCCCCCCCCCCCCCCGGGAGGGAAGCAGCGAGCTCAGCGCGGATTTCCCTACGACTTCTCCAACAAATCGGCAGTGTTTGTCTTCTCGTTGCCTGTTCGTTTTACAATCAGCGAACCGGATGGGGGAAATGAGGCACACGGGGGACACGGGTCCCCCCCCCCCCCAACCTGACCGCCCCTCCTGTCCCACAGCAACCCGCTGCTGCTGGGGGCTGTGCTGCTCCTCCTCGTGCTGCTCGCCTTCGTCTACTTTGCCAACGCCGGGAGCTACTTCCAGGACCCCCTGTTCTGCGGTGAGTGCTGGGGGTCCCGGCACCCCTCAGCTCACCCTTTGGGCAGTGGGGCCGTGTGCTGAGCCCCCCCCCGCTGCTCCCTGCAGTGTTCGTGGTGTTCTCCTTCGTCTCTGCCGTCGATCTGATCATCTCGCTGGAGGAGGATGGCTTCATTTCGGGCTTCTCAGAGGTCTACGTGAGAGAGGTACGGCCCCATCACAACGATTGGAGTGTACAAAAGCAGCACCCAACCCCCCAGGACCCCTGGGGGGGGGGGTGGGATGGTGCTCTCCCCCACCCCATGATATCTCCCATCCGTTCAGGGTGAGCCATACCTGCGCACAGCGCATGGCATCATGATCTGTTACTGGGACGGCATCGTGCACTATGGGCTGTACCTCACCATGATCAGGGCCATGAGCCAGCGGTGAGCGGGGCCGGGGGGGCTGAGGGTCGGGGGGGGGGGGGGGGGAGGCTGTGTGCCAGGCTCTGATCTCACTGCCTCTGCAGGAAGAGCTATAGGAGCCTGGGTCTCTTCTGGCTGGGCTCTCTGGTGATGAGCATCCTCGTCTTCCTGCTTGGGAACCTGATAGGTATGGGGCTGTGGGGGGGACACCGCTGCCCGTGGTGTTGCCCCAGGGATCAGTGCTGGGCCGTGCACTGTCCCCACTCCGCACTCTCCTCCTCAGGCAAATACAGTTCCGACATCAGCACCGCCTTCCTGCTCAACCTGCCCTACGTCCTCATCCCCATCTGGGCGGGCACGCGGCTCTTCCAGCAGCCCAGGGCTGTGCCACACCTCACAGCAGAGCAGGTGGGCACCGATGGGGCAGGAGCTGGGTGACATCAACTGCGGGGCATCAACCATGGGGCACAAACCCCACGGTTTGTCTGCTCCCCCCCCACCCCCAGATTGAACAGGAGCAGCGCAGGTGGCTGCACCAGCGGCCCCACGACCTGGTGCTGCTGCTGGTCCTGCTGCTGGTGGCTTCCTTCACGTTCTTCAGGGGGATGGTGAGTGCCGGGGGCCTGGGAGTGCCTGGGGGTGCGGGCCATGCTTTGGGGTGGGCATCTTGCCACTTTTGCATCCATACAGGTGGTGCTGGACTGCCCCGCGGACTCCTGCTTCGAGTACATCTACCAGCACGAGCCTTACCTGCGCGACCCTGTCGCCTACCCCAAAGTGCAGGTGAGTGCGGGCAGCGGGGACCCCTGTGCCACTCAGGACACGATGACTGCTCCGTCCCTCTGCTCGCAGATGCTGATCTACCTGTTCTACTTCCTCCCCTTCCTCTGCCTCTGCATCTACGCACTGCTGCGCCCGGGCTGCTCCTGGCTGCCCGACTGGAGCCTGGTGTTCGCCGGGGCCATTGCGCAGGTAAGGGCAGGGAGCCAGGGGTGGGAGAGGGGGGAGGGGGCAGGTGGGCACCCACCCCGCATCTGGAGCAGCTCCCAGAGCTGCCGCCTCAGCCTGATAATTAATTTTTCCTCGTTGGATCTTAATGGAGCTGGGGATGAGTTTGCCAGAAATAGGCTGGAGCGTGGATCTATAGATAGGACGTGGGGCACAGCAGCCCCCCCTCGGTGCCACCCCTGCCTCTGCCCCCAGGCGCAGTTCTCCCACCTGGGCTCCTCGCTGCACTCCCGCACACCTTTCCCGTACCAGACCCCCGAAGATGTCTGGTGGAGTTTCCTCACCACCAACGTCCTCTACGCCCTGGGGCCGCAGCTCCTGGCCCTCCGCTGCCTGCACAGCCCCGCGTTCTTCCTGCCCGCCGCCCCCAGCAGCCTGCTGGGGGGCAAGAAGCACCAGTGAGCTGCCAGCCCTCCCAGTGGGATGCTGCTGGGGAGGGGTCCCCTGCGATGTTCCAGTCCCCCTCCGGTTCTGGGTACACTGGGGGGGACCTGGTGGGGTCTGTTTTCGGCTGGGTGGCCTGGGGGGGGGGGGTCTCACTGGTGGGAGCGATGCCCTTCCCCCCCCCCCCCCGCAGTCCCACCCATGTGCTGGCTGGAGGGATGCAGCAGCACGGAGCACGGCATGAAAACACTGTTTACAAAATAAAGGAGTTCGGGTCCGGCTTTGTAACACCGATGTGTGTGCACTGTGCCCCCGGAGCAGCTGTCCCTGCCCCCCACTCCTCGTAACCCCCCCCCCCCCCCAGCCCCTGCTGCCCTTGCCTTGCCCTTGGTGCTGGGGACGCGGTGGGGAGGGGGAACTCAGTGCACGGAGCGGGGATGCACGCAGGGGTGGGGGGGGGGATGGGGGGAGGTGTGCACACGTGTGTAGATCTATGCTGACATCCAGGGCCGTGCACACGTGTAGGGATGCCCCGCGGGTTCCCGTTCACCTCTCGGCCCCCACTCCCCCGGTGCTGTCCTTGTCATAAGGGACGGACCGGTGGGGGTTCGCCCCGCCGAGCTCCAGCCCCCCCTTCCCCCACCCCCCCCCCACCCCCACCCCAGGGGCCGTCCCGTCGTTTCCCCGCCCGCCTGGCGGTACCGGGGGTGCCGGTGCCGGTACCGGTGACCTTGGCAGCCGGCGGCCCTGCGCAGCGCCGGGAACCGGGCAGGGCCGGGCCGAGCTCCCGGTGCCGCCCCCTGCGCGGATCCGCACCGCCAGCACCGGCAGCACCGGAGCTCTCCTGCGCTCCCCCCCCCCCCCTCCCCCCTCCCGCCGCGGGCCGGCACCGCACGGGTGCGCGGAGCCACGGTGAGTGCGGGGCATCCCGGTACCGTACACCGCTCGGTGGAGCCGGGGATGGGGGTCGGGGGGTGGGGGTCGGGTCGGTTCCCCCCGCGCTGCGCTGCTCCCCGCAGCCCCGGAGCTCCCGCCGCAGTGCCCCGCACTGCAACACTGCACCGCACCGGGACCGCTCCGGGGGGGGGGGGGGGAGGGGGAGCACGGCACTGGGGTCTGCCCCCGCCCCGCAGATACGCACAGACCCCGACCCCTGAGCGCTGGGGGGGGGGTCCAGCGCAGCGGGGGATATATGGGGTACGGGGGGGATTGCAGACCCGGGGGGATGGGGGGGGGGGGGGGACGCACTGCGGGGCTGCGCTCAGGGGAAGGGATGCGGGTCAGATGGGGGGGGTCGGGCTGCAGCCCACTCTCTCTCGCGCCATCAGTTCAGTTTCCAGATGTGCCATAAATAACTCACGAGATCCGACCCGCAGCGCGTGCCATGAAATATTCATCCCGGCTGTAACTGAGCGGGTGAAGCGGAGTTCAGCACCGCACAGCCCCGGGGGTCCCCGCGGGGCACGCAGCCCTCCCCACGCGGAACGGGAGACGAGCACGGTGTGATGGGGAAACTGGGAGGGGGGGGGGGGGAGGGGCGGGGGGGTCCCGCGAGGGGCAGGTGGGGCCCAACTTTGCGGGGTTGGGGGTCAGGTGTGATGCTTTCACTGTGCTGCGGTGTCGGTGGGCGCTGATGGCTCCGCTCATCCCCCCCCCCCCCTCCACAGATGCGTCCCCAGGGGCCGTGGGCTGCGCTGCTGCTGCTGGTGGGTGTCCTCGCCTCCGACGCACCGCCCACCGCCCGGGGAAGGAAGAAGGTGGTCCACGTCCTGGGTGAGTGCTGGGGGTTTGGGGGGGGGGGGGGGGCACAGGTTCCCCTCTGCAGCCTTCGGGGAGTGGGGTTTAACGCCCACGGAAGAGCAACGGAGCTGTCCCGTGGCTTTGCAAAGCAGAATCCTCCCCCCAAAGCCGCTCCTCCCCACCCGGCTGACCCTGCAATGGGGCGACCCCACTGAGCTCAGTGTCCCTTCCAGAGGGGGACAGCGGGGCCGTGGTGGTGCAGACAGCCCCGGGGAAGGTGGTGACGCACCGGGGCGGTACCATCATCCTACCGTGCCGCTACCACTACGACGTCTCTGCCCACGACCCCGACGAGATCCGCCTCAAATGGACCAAAGTGACGGAGCCCATGGCCTTCGTGGACGTGTTCGTGGCGCTGGGGAAGGCGCGGCGGGCGTTCGGCAGTTACCGCGGGCGCACGGCGCTGCAGGAGGACGGCTTCGGGGACGCGTCGCTCATCATCCGCAACGTCACCCTGCAGGACTACGGGCGCTACGAGTGCGAGGTCACCAACGAGCTGGAGGATGACACGGGCATGGTCAAGCTGGATCTCGAAGGTAGCGGGCACGGCATCCTCGGGTTCAGCTTTACGGCCGCTTGTTTGTCCCGGTGTGGGCCGTGTTTTATTGCGTCTGTTATTGGCTTTTATTGTTGCTGCAGGTTTACGCTCTGGCAGCTCGTAAAGGCCGCAGATAGATAGAGGCACGGCCTCGGAAAGCAGCAGGGGGGATCAGGGCGCGTGGCAGTGTCGGTGCCGCACGTGGCTCCGAGCTGTGGCGTGGGCTGGAACAGCTGGGGATGCTGAGAAGCTTTGTTAGCTGCACAGCCGGGCTGTGCCCCGTGCCAGGATGCTCTGTATGGCACCGTGTCAATGCGATCCCCACCTCATTATAGGGGGGGGACCGTGGGTGACGCCCCGCTCTCTGCCCCACAGGTGTCATCTTCCCATACCACCCGCGCCTGGGCCGATACACGCTGAACTTCCACGAGGCGCAGCAGGCGTGCCTGCAGCAGGACGGCATCCTGGCCTCGCACGACCAGCTGCACCAGGCGTGGCTGGAGGGCATGGACTGGTGCAACGCGGGCTGGCTGCAGGACGGGTCCGTGCAGTACCCCATCTCGAGGCCGCGGGAGGAGTGCGGCCGCAAGGACACCCCCGTGGGGGTGCGCAACTACGGCTACCGGCACAAGGAGAGCGAGCACTACGACGCCTTCTGCTTCACCTCCAACCTCAACGGTGAGTGGGGAAACCGGGGTGCCTCTCTGATTTTGGGGGATTG
Source organism: Callipepla californica brunnescens (assembly GCA_023055505.1). Taxonomy (NCBI): domain Eukaryota; kingdom Metazoa; phylum Chordata; class Aves; order Galliformes; family Odontophoridae; genus Callipepla; species Callipepla californica. Next base: position 1,298,772 of record JALIRH010000043.1, on the reverse strand, counting down.
GTTCCTCCAGGGGAGAAGGGGCCGTTCCTGGCACAATCCTTGCGTGGCGACACTGGGGTCCTGCTGGGTGCGTGGACCCCATGTCACGTCACAAGGGGTTTGGGACTGGGGAACCCCATCCAGGACTGGGGTCCATCTGTGTGCCCCCATCACCCTGTGCTCGGGGGCAGTCGCACTCAGCCCAGCTCTGTGTTCCTTGGGCAGGAGCAGAGGACGGAGGTAATTGCAGCTGAGAGTGGCCCTGGTGATGGATGAGGCCGGGGCCGTGCAAGACAGATCGGAGCCGTGAGGGCTCTGGGGCTGTGTAAATTCCTCCTGGCTGGCAGGGCAGAGCGGGGGGGCTCTGCGGATGTTTGTTTAATGGTGGCAGGCAGGATAAATAGCGGGCAGCACCGCCAGCGCCGGCAGCACCGCACAGCCCTGTAAATCTGCTCACGCTGAGGGGGGGTCCCCACTGCCAGCTGCTTGCCTCCTCCCCCCCTTCCAATTAAGATTAGAGCAGGAGGGGACCCCCCGGATACCCTACAGGGACGGATGTGGGGCTCGCATCTCTCCACCTGACGTCTCACCCGCCGGTGATGCACCCCATCCTCAACACCATCCCCTCCCCCCCCACTCCAGGCAAAGTCTACTTCTTGAAGACATTCCGCAAGCTGAGCTACGCCGAGGCGGTGCAGGCCTGCAAGAACAACGGGGCGGTCGTGGCCAAGGTGGGGCAGCTGTACGCTGCCTGGAAGATCCAGCTGCTGGACCGCTGCGAGGCGGGCTGGCTGGAGGATGGCAGCATCCGTTACCCCATCGTCAACCCACGGGCACGCTGCGGCGGCCGAGAGCCCGGCGTGCGCAACCTGGGCTTCCCGGATAAGAAGTACAAGCTTTTTGGGGTGTACTGCTTCAAAAAGGCTGGCGATGCTCCTCCTGAGAAGAAGCAGGGTGAGGGGCATCCCAACCGCGTGTGATGCAGCGCTGGGGCTCCCCGCGAGGCTCCCCCAGCCCTGCATGGCTGCAAAGCATCCTCGGACTCCACTGGGAGCCCCCGGGGTTGGGGCTGTGCACGTGGAACTGGAAGAGCTCAGGTGATGCCATTGTGCCCGGACCCGGTGATGCCTGGAGGGAAACTGAGGCATCGGGAGGAGAAAGGACTGAGCTGTCCGGGCAGGAGGATCCAGCACCAACCCGGCAGAGCCCATCTGCAGTCATTGCTTAGAAATCAGCGCATTGCATGTGCAAAAAGCCCGGCCAGAGCCACGCAGGATGAGCCCCCACGTCCTCGTGCTCTCCAGCTCTGTCTGGGACCAACCCCAGCTCGGGGAGCTGCGGGTAACACGCAGTGGGGAGGGGGGGTACGGCCCCAAAATCTGCCACCAGTGCAGGTGGTGCCCGCTCGGGGCAGCAGCCTCTCGTCCTCGTGCTTGGCTTAGTGTAGAAGCTGCCCCGAGCAGCCTGCCCAGCTCTGGGTGAGGGCAGCTCTGGGTGTCATGCAGCCCCAGCACTGCGAGCTGGACTTAGGTGAAATAAAAGCTTCGGCTGCTTCGGAGAGCTGAAAAGGGCTCACGTGTCTCCTTGTCCCGGTGCTGGCGAGGGCAGCAAAAGGGACCCAGGGACAGCACTCACCCCACGTCCCACCCAGCTGAGCATCACTCGTGGTTTCTCTGTGTATCTAAGTGTCCAGTCCAGCAGAGCTGGGCACATTTCAGGGCTTCCTCAGCAGCGTCCCTTCTGCCACCCTACAGCATCCCATCCCCGCTGACAGATCGGGACCAGCCCGGCGTGCAGGGAGCAGCACCACGGCTGCTTCTGCTCTGGGCACAGCTGAGCACAGCGCATCCATCACCTTCATGGCCCTTCCGGCACTGATGGCAATAAATAGCTGCCGGGAGGTGACACATGTGGCCACTGGGAACACGGGGAGGGGACACAGGATTGGGGGCCACCGGAGCCCCATGTGATGCTGTCACACACTGACAGATGGTGGCAGAGCAGTGACACAGCCCTGGAGTGGGGAGGGTGGTGCTGGGTAACACCGATTTAGCAGCAGTGAAAGGATGTGGGTCCGGCCATGGGGACCATCCCTCCCCATCTCTGTGTGCCATGGCATCTCTGTGAGGTCCCCACACTCCCGTGGTGCGCAGCGCAGGCTCGGGGCTGCTCAACTGTTAAAAAAATTTATTAAAATGTCCAGCAGTACAGAAACGCAGAGTCAGAAATGCCACGGAGGAGGGGAGGGGGTACGGGACACGGCAGTCACGTCGCAAACAGCAGAGATCAGAAAGCGCCATACACACACACGCCAACTCCAACGGGGGAACAGACAACGAACGGAAAAAGGGGAAATCCAACCCCAAAAATCAGCCTGGGGGGGGCCCCACGGGGTGGGACGGGGACCCCGTGCTGGCTGCGGGGACACCGGCGGGGCAGGAAGACAAGGGGGGGCTGTTAAAAAACCAGAGCCCCCCACGGGGCAGTGGGGGTGATGGGTGGGGGCTGCTGCGTGTCCCCCCACAGCCTGGAGGGGAGCAGAGCCCCGGGGGCCATCGGCCGCCATGGGGTGGCCCCCCCAGGACCCAGCGGGGATTTTGGGGTCCCCATGCGGGGTCAGGGGTTTGACCCCGGGGTGGGGCATGCAGGGGGGGGCTGGGGACGCACACGCAGCCGCCCCCGTTGGGTCCTATTCCCTACGGGGCCGGGCATCCTAGGAGCTAAAGCAAAGGGGGTTATAAAAGAGGGGGGGAGGGGGAGGCTGGAGGGGGTCAGGGGACGTCACCACGTCCTGTCCCACGGTCGGCTGCTCCTGGGGTGCCTGGAGACCCCCCCCCCCGGCCCTAGAAGTAGTGGCCCTCCTCCATCCAGTCCAGCCGGAGGTGCTTGCGGTGTTTTCGCCGCTCCTTGCGGGGTTTGTGGTGGTGGTGCTGGTGATGCTGGTGGCTGTGGCGGTGCCGGTGATGCCTCCGTGCCCGGTGCGACCGCCTGGCTAACGGGGGGCAAAGAGACACGGAGGAGGGGTCAGGGAACCCCCACAGCCCATCCCCCCTCCCCCCCCCCGACCCCACTAACGTTTTGTGCAGAGCAGTTTGGGCCGGTCCCACTTGCCGTTGCTGTGGCACCTGATGGTGGGGACGTGGCGCTGGGTGAAGCCCTCCTCGCACTGGTAGCGCACGCTCGAGTGGATGCTGTACCTCTCCTTCTTCTTCCCCACGAGGAACGCGTTCTCCACCTCCGGGGGGGGCCCACACAGCACTGAGGGGGGGGACAGAGCCAATCAGACCCCACCAGGACCCCCGGTACCAGCAGGGGGACATGGGGACTTAGGGACACGGGGAGGGGGTGACACGGGGACACCCCACACCCGCCATGGCCTCGTGACAAATCCCATCCCACCCCACTGGTGCTGCGGGGAAGTGTTCCCGAGGATTTACAGAGGTAATTAATGGCCCTATTGGGGCGAGAGCATTGTTCCACGCGGCCGCGGGAGCGGGAGGAGCGCTCCCAGCGAACAGCTGGAGGTTAATATAACTTTCAAGATAAGGAATGAGAGCTTAATAGTTTTAATGGCGGCAAATTAAGCAAATTAAAGTGGAGAGGGAAGAATTAACTACAGGGGAAGAAGAAATAATGGAGATTAAGGGGAGCTGCTCGAGTTTTCTTCGGGAGAGGTTTCCCGAGGATGAGGAGGTGCCGGGAGAATGTGGGATGGGGAGGCTCGGGGCCATGGGGTGGGGGTGCTGCGGGATGGGGGTGTTGGGATAGGAGAACTGGGGACCATGGGATGGGAATGCTGTGGGATGAAGGATGGGGTGTGAGATGAGGGTGCTGGGGGTTGTGGGACGGGGATGCCGGTGGCTGTGGGATGGATTTGCCACATGAGCGATACCTGTGCCTTTCTTGCAGATGTAGGGCAGGTTGTAGTTGCAGGGCACGTCGTTCCACTTGCCGATCTCGTGGGACACCAACACCACGCAGTCCTCGCCGCCCGCAAAGAAGTTGTCGGGTTGGTTCTCCCTCCAGTTCTCATATTGCTGGTGGGAAACAGGGAGAGGGGCTGAGAGCACCCGCACCCCACACATCCCCCACCCCACAAGGAGCCACCCCACGGGTCTCACCAGGCCGGTGTTGTCCGTCCATTGGAAGTCCTGCTCCACAATCCTGTCATTGAGCCCGATCCAGGTGTTCTCGTGCCCAAAGCCTGGGGAGAAACGCATCAGAGATGACCCCAGGCACCGGCACCCATGGGGCTGGGGTGCACCCAGGGGTGCTGCTGCTCCTTCCCCCCCCCCCAAAGTGCCCTTACTGTTGATGAAGCCGTGCTCCTCCTGGGAGTGGATGCTGGTGAGGTGCCCGGAGCGCCGGCGGCAGTCGCGCTCTGCGTCCTCCCAGGATCGCCGCCGGGAGAAGTAGCGGTAGCAGTGGCCCTGGAACTTGTGCCAGTTGTGGTCACAGCCCTCCGTGTCTGCGGGGATGTGGGGAAACCGGGGGTGGGGAGGGGGGCCGGCACCCCTGGGGTGTATGGGGGCTCCTGGATCCAGCTCCCCGCCGACTATAGGGCAGGGCTGGGGGGTCTGGGGGCTGCCCTGTCCCATGCCACCCTCCCCACCTTTCTCGCAGCGGCTGCCGCCGTAGCTGGGCAGGCAGAGGCAGACGAAGGCGTTGACCTCATCAATGCAGGTGCCACCGTTCTGGCAGGGGCTCGACAGGCAGTCATCGATGTCTGCGGGGATGACGAGGGGCTGCAGGCACGCTGAGACCCCTGGCACCCCCTGCCCTCGCCGTCCCCACCACCAGCATCCATCCCAGCACGGCCGCCCGCTCACCGATCTCACAGTTCTCCCCGGTGAAGCCTGGGGCACAGCTGCAGCCGCTGACGGAGCCGTTGGCGTGGCAGGTCCCTCCATGCAGACAGGGGTTGTTCTGGCAGGGGTCGGCCGGAGCTGTGGGGTGGGAGCAGTGTCACACTCCACCCCAGCCCACCCCATCACCCCCACCCCCAGCAGCAGGATGCCCACCCAGCACCAATCCCTGCTGGCACTGTGGGGGCAGTGACCGCGGAGGTGTTTCCACCTCTTGGTGCCTCTAAACTTTTACATCTGCCTTTTTTGCGGACACTAAAGCACCGAACACCCTCTGCCAGGAGCCACCTGGCTCAGCTATTATTATTAGCAACCGCAAATATTCACCATTTAGGAGGATGCTTTCCTGGCTCACGCTCACAGCTCAGCTCGCTTTGAAAAGCAGCAAGTCCCCACCGTGCCCCACGGTTTGGACACCTCCGTGCTCACCGTGCTGGCTGCTGTTGCTGCTGTCTGCCCACACCAGCAGCTCCCGCTCCTCCAGCACGGGCTCCTCGCCACTCCCACTGTCAGCATCCAGCAGCAGGGCCCCCCCTGCACCCCCCGCTGTGGTGGGCTCAAAGAGCGGTCCCGCGCTTGGAGCTTCAGGCCCCTCCGGCACCCACGGGTGAGGGGCAGTGGGTGATGGCCAGTGGGTGTCAGGGGGTGCTGAGGGGTGGGTGGCTGTGCTGGGAGGGGGTTCGCTCTTTGCCTCCCCTGAGGCATCCTCCTCGCTGGGGCTGGGGGGCTGCTGGCGAACTGGGGGGTGTGGGGGATACTCCTCTCCTTCCAGACCTGGTGCAGAGGGGTTTGGGTGCTGTGGGGCAGCTGTAGGGCCGTCCCCCACCCGCCCGCTGCCCTCTGTTGGCCACTCAGAGCCCAATAGCGGGGTCACCTCGCTGTCTGTGGGGGTAGACAAGGGGACGTCCACAGCCACTGGGGTGATGGCTGCCTCCCATGGCCCTGTCCCCTCATCCAGGTGCTCATGGGTGGGCTCAGCCCCCATTTCGAGTGCCCCTTGGGGAGCTGTGGGGCTCAGCCTGCTCTGCAGATGGGGGGAAGACACTGCAGTGGGGCTGGAGCTGCCAGGGAACCCCAGGGGTGGGAGGACAAAGGTCACCGCTTTCCTCTGCCTCTCCAGTGAGCCATCACCCACGGCCCCACCGCTGTCAGTGCCGGGCTGTGCGGCCATTCCAGGACCCTCAGCCACCAGTGGGGCTGGGGGCAGTGGGGGCCATGGTGGGGTGGGGCTGTTGTCCTCTTTGGGGGCAGTGTCCCCAGAGAAGTCCTCAGTGTCATCTGCAGGCGGCTGAGGGGAGTCACCACGGAGCTGAACCTCCCCAGTGCTGATGTCCTGGTGGTGGGGAACGTCACCAGGAGCACTGGGAGTGGGTGAGGATGATGGCAGGGGCACCTGTGTGGGCCCCCCAGGACCATGTGGGGCCACAGGGGGGCTCCACCGTGGCGAATCCCTCAGGGAGGTCGGCACAGGAGTGGTTGATGGTGCCATCAGCTCTGCAAGAGACGAAGCACCATGGGGTCCCCTGGGTGGCAGCACCCCAGTGCCACCCCTCCGCCCCAGATATCACTTACTGCGGCCGATCTCCTCCTCCACCTCGTTGGAGAGTGGGTAGGGCCCCCACCTATGAGGGCCCTCAGCACTGGGACGGGTGATGCTCCACGTCTCCACTGTGTTGGCAGCAGCGCCCTTCACCTCCAGGGCCAGGATGGGTGCCTGGGTGACTGTCCCAGCTGTATCCCCAGCTGCTGTGTGGTCATCCACCACTGAGGGGTCCTGGGACACCGCGGGGTCCTGGCTCTGATGCTGCAGCTGGAAATAGCGCCCGTTCAGCCCAGCATAGCTGCTCTGTTTTGGGGTGCGTGGGGTGACAGGGATTCCTGCTGCCACACTGGGGATTGTCCCCAAGGCTGACGGTGCTGGTGATGAGCTGGTGACCTCCTGGGCTGGACCTTGGGACTGCAGACTTAAGGTGAGCTCTGGGGGGTCGGGGAATTCTTGCTGCACTGGTGCCGGGCTGGTGCCAAACGGCTCCTGTGGGGATTCCCGCAGTGCCTGGTCCACCACATTGAGGACTTCATCCTCGTGCAGCCACGCCGATGAGGATGGGGAGGATGGGGAGGCCGTGCCGTTGCCCTTGGGGACATCACCGCGCCACGCTGCTGTCACACTGCTTGCCAACTGCAACTGCTCATCCTCAGCACCGCCCGGCCCCACAGCCCCCATCTGCGGCAGGACGCCGGCACGCGGGCTGTCCCCAGAGGTGGCCATGTCCTCACGCTCCAGCAGCACGTTGTCACTGCCCAGCGGCTTCGGTTCCCTCTGCTCTATGTTGGAATCGGGAGCAGCCGCTGCGTCCCCTGCAGGGATGGGGATCGGGGGTGGGCTGCCATCCAGCACACGATGGCCCTGAGGCCGAACCTCGTTACCTTTATAGCAGTACGCATCGAACTTGGAGGCGGGCGGGGGAAAACCGGTGCGGTTGGGGAAGCGGTAGAGAGTCCTGACGCCCGGAGCTTCACCGCCACACTTCCTGCGCGGAGCCAGGATGGGGTAGCGGACGCTGCCGTCCGCCAGCCACCCAGGGTCACACTGGTCCAGGCCCTCACGCCAGGCCAGGTACAGCTGCCCCGTGGTGGCCAACGCAGCCCCACGGCCCCGGCAGTGCCTCCGTGCCGCCGGCAAGGTGAAGCGCTCCGGGGCTGTGGCGTAGAACACCTTCCCTACAAGAGAGCGTGGCACATTGGACAGCCGTCCCCATCCCCGTGGTGGCACCGAGGGTCGTCCCCACGCTTGCCTTGCAGCTCCCGTGCGTAGCAGTAGACATCATACAGCTCACCGGGCTCCCTCTGCCCATAGCTGCGCACCCCGGGGAGGCTGTTGCGGTCCCCGTAGCAGCCGGGTCGGGACAGGGTGATGGGATACCTGCGGGATGGGCTGCGGTGGGTGCCCGGCTCTGCGGCACTGTGGCGAGGGGTGCCGTGCCAAGCGCTTACCGCACGCTCTGGTCGGCCAGCCAGCCTGCGTCGCAGTTGTCGTAGCCGTCCTCGAAGGCGGCCTGGAGGTGCTGGGGGGAGGCGATGACGGCTGAGTTGTCCACGCAGGCACGCCGGGCGGCGGCGAAGGTCAGCGCATAGCGAGCGCCCGCGGGGCGGTAGTGGAAGACGACGCCTGGAAGGGAGCAGGGCTTGGGTGTGTGGGACACACATGGGGTGCGTGGGGTGGAAGGTCGACTCAGGGTGCAGGATTTGGGAGCGCGCAGTCGGATCACCAAGGCTGGTGAAGACCTCCAAGGTCATCCAGTCCAGCCATGCACCCACCACCACCATTCCGCCCCCCAAACCGTGTCCCTCAGCACATCTAAACTTGCACGGCTGGCAGAGGGTGCACCGTACACCTCACACAGGACACACAGCTCGTCAGCTGCATGCTCTATAACACCTCGTAGGGTGTCCACGCCTCGCCAAGGCTCATGGGGGCTGCCCGGCTCGCAGCAGACGCATGGGGCACACAGTTCAATAGGGTGCAGGACTCACACGGCCCCTCCCAGGCAGCACACGGCCCCCCCCAGCTCACCCATCACCTCGAGGGGCAGCAGGTCCTGCTCGTCGTCGATGCCGGCCACCACCTCGCAGCGGTACAGCCCCGCGTCGCTGGCACGGGCAGCTCTCAGCAGCAGCGTGCCGTTGTAGCGGTCACGAGCGTAGCCAGGGAGGGACACGCGGCCCTCGTAGGCTCTCACCACCTTCACCACGTTGTCCTTGGCCACCAGGATGGGGACGTCCTCCCGCTGCCCGCTGGCCGAGCGCACCTTGCTCCATTTGACGCGGGGAGGGTCCAGGGGCTCGTTGGGGCCCAGAGAGGCGGAGGGTTGCAGCAGGAAGAGGCAGGGCAGTGCCACGGGCTCCCCCAGCCCCACACGCACCGCCTGGTGCTGGACCCGGCTGATGTGGATCACCTTCCCATCATCCTGAGAGCCTGCGGGGAGAGGTGTGGGGGTGGGCTGCAAAGGGGGGCAATGCCATTCAGGGGCCGGCCCCAAGCTGGGAGAAAGCACAGCAGCGATTCCTGGGTTCGTAGAATCAGTGAGGTTGGAAAAAAACTCCTCTTCCTGCACTAATCCTGCTCAGCTCGGCCACGCTCCCACAAATCCCATCACTCTCAGCCCCCTACGGGGTCGTGGAGGATTCTCCCCGCAGCGCTGAGCTGGCTGGGGATGGGCACTAATCCCACTGCTGCCCTCCACCGCCTTCCCACCCCACAAAGCTTCACCCCAAGCCCATTCCTGCTTGGGGGGTGCAGGGGGTGGCAAGGCACACATCCCATGTGGGATGGGGCCATGGGTGGCCTGGTGCTGGGGGGGATGGTGCAAAGCAGACCCAGAGATGCACAAAGCCAGCCACGGGGGTTGGCTCAGAGAGGGGTGCCAAGCAACGGGATTAAGGGTTTAAGAGATCCCAATGTGGGGGGGAGCACGGCCACCCGGGGGGGCTTTTCCCTCACTAATCCCCTGCCGACCCTTCTTCATCCCAATGTGGGGCTGAGGCACACAGTGGGCACTGTGCAGCCCCAGCCCCCACCGAGCTGCTGCTCCTCCCTGGAAGTATTCCTTATCACTGCTGGTCCCCTGCTTGCTGCTGATGCCAATTGTTGAGGGCTCATCATCCCCAGGCACAACTGGAGATGACTCCCTGCTCCTCTCCCAGCCCTGCTCCTCCTCACCCTACAGCTGGGGGGAAATGGGGACAGCACCCATCCCTGCGTGCCACCCTCCTCACTTACCCAGCACAGCGATGGGGAGCAGAGTGAGCCCGAGCAGGAGCCAGCAGCCGGCATCCCCCATCACATGGACCATCCTTAACCTGCAATGAGAGCGGGGTCGGCTGCTCGCTGCCTCTTGGCTCTGTGCTCCACGAGTCACTGTGGGGGTACAGTAACATCGTCCCCCTCCCCAGGAGCCATGAGAGCAGTGTTGGCTCTGCTCAGCAGTGGTGCACGAGAGCACAGCATGTTGGGGTTTGCTCCTCGTGACATCCCCACACCTCTGCTATAGGGGCATGGGAATGCTCAGGGGTCCCACAGCCCCACAGTGCCAGGTGCAGCCCCCGCTCTGCCCCAGCATTAACATGCAGTGGGTGCCTCTGGCTGCTGGAGCCAGGCTGGAGCACAAAGCTCCCATCCATCTGTTTTACCGCAGCACCGATTAGTGCTTTCTAAATCGTCTGCTTTCCAGCCAGGGAGGGATGCTCGGTCCCCAGCTCTGTCACCGAACGCTGCCACAGCCCTGCCCCCTGCCCAGGACGGGTTGCTCCTGGTTTGGGGATGCGGCTGGAACCCCCCCGACCCTCCCAGGCTGCAGCTTCAGCTCAGCCCCCAGCTTTCCTCGCCCTGATGCTCCATTTTCCAACCCCTGATTCCTCACCCTGTCCCTTCTGCTTTTACGGGACAAAAATAGAAAGAAAGAGCAAAATGATAAGAAGAAAAGGAGACCCCCCGTGTTCAGTGCTAGAAAATGGCCCTTCTGGGGGGTACAGAACTGGGTTTTATTTCATCTGTTCTATAGAATAAAGCATTCGTAGCCCTGTGGCTGCTCCTTCCCTTTTCGCACAGCTCCGTGGTGCTTTCTGCTCCCAAAAACTGCCACTAATAAAAGCGAAGGGGCGACCTGACCTGCAGCACAGCTCCATGCTGAGCCCCAGCCTGAGCACACCCTGGGAGAGATGAGGGAGCAAATGGGAACAGCCACCCCACAGAGAGCCCAAGAGCCCAACGGGGTGTGATGGCTGCTGCGGGATGGGATGTGTGGGGTTGGGATGCTGAGGAATGGGGTGCTATGGGGATGGGATGCTATGGGGATGGGATGCTGAGGCAGAGAAGGCACCAGGAGCTGCTGGGCTCTGCACTCTGGGATGGAAATCCCATCCCTGCTGCCCAGATGGAAACCAGCACTCAACTTTTCCCTGTTTTCATGCTCCAGGAAAAAAAAATAATAACTAAGTGCCTTGGCATGACGTGGCATGGCCAGGCTGGAGTCCCAGCTCCTCCCCGCTGAAATGCTGGTATTGTCTTTCTCAGGCATCAGGAGCTCTCCCAGCACAAACCCTTGGTCCAGAAGTGTGGGAAGGGGCAGCTCCAGGACCCCTGGGTGGGGATGGGGTGGTGGGTGCAGGATCTGGATGCTGGGAGCAGGATGGGACACGCCACAGTCGCACACAACCCAGGACTTCAGATCACTCACATTCCGGTGGGATCAGACCCAGAGGGACCCCGAGGAGCCGCGTCCACGTACCCACACATGAACACTTCCTTAAGCTCTCTGCTGTTTACCCAGTGCTGCTGCTCTGCAGACGAGCGCTCGCTGAGCAAACGCGGCCCGCACCGCTGGGTAAACATTCAATATTTTATTTAAATGTTAAACATGGAAGTTGGTCTTCGGATGTGCAACTGCCTGCTGTGGCCGTACGGATGGATGGATGGACAGACTGAAGGCAGCACCACGTCCACCCCCGGGCTGGCAGCAGGACCCCATGCACGGGGAGGACGCAGGGCTGCGTGACCGTCACCTTCCCTGACATCAGCATTTCTGCAGGTTCTGCTTTCGCAGCAGGGACAGCACAGCACTGGGAGGGGACATCAGCACCCGCTGCCTCCCTGGGGACCTCAGGCTGTGAACTGAGAGGGTCCTGGTGTCTCCCAGCCTGGGAACAGGACACACAGTGCCAGCCTGCTGCTGCCACCGCATCCGAGCACGTGGGGACCGCATCCCTGCTGGCACCGCGACCCAGCTCCAAGCAGGAGGACAAAGGGAGGACCCCGCCACGGCCCCCAGAGCCCGTGCCAACCTCAGAAGTCGATCCCAAGGTCAGGGAACCGCAGCCCCATCCCCATCAGCACTGAAACCGCTCCCCATCGGGACCACTGAGACCGGGGACACTGGGGACAAAGCGGAGCACAGCGCAGCCGCCCTCCCCACATCGATTCTCCTTATCAGTGTCCCCCAGTCAGCACCCTGCTAACTACAGAGCCCCCTCCCCCCACCTCCTGTACCCAGCACCCCACAACCCAGCCCTGGTGACCCCATCCCGGTGGCTGTGGGCTCAGCCCGGTGTCACCGTGCTGTCCTCGGCGGTGGCACTGATGCACAGTGCACCACGCGGTGGTGATGCCGCGGGTTGGTGGCACGGTGACAGTGGCAGTGCCACGTGGCCGGGCTCTCCTTGGGGACAATGGAAATGTCCCCAAACCCCGGGCAGCTCCTGCACCGAACCGGGCAAAAGGAGACGAGGGAAATCTAAAATAACGCTGGTGCAAAGCCGCCCCCCCCGCCCCCCCATCCCCCCCCATTCCCCCCCCCCCCGCGGCCCAGGCGAACATTGTCACATCTGTCACTAGCTGTCACCTCATGAATAATTCATCTATCTCATGAATATGCAAAGCAGGGGCTGGTGATTAGCTCCAGCTGAAACCTAGCTGAATTCCTCCCTGGCGATTGGGTGCCGGCCCGACCCGGCCACTTTTGGGGCATCTTGTGGTCCCGAGCCGTCCTGGGGCGGGGGTGTGTGCTGCAAGGTGAGAAGTGGGGACACTCTGGGGGACAGCCAGGGGTACACGGGCTGGGGATGGGAAGGAGGGGACACTGCCACCGCCGTGGGGCCGCAGGAGGACGGGGTGCCCCCACCCTCGGGTTCACCCGGCGCTAGGGGAGCCCCCATTCCCTCCCCCCCCCCTCCTCCAAAGGCGACTGCTGACACCGTGACCTCCGCTGTCCCCGCGGGTCACTCCGGACCCCATCGCCACCTCTGCACCGCTCCAGCACCACGCGATGTCCCCGCATTGGGTTACCCCCGCATCCCACATCCCTCCTGCGGGGAGGGGGCTCCCACGCGGACCCCCCCCGCGCTGCGCGGCCGCGGAAGGACCCGGCGGCTCCGCGTCCCCTCCTCTCTGCCCACAACAAAGGAATTCTGCACTCCGCGCTGCCGTCACAGCAACGTGACGCTCCGCTCCCCCCCCCCCCCCCCCCCCCATCCTGCGAGCATAAATTAGCACCTCGGAAAACTGTGATCGTGGCCAATATGGGCCCTTTGCTGGGTGCGATTTTTATTAGGCAGACAGTCTGCAGCCTTTATTTTAGAATTTGCTCTTATTTTTATTTTTTTTTCCATTTCTTTCTTTCTTTCCCTGCTTTCTGGCTTCTCCCTGGGAGGCTGAGCCCCAAACCCCACTCCTGCCCTGCCAGCAGCGCCGGTGCCCACCCCAAATGCTGAGGTTGTAGGGTGCAGGATGCTCTCAGTGGGGCTGACACGGGGCTGGGCCTCAGCACCTCCCTGCCCACGGCACGTGGGGTGTGCTGGGACCTTGGGGACCCCACAGAGCATCCCAAATCCCTCACGGTACCCAAACCTGCCCCCACTCCCCTCTGCATTGCTGCAGCCTTCCAGCCCGGCCTTGCCACGCGGCGTCTGCACGCTGGGGGAACTGGGACTCATCCTGCCCGTGCTGCTGAGCCCCTGCTGGGACCCAGCCCTGCCCGGAATTATCAGCTTGGGGAGGGGGGGGGGGGATGCTGGGAGCACCGTGTCGGGGCTGTGAAACTTTCCAGCTCCCTCTCTGTTGGGGGAACACCGGTGGCACCAGCACGGAGCAGGCAGTGGGTGCAGGGGAGGGGGCCGTGAATTCTGGGGAGTGGGTCACGGTGCACCACAGCGGGGGGCACTCATCTGCCAGCACCTGCCGCCCTCCCCATTGTCCCTGAGCTCCTCTCCCTGTCACTGCATCACTGCCATCATCCTCCAGCCTTGCCTGTCCTACCGGCCTCAGTGCCGGCATCCTACAGCCCAACCTGAGAGCGCTGCTAACCCCATCCTGGCTTCCCCGGCATCCCTCCATCCTGCTGTCCCCACGGTCCCACCCCATTGTCACCCAAGCCCCACTCAGCCGATGATGTCCCTCCCAGCATCCCCATCCGGGGCCCCCCAGAACCCCAACATCCCCCTCAGTGTCCCCGACCCTCCGTCATAGCGCAGCCCCCTCCCAGCCCCCCTCACCCCAGCGCATCCCGGTGTCCCCCAGTCCCTCCCTCCGCAGCCCCGGTGCCCGCATCCCTTCGCCGTGACAGCAGCGTTGTCCCCATCCCCGATCGGTCCCGCTCGTGTCACAGCGGTACCGGTGCCACCGCCCCCATCCCCGGCCCCGCCGGTACCGGGCACCGCAGCGGGGGCGCGGCGCGGGCGGAGCCGGTCCCGGTTCCCGGTGCCGCACGTACCTGGGGCCGTGCTCACGGCGCGCAGAGGATCATCGCCGCCGGTGGAGCCGCGCACCGAGCGCCCCGCCGGCACCGGGGGCTTAAAAGCGGGGAGCGGATAGGGGGCAGCGGGGCCGGGTCCCCCGGAGGGGGCCGAGCCGGGCCGGGCCGGGCCAATCGCGGCTGGCGGCAGGCGCGGCCCCCCCGCCGGTGCCGCCCGCCCGCACCTGCCCGCAGCGGCGGCGAACCCGCGCCCGCTCCGCGCCCGCCGCGCTGCCCGGTGCAGGGCGAGGGGCGGCCGCGCATGCGTCGCCGCCCCCTTCCCCCCCCTTCTTTCCTTCCCCCCCATCAACCGGGGCCGCCCCCTCCCCCGAGAGCGGGGCCACCCCCCGCCGCCGGCACCGCAGACCCCGCGGTTGGGGTGGAGTTTTCTCCGAGGGGGTCTCAAGAGGGGGGGAACCATCCATGCCGCCCCCTCCCCCCCCTTCCCCGCAGGGAGCCCCCACATCCTGCCCCGGCACCCCGGGGGTTTTGGGGTGTTGCCTCCAACCCCTCTGCTCGATAAAATCGGTGCCCAAAATCGTCGCATGGGGACCGGCCCGCTCCGGGCACGCTTTTAGGGTGGGGGTTGGGATGAAGGACATCTATCCCTGCACCCCTAAATCTCTGCTGCACCCAGCATCCTACAGCCCCCCCCCCCGCACCCCACAGCAGCTGGAAGGAGCTGAGGATGTGGGAAGGAAGATGCAGAGGATGTGCGAAGCCTGGGAAAAGCCCGAATAACCCCAACAAAGCAATGAGACACGAGGAAGGGCTGCGATGCCAAAAGTGACCCCAACATGGGGGAAATCGTCACTGAGCCTTTGGGAAGGGGTGGGGGGGGGGAGGCTTTGTTCTCCCCGAACCTGTCAATGCAGAATGCCACCCTGTCTCCCTCAGCTTGGCCGGAGATGGGCACCCCTTTTCTTCCTCATCTATAGGATGGGTGCGCGGAAACCCGAGAGCAAAGTTCTCATTTCCGACTGCATTGTGCGGGACTTCGCGGCCCAGGCTCTGCTTCCTGCCTTTTGTGAGCCCCCGTCACAGAGCCCTTCTGTTCCCCTCCTTTATGCCACTGCAGCTGGCGTTCCTGCCCCCAAAGGTGCCCGAGCATGGGGGAAGGCGTAGGGGTTAAGGGCCCCGTGGTGTTTGCCAAGCGGGAGCGGGGAGAAGGACCTGGCACCGTTACTGTGCTGACACCACGCTGTCCCCTCTTCCCACACAGCCAGGTGTGGGGTGATGTCACCCTACAGGTCTCCAGTACACTATACTGGGGGAGAAGGTGCACCCATGGGTCCCCCAGCGCGAGGACATGGAGGAGCACGGATGGTCAGCACTGCTCGAGCACAGCGAGGTGGGGTCGGCCCCGAAGTGCTCACCCACTGCTGTGAGCACCATATGGGATGGAAGCACTGCCTGGGGTGAGGATGCTCCTGGTCCCACAGCCCGGCAGTACCCACACCTCCGCTCCATTCCCTCCCTGAGGATGTCACTGGCTCTTCCCCTCTGCCAGCAGGGAGCTAACGGCGGCAGCACGGACTCGGATGGGTGATCCCTGCCCTGGAAAGCTCTGCCCTGTGGGGTGGCTGTGCAGGAGCCCCATGGGCAGCCCCATCCGTGCCGCGGGGCCGCCGGCCGTTTGTCTTGCGGAGCGAAGGTGCCGGCAGTGAGTTATCGGAGCTCTCCTCTCGAGTGGAGATAAATGTCATAACAGACACCAGCCAGCACGGCTTATGGATGAGGATTTAATAGACACCGCTCCCCCCGCGCTGCTCCCCGCGCTGGCAGCTGCTCCATGCCCGCGGAGCGTGGCATGCAGTGGGACAGCACTGGCCACCATCAGCGGTTCCCCTGGAGGGTTCAAAGGGTGAGAGGTGGATCTGTGGGGTGCCTGTGCCCCCGGGCTGAGCCCTGGTGTCCCCTTGTGCTGACTCCCCTTGGCAGAACGGAATGGGAGATGCTGCTCCACGTGGCACGGAGGGATGTCCTCAGTCCTCCATCCTTTGTGAAGAAAGAGACTTGGGGTCTGCTGTGGGGTCCAGCTGTGCCTCCAGCCCGTCCTCATTCCCCACCCCGGCCCCATGGCATTGCTCACCCATGAAGGGCAGCAGCAGCTCAGCCCCTGGCTGCTCCCAGTGCCCACTGTGCCCCGTGTCAGCAGGGTCAGGCTGGCAGCCCCCGTCACGGTGACACTTGGTCACTCTGCTCCTTGGCCCCGCTCGTCTTCATCCCCATCCAGTTTTGTCCAAGGCCGTAAAGAGGGGATTGGCGCATCTTTTCGAGCTGGATCATGGGTTTCTGGTGAAATCCTGCAGCAGTGTTGCCGTGACGACCCTCCTGCAGCTTCCATCCAGCGATGTTTTCCTTTGTTGTGACAGGGACGCGGGGAGAGCTCCGGGGAGGCGGCTGCGGGCGTACAGGTGCAGCACAGGGACGAGGGCTCCTGCCACCAAGGGCCAGGACCCATCCCTGCCCCCGAGGACACCGGCACTGGGGATGGGGCATCGCCACAGTGCACCCCCCCCTGCTGCAGTATGGCCATAGTGGAGCAGGAGCCACACGTGGCCTGAGTTTGGGAGGTCTCAGCCAGGCGTGCCTCCTGCCGAGGACCTGCAGAGCGGAGGTTACGGAGCGGCACAGCCGCATTGTGTGGGGTGAACGTGGGGACCCATCCCGCGCCCCGCGGAACCGCTTTGTTATTCCGCTCAGGTCTGCTGCCAGCTTCATGGAGCCCGTTCCAGGAGAGCTGCCACATTCATTGGGAGAGCGGCGTGTTAATGAGGCCCCGCCACCGCAGCTGGGGACAGCGCTCGGGGCACTGGAACGGGGACGGGCAGAGGACGGACGGCAGAGCGGGGCCGGGTGCTGGGAGAGCAGCAGTGTCAGGTTTGGGTGAGATGTGGCTGTGGTGTGGAGCAGGACGGGACACCCCGACGGCAGCACCCCGAGGGTGAGATGTAGCAGGACGCCTGGATGCTTCAGAGGGGATGGGTTGAGTCCCAGTGCCATGGACCTGCTCCCTCACTGTCTCCAGCCCCACTGCTGCTCCCTACAGCATCCCTGCTCCTGGCCAAAGCCAGCAGTGCCTGGACTTGACCCCAGCATGGTGACAATGGCACGGAGGGGTCCCTGTCCCTACAGCGCTGGGCTGGAGGCTGCGGTGGGTGCAGTGCTGGGCATGGGGCTCTGCCCTGACCAGGCACAACTCCCTCCAAACCCACCAGCAGGATGAATTGATTTTATTTTCTGTTTCCATGGCAACTGCCTCCTTCCCCATCCCCCTCCGGCCTTCCGGCAGCCCAGCCCCGCTCCTGTGCCCTCCCACAGCACCTACCTTCCCTGGGGACACGGGGCACAGCCATCACCCAGCCCTGTCCCCTCCCCCAGGGACTCCCAGCAGTGGCTCTGCCACCAGCTCTGCAGGACCCAAACCTGCACCTCAGCCCCAGTGCAGCGTGGATGGGAGATCTGGGTGGGAGATGGCAGAGTACACATATGTCCCCCTCCAGTATGGGCACAGGGGGCATTAACCCGGCCTCAGCTCCCCTCTGACACCCGCAGCAATTAGCACAGGGCTGAATGCAGCTCTGCTTTATTAGCCCTGGCAGTAATTGCCCTCCTGGCCCTGCCCATGTGCTGAGCAGCACCTCCTGTGTGCAGAGCCAGGCTCATTAACAGCACACACACCCCCCTGCCACCTGCTCACAGCGATGCGTACCCCCTGGCCCCAGAGGCACCGTGGAGACCCACCCATGACACTGTGGGTGTCCCAGGTGCCCAGCTCTACCCTGCTCCACCCGTGGGTGCTCGCTCTGCTGGGAGTTCTGCAGCCAGCTACAGCAAGGTCACTGGGATGACATTCTTCATCCTGCCTCCTCCCGGTGCAGTGCTCCTCACTGCCCCGCACTGCTCCTTCCCGGTCTGAAGATGCCACCGCGCTGCTACGGAGCATCAATTCCCATCCCAGTGCCAGCAGTGTGCCAAACCCCACCCCGACCCCCCCAGAGCCCCTCCGCGTGGGGATGGAGGCAGAGCTGCATCCCATGGAGCTCCCTGAGAACAGGCAGAGCCCTGTGCCGGGCAGCAGCCGCGCTGCTGAATGGGCTGCGCTGCATTCACCGGTAATCCCCAGTGTTTACACGGAAGTGGAAATCAATCGCTGCAAGTAATTAACTGCAAAGGGCACTCAACACCCGCTTCTTCTCTGGAAGCAGCTCCCGTGCCAGCCGGGGTTGCTCAGCAAAACTCGCACGCCGTCGCCCAGTGCACAAAAGGCCCCGGCAGCGCTTCCTGCACCCCGGCACGAGCTGCCCACCCCGCTCCTGGGGGGCTCCCACCTGTGGGGCTGCCAGCAGTGGGGCTGGGGCTAAGGCTCCGTGCTGGGCTGTGGCCTTTTCTGTGGGGTTTTGGATAAAGGCAGCTCTGAGCCCGAGCTGGATGGCAGCCGGGAGTGTTCAGCAAGCCACGGCGTTCCTCAAGAGTGAGGGAGATGCAGAGGGTGAAAGGCCTCGGGAATGCGGGGTGCTGAGCTGGGGCTGGGGTGGAGGGGGGAATGGAGGCCCGGTGTGGGTCAGCGGGGCTGCAGCAATGCAGAGAAACCTCGATCCTCGTCGCTCGGAGCTGGGACGCTGCTGGGAGAGGCAGGTGGGAGGAGGCGTGGGTCGCGGCGGCAGAAATAGCAGCCCGGTCCCCCGACGTGAGATTAACCGAGTGACATTTCAGGCTCCTGTGTTTTTGACCCAATTTCTCAGGCGAAACTCGAGGAGGGAGGAGGAGGAGGAGGAGGAGGAAGGTGCAGCATGCGTCACGCGTGCACGTGTGTGCTAGCATGTGCCCTCGCTGCCACGTGTGAGCGTGCACACATGTGCCAGCGTGCACACGTGTGTGCACAGCACTGGAGGGGACAGGAGCACGAAGCCCCTGCACGGAGCTGTGCTGAGAGGGGGAGGTGAGGGCTTTGCAGCACCGGGTTTATTTTTGCTGTTGCCTGAGCACAGGCAGCCTCAGCTCGGTCACCGTGACTCATGCCAGCAGACAAACACTCAGGGACGCTCCAGGGGGGGCTGCAGTGGTGGCTTTTGTCACGACCCCCAGCAAATTGGGGCTGGTGGGGGGATGCGGGACGCAGCAGGGCTGGGGCTGGCAGCATCACTGAGCAGCTACAAAGGCCGTGGGCAGGCGCAGCAGCTCCGTGTGCATTGTGAACAGCTGCTGCGTGCTGTGCAGAGGGCTGCTGCTCCCCGCACGGCTGCTGGGGGCAAGGAGACTCGGGGTGTGCAGCTCAGCACCCAGCAGGGATGGGTGCTGCAGGAGGGCTGGCTTCACCCCCTGCCTTGGTGCGGGGGTGCTGGGGGCACGTGGGGATTTTGGGGCATGCAGGGACGCTGCACAGGGCTGTTTGAATGTAGGATGCTCCACTGAAGGGATGCCAGAGCACGCAAGGATGCTGGAAGATGCGGGGACGCCGGGCTGTGCAGGGATGCTGGAGCACGCAGAGATGTCAGCGTGCAGGGATGTTCCGGCGTGCAAGGATTCCTGCACACACCGCACTCTCTCACTGCAGTACCTCCAGGCCGCTATTCCCAGCCGCGCTCCACCAGTGCCACCTACAGAGCGGGACCAGGAGGGCACAGGGCCGGGGACAGCCCCGAATCAGCCCCGCTGGGGGGGACTCTCATAGCCCGGAGCTCAGAGCCCGTGCGAGGGGGCTGCTGGGGTGGGGATGAAGCCTTTGCAGGGTCAGCGAGGGGGTGCAACCCCTCCCAGCCCTCACCCCCACCAGCCCGGGCGGAGCGGGACCGGCGTGGGGCGGAGCGGGGCGGGACCGGTTCGGCCCCACGGAAGAGGCGGTGTCGTTTCCTGCCCGGGTTTGGCGCGGGGTGAGCGTTGGGGTCGGGGGTGGTTCGGGTATTGCTGTTTCTCGGGGGTCCCTAATGCTGCCCGGGTGTTCTCAGTGGTGCTCGGGGGTCCCGGTGCTGCCGTGCTCCCGCTACGTCCCTATTGCCGTCCAGGTCCGGCGCACGCAGCGATGCCCGCGGAGCCTTTGGTCTGCGCTGACACGGCCACGAGGTGAGTCCGGGTCCCGGGGGGGTTATAGGGGGGACCGGGGTCACCTCCCGCTGCCGCTGACCCCGGCACGGGGCCGCCGTCCCCGCAGGGTGAGCTCGGTGCTGAACCGCGACGTGAAGCAGTTCGGGAAGAAGCACATGTTTGACGCCAACGAGGAGACGTGCTGGAACTCGGACCAGGTGGGGAGACGGGGGAGGAGGAGGAGGATGGAGGGACGGGAGCGCATGGCCCTCTGTCTGTCCCCCACCCTAACGCAGCCCCGCTGCCATCCCTGCCTCCAGGGCAGTCACCAGTGGGTCACCCTGGATTTCCCCCGCACCGTCAGGGTCTCTCAGCTCCACATCCAGTTCCAGGGGGGGTTCTCCAGCCGGCGGTGCACGCTGGAAGGTGAGGGGTAGTGGGGGACGTGGGCTGCTCTGCCTCCCTTTGTGCACACCTGAGGGTTTTTGGGGCTGTGCCTGGTGCAGCACCTCCACACAGCTGCCTCTGCCCCTACCCTTCACAGGCTGCAGAACAGGAGAGGAACTGGTGAAAATATCTGACCTGTACCCCCAGGACATCAACGCCATGCAGATATCCTTTGGCACGCTGCAGGCTGGCAGAGCTGCCTTGTAGGTGATGGTTCTGCAGGTGGCACTTCTGCTACTGTCAGCTCAGCAGAGCTGCAGTCGCTCTGGACATCCCCACCCGTGTGTCCAGGTGTCCCCCTTGCCTGTTTTCTTTTTCCTTCATGGGCCCCACACAGATTCCAGGTGGAGGAGACAGCGCTGGATAAGTTGAAGATCACCTTTGAGAACAGCACCGACTTCTTTGGACGCATCGTGGTGTACCACCTCCAGGTCCTGGGGGAGAGGCTGTAGGGCAGCAGTTGCTCACCCATCACCTGCATTCCCCTGCAGGAAAGCTGCTCGTGTGGAGGAATGGGACAGCAAACCCCAGCAGCAGTGATGTGCTGCCCCCAGCTGCATCCCAAAGTGCTGATGGAGCGGGGACCCCCACCCCACAGGATGGCAGAGCAGGAGGGGCACTCGTGCAGGGCGCTACGTGCTGGAACTGTAAGCCACCTTTGCTGTCTTTTTTGGTGGGATGCAGCCTATGTGGATGGCTGAATAAATGGTGCTGTCCCTCAGCTCCTTCGTGGCTGCTCCATGAGCAAGGGACACCTGGGGATGGAGCCCCACGGTGTGTGCCCTGGACTCGGTGCTGTCAGAACGGCGCTGTGTGGTTTGGGGATGGGTGAGGAGGAGATGCTGCCCCCTCCCTGTGCTTTGGTGCTGGCTGTTTCTCGCCTTTAGCCACTCCTCAACTTGGAGCAGCTGTCTGCAGACTTGCAGGGCTCTGGCTCAGCTGTTGGATGAGGCAGTGCTGTGCTGCTGGCTGGCAGGGAGATGTTTCCTGCTGCTTTTTGCTCATGCCCTCGGATATTTCCCTGGCTGATGTAGTGCTGCATGCAGGGAGGTCTTGGCAAGTTTATGGGCATAAGAGCGAGCCATGCTTTTCAAAGAGACAGCTCTGGAGAGAAATCTGGGAGCAGCAGGAGGGTGCCAGCCTTGAAGAGGTTGATTGGCCCAGTTCCCCTTCGCAGTTCCTAAGCAGCTGGTGCTGGAATTGAGGGCTGGCTGCTGTGACAGGCCAGGGGGATGCAACTGAGGCAGCAAACAGGGCTCCACATGGCTGCTTTAGAGTTTATTTCCAAAAAATGCAATACCTGAATGCACACACAAAGCAGCTGAGCCCAGACAGAGCAGAAATGCAGCTGTCCTGAGGAGTGTCCCTAGGTGCAAGGCATTGAGGCCATGCCACCTTCCAGGAGTGGGTGGCAGAAATCTGCTGCAGTTCATGACTTCCTCCACGTGCTCCTCGCAAGAAGCATCGTGCTGCTGCCCGTTTGGGGACCACTGGTTCAGACCACGTTGGTCCCTGAGGAGAGCCCTACGTCAGCCCAGAGCAGCACTGGTGTTGCAGCAGTGCAGTGTGAGCTGCTGTGTCACTCCAGCCCCTTGTTCTGAAATAGCTTCAGGATGTGATTTTCAATCACCTGCTGGACTAAAGAAAGGAAAGAAGGGAAATGAAAAACAGAGAAGCCAAAGCTATTAGAAACCAGTATCTCTGTGGGCAGGACCTGGTCTCTGTTTCTGTTTTCTAGCAGGAAGCTGGGCAACACCTATCTCCCCTGTCCCAGCCCTGCTCCCAGCACAACTCTGGTTTGGAGGGGGGAACAGGGAATAGGAATCATTTTGATTTCTCTGGCTCAGTTTCTCTACGTGGCAGAGTCAGAGAGCTGTGGTGGAAGGTCAGAAAAAGCTCCATGCAGGGCTAGGAATTGCCTGAAGGCTTTTCAGGTGGGGAAGATGGGGCTCTGTGCCAGGCATGGAGGGGACACTTGCCTTTCTTGTGTCCCAGAGCCACAGCCAGATCCATGGGGGTGTAGCCAGAATCTGCTTCTGTCGTCAAGTCAGCACCACGAGCTGCAAGCAGGCAGTGGAAATCAGGGCACGGTGCTCCCACGGCGTCCCCTCCAGAGCTGGCCCAGGGTGAGGAGACCCCCAAAAAGTGCCCATCCTGGCTGGGCAGTGCCCTTTGACACCCCCAGGCTGCTTAGGCTCTCCCCCCAGGCATGTCACGCTCTGTCCCCAAGGTGGTTACCAACGAGCAGTGATTTCAAGGCCAAGGACTAAGTGCAGATCCCCGTTACCTAGTAGGGCCTCGACACACTTGACGTGATTGCCACGCACGGCGTAGAGCAGAGGAGTACCACCATTCTGCAGGAAAAGGGAAGGGGCTGTGTCACTGCTGGCCTCGCATGGGGCCGTGCTCATGCAGCTCCTGGAGCGATCAGTCCCAGCCCTTTTTGCCCTCTCCCAGCTCCAGGCTGGGTGTGTTGTTGCTCTGCTTAGGCTTTATTCTCTGTATACGATAAAGTAATTTCAAAGACAGCTTTAATTTCTGAGTGCAGTTTCCTAGAGGCTCATAACATCACCAGATAATTTGAAATTATTATCCAGATTAATTTCTCAAAACAACTGCCTGGGCAAATAAATGAGCATTGTGAGCCTGGAAAGCAGCGAGGAGAAGCACGTGGCTGCTGACAGCCTAGAACAATGTGAACCTGATGTTCCTTCTTCAAATGAGCTTTACCAAGCCTCACCCAGGCCTTGGCTAGCACTCAGCAGCACTCACCCAGTCGTAGATGTTGATGTCCACGTTCCTCTCCAGCAGCATGATGACGATGTCAGTGTATCCACCCATGCTGGCCAGGGACAGGGCACTCTCCCTTTCCTTTGCCAGCGCGTGGGGGTCAGCACCCTGGGGACAGCAAAGGTGTCAGTCCCAGTGGGAGAAAGCTCCTGCTGAGAACTGGGGTGCTTGGCAGAGCCTTGTCGGGTACCCCAGCACAGCTGGTTGTGGAGCCACATCCCAATGGCTTTGTGGAGAAGAGACTGCTCCCATGGTTCCAGTGACCTGTCCTTAACGAAGTCCTTAGCAGGCATGTTTTAATCAATAAACATCTCAGCTGAGGAATTAAAAGCCCTTCTCCAATGTCATCAGACTATGCCTGATGGTTCCTGTTACTCAGCCTCCTTTCACATCACTAATAGTGGCCTTGTCTAGGGGTGCCTGGACAATACACACCCTCTCTTTTGTTACTTATTTACCTAGAAATCTACCCCATGCTTTAAGCTCTGCTAGCCCTGGATTCCAGTATATCCTTTAGCAATGTATCACCTCATTAATCTTGGGTTCTGTTTTTCTCGGTGGTAATGAACTGCAGTTTTGCTGCAGCATCTGGCTTATGTGGCACAAGCACTTGTGGACACGTGGATATGGGACTGAGCTTTGGGGAGCACCCTGATTCAAGGTGCAGGAGGATCTGGTTCCTGCTCACCTCCACGCAGAGCCCGAGCTCCAAGCCTGGCTCTGGAGGACAATGCAGCAATGAGTTCATTAACTGCAATGATACCTCAGTGAGCGCATTTACTGTCAGATTACAGGGCCCAAGTGACAAGTCTGATCTCAAATTACCAATAAGCAGATATTTAATTACAAACAGTTATTGCTAGCTGTGAGATAAGGCTCTCTGTGCTCCTGATTTAGCCCGATGAGAAGCATCCAGCAGTATCTGGCCCATTAGCCCTGAAAACATGTCCTGAGCTGCCACAGGAAAGGCTGGCTGAGTTGGGGCAGTGCAAGACATTTTGGTAGTCACAGGGGTTGGAATGGAGAAGTTTCTTGATAATGAGGTGCTATGTAAGTGTGGCCTTACCCATTCCAGCAGGTGACGGACTGTTTCAATCTCTCCAAAGGCTGCAGCCCAGATCAGTGGTGTGAAGCCTCTCTCATCAGGTTTATTTACCAAGTTCTCACCTGCATAAAAACAGATGAGACAAAAAGAATGCTTAAAACCTTCTCTACTCCCCGTCCCCTAAATAAACGCAGCAAATACAAAACTAAGCCAGCTGTTTATCACAAGGTGCTCGATGATCTGGCAGGACTCTGCGTGATCTGAGGTGTGAACTCAAAGGGAGATGCTTACCTTTCTGAAGATGCTTCTTCAGCTGGCTGAGCTCACCTTGGGCAGCTAGCTGGTGAATGGACAATGCTGGGGGACAGAGAAAATTCAGCCATCAGAACAAAGTGCTTCCAGCTCAGCACCCACCATCTGTGGGGGAGTCAGCAGTGGATGCTTCATAGAGCATGGCAGCAGCAAATGGAGGGAGGTTCCACTGCTCCCTGCACACCCCACATGCATCTGCAGTCTGAGGTACACAGCTCGATCTGCCCAGCTCTACTTACTGTCCAGTGTGGCCGGGAGGGCTGAGATCTCATTGCCTCGCTGCCTGTTTGTCAGTGTGTTGGAGTGCTTCAGGGGGAAGCCTGTTCCAGAGAGAGGAGAGAGTCAGGGCACATCTCTGTGCACAGGGAGGAATGGGACTAACTTGAGGCCAAAAGCCTCATAAAACCTCATGGAAACCTTACGTGACTTATCTGAATCTATTCCCTCCTGCCCCTCCAAAAAAAAAAAGAATTATCGCTTTGCAAGTGGAGACCAAGGTTTGACCAGTGTGCAGGAACAACAGCTGAGCAGAGAAGATAAAACGGCCTGAACAGTTGCCCAAGGAGGGGCACGGTCCATCTGGGGCACTGCAGGAGACAGGGATCTTGCATTAATGGCATAATTGCACACGATATATTGCAGAGGACAGCCTGGGGACGCACTCATCTTCGTATCTCCTACAGAGGAAGAGCTCCACTTGGAAAGCTTGATGTATTTTCAACAAGCAATTCGTAGTATAATTAGGAAAGTGTACGGAAAGAGTTTGCAATCTCCAGTTCCACTGTGTGGAGCTACAGCGACCTCTCACTGCTGCTACGAGTCATCAGCAAGGCCTGGATTTGGACTTAGTCTTGCTGTGCTATGATAGGGACCAACAGCAGTAGATGACTTTTTTCCAGATGTCTTTGTAGGATGAGAGATCCTTTTGCCAGCGGATGACCTCTCCCACTCCTGTCTCTTACTGGGGCTGCATCCAAAGATCTGCAAGCACCAGGGTCTGTGATACTCACTGTCAAGGGTCGAGAGCTCAGAAGTCCTCTGCCTGTCCATCGAGGCAGCTGAGGGCTTCAGGAGAGCGTTTGTTCCATCTGCAGAAGGAGGGGTGGCCATTAGGGACCTTGGTGCCATTTGCTGGAGAGCAGGCTGGGCTCCAGCTATGGCATATAGCCACCCCTCCCTTACTTCGGGGGGGTTACAGGACAGCTACTCTTGCCAAACTCCTTCCCTGTATGAAATTCCCCGGAGGGTTGGTTCAACTTTTGAAGCCAAACTCCCCTCACGCGTGGCACTGTGCCACAAAGAAACCTGCTTTTATCGAGGATTCCAGGCTCCAGGCAGAGCCAGCGCTGCCCAGGTCTGAGCTCTGACAGCCCTCACCCCAGCAGTCACCTTCCACGCAGCTGGAGCACTGCATGCCCCTGTCCGTCTGCAGGAGCCCCGAGGGGACACCGCCGTCCCCAGTGTCCCTGGTCCCAGCCGGCTCCTCCGTGGCCGCTGCTCCCTCGGTTCCATTCTCACTTTCTTCTTTCAGGAGCTCCCCGTTGTCCCCATCGTTCAGCGGGGCCTCTCGTTCACCTTCCATGGGGAAACTGCCACACAGCAGCGCGTGGAGAACAGAAAACAATAATAAGGAACAGAGGAGGGGGAAGCTGCCAGGACCAGCAGAAACGGGATGCCGCAGGACCGCATGTCCCCAGAGATGGGGCTGCGAGGGGACACCCCCACCCCGCAGGGCCTCCCCCAGCCAGGGGGCGGGCGGCTCCGGCCCCGTGGGGCTCTATGGGGACAAATGTCCCCTGGGGGTCCCAGCCCTCGGAGGTGCCCGGTGACAATGGGGGGGGGGGGGGAGGGAGGAGGGGCGCGGCCCGTACGCAGCCGAGGCCTAGACGTGCGGAGCGGGGAACAACAGAGGGAGCGATCGCGGGGCTTTACCTGATCGGACCGCACTCCGAGGCAGCCCCGAGGCGCGGCCCCCGACAGCGGGGTGCGGGGGGTACCCCTACGGGCGGGGCGGGGGCGCGGGGCGGAACGCGTGTGCCGGGGGCGGTGTTCCCGGCCGGGGCGGAAGTGGCGCTGGGAGCCGGCGGAAGCGGAAGTGGCGGCGGCGGCGGGGCGGGATGGAGGAGGCCGAGATGCAGCTGAAGGTGAAGAAAGGTCGGAGCGGTCGGAGCGGGGCGGACGGGCGCGAGGGGGCGCGGGCGGCGGGGCCGGCGGCGTTCTGTCCCTCTGTCGCGATAGGGCTGCTCGCGACAGAGCCCTGCGCTGCCGGCAGATGTCGTGAGAGAGGAGGGCGGGGCCGGGAGGGAGGCATGTCGCGACATATCGCGTGCGCGCTCGGAAGCTGCGCTGTCTGCCGCGGTTTTGGAGCGGCTGTGACCGAAGCTGAAGCAGAAGGGGGAATGGCTTTGGTGAGTGCAGCCCTCGGCCGGTGCTGCGCTCCCCGCTTTGCTCCGAGCTCTGCCTCCCGCCGTTATTGACTGCGGGAGCTGTGTCGGCCCACAGGGGAGGAGGGCTCAGAGCTCCTGCACAGCGCAGAAACGGCCGTTGGGAAAGGGGGATCTTCTGAGGAAGCAGCAGGAGAAGCCGCGTTCGCACACTGGATGCTTTTAGGGCATCGCTGTGGTTGGTGTTTGGGAGGAGAGGCAGAAGGACCCCAAAGCAGGAGGTTCACCTGCTTTCACTCCCTCCCATCTCTAGGCCGGCTCAGGTTGCTCGGAAAAGGCACGAGCAGTTCCCAAATCCAGGCCATCCCCAGCTGGTGCGGGGCTGCTGGGCCAGCAGCATCTCAGGGTGATGTCTCTGCCTGGTGCTGAGCTCACTGCAGGTGCCATGGCACGGAGAGTGCAAAGTGAACCACCTGGGAAACGGGGCTTTGCCACCGTGACCTGGTTAACAGATATTAACGTGGTTAACAGCTGGAAATTTTTGGTTTTTCCTCTGATCTCTTCTCCGGCACGTTGTTGCTTTTGAAACTTGGAGTCTTTTGTGCAGTGGGCTTTCTGAACCCCATATCTCCCATAGACACCTTGAGAGATGGTGCCCATGGGTGCCCTTCCAGCCCCATGTTCCTCCTCCTCACCTCCTGTGACTGTTGTTTCCCTGTCTACAGTTACAGACAAATTCACAGAGAGCATGTATGTGCTGGCCAATGAGCCCTCCGTGGCCCTGTACCGGCTCCAGGAGCACGTCCGGAGATCACTTCCAGAGCTCGCTCAGCACAAGGTGAGTGGAGCACCAGAGCTGTTTTTCTGAGCTGCTGTGTCGTTCTTATCTCACTGCCTCGGGAAGGAAATCTGCCATCAGGGCATAGGTGCTGTGTAGGAGGTGCTGAGGGACCCTGCTCAGCCCAGGCTGGAGGAGATGAGGGGGATTTGCACATTCACCTGCAGATCTGGGGTAAAACTTTCACGACAGCCACATCCCTGAGCTCCCAGTGCTGGACGTGTGTGTGGAGACAAAGAAAAACGACTCTTGTAAGAGGGAGGAGGGGGGGGAGGAGGCAGACGTTAAATCTTATTACCCCTGACTGCACTGCAAGATTTTTATTTCCTACATAAAATAAGGAGGAGGGTGAGAGGAGGGAAGGGGGTGTGGGAAGAAACCGGTGAGAAGAGCCCACACAAGGAAAGGCAGGATAATGAATCGCATCTCACAGCTGTGTTCCTACTTTCCTCCAGAGCACGGAGCAGAGACACTTTAATGCCAGCCTTGTTGTCCTTCTCCCTCTTCTGCCAGTCATGATTCATTAGGAGTGATGTCTCATGAATAGATTACTGCTTCATGTCTATGCTAATGCACTGTCAGGCCTCATTTTTCACCTTTGCTTTACAGCCCTAGTTTCCAAATTAACCTGGATTGTGACACTTTATTATTCAATTATTTATTAACATTTTATATACGTGTCTGTATGCAGTGGTAGGTATACAGAGATGTATATGTATGTATAGCACATGCTGATGCGATTGCATCACTGGGAATCAGGAGACAGGTTTATAGAATTATTCCTGAGCTGTCACTTGCTTTCATTTAATCAAGATAGCCCTGGTTTCAGGGAATGTGTCTGGAACAAAAGGAAATTGAGCAAATTGTATGACAAGTCATGCAGAGGGAAGAGATCAGTTTCCATCACCGAGGGTTTATAACAGGGAGGAGGGCGAAGGGCAGCACAGAAGCACAAACAGAAGGAGCAGCCAAGTGAATGAGCTGGACACCACGCTGGTGGTGTCTCCTCCAGCCTCATCAGCCCCCACGTTCCTTCTTCCAAGACTGCAGTGCCATTTTTGGGACCATGGGGATGGATATTTTGGGTTGCTCTGCTGAAACCCATCAGCTCTGTTACAAGGCACTGGAACTGGAGGGTGTCAGCAGGGCTGTACACCGTGGAAGCACTGTCAGGTTTTATCTAAATCAGAGCAAAGGCACTGAAGTAAGGTGGGTTTAATTCCTCAGAATGGAAAAGAAGAAAAGGGAGTGTTCTGCCTGCCTCCATTTTCTTGTAATTTAGTCCCAAGGTGCAAGTAATGTGTAAAGGAAACAGGATTTATTGGTGGTTTCCAGCTTTCCCTTCAGCCTTGCAGCAGCTCTGTCCATGGCTGGCAGAGTTCTGAAATGCAGCTTTTGCAATTCCTAGGGAGATTAAACCTATGAAAAATTAGGAGAGAGGGAGCTTGAGAAGGGGGGGGGTGAAGTATGCAAGGAGAAGGTCACCTCCACGCCTTTACAACAAGCAACTTCCTTTGATTTGATTAAAAATAATCTTAATACCTTCCTCACCATCTCAAACTCTCCAGGCAGATTTAGCCCCTTGCTGATAAGATGCAGGGCCCTCGCTGCCTCCACGTGTCAGAGCTGTGCTGCTAAGCCCTGCTTTGCACAAAGCTGCCTTTCTGGATTTCCCCTGATCTTTTGAGAACTTGCATCTATCTCCTCATTAATTTACTGCTAAGCAACAGTAATGTATCCTTAGTATATTAATAACTGGCTTTAGTTCTTAAACTGCATCCAAACGCACCTCCTGGGAATCTGAAGAAAGGATATTAAGGAAAGTGGAAGAGCTTTAGGGAAAGGCTTTTGTTCCGAATTAATGGCACAGCATTCCCAGGAAGTAGCGGGAATGCTTAGAATGGACATCACTGGCTCTGATACTGGGAAATCATTGAAATGTGCTGGTGCTCAGGGCCACAGGTGGGTGGGTGTTGTAGCAGACTGTATTGCTTCCACTTCTTCACAGGAGCTTTGCAGTCACCATCTCTGGCTTTCCAGTTTTACCTCTGTGCCCTCATCCTGCACTGGGCTTTGTGGGCTGACAGTACTTCAAATTGTCCACAGTGTGTGCTGCTGCTGGAGGAAATGGTGCTGCTGATTTGCCAGGTGGGGTCTCCTGCCCTTCATGGGATAGAGCCATCTTCCAGCAGAGCAGTGAGAGTGCTGTGCTGCTCTGGCAACTGAGCCAGAGCAGTGCTGGGCACTAAATGCTTGTTAAAGATCATCTGGCGCCGCTTGGAGAGAACAGGCTGCAGAGCTGCGGGACATAGCTCCCTGTGCTCAGAAAGCCTGCTCTCAGCAACAGCTTATGGTTGTGTAAAACGTGATTGGACTTCTGGGATGAGCACGGCCTCTGCAGGACAGCGTGTGGGGTTGTGAGTCGGGTCGGAGGACCCTCTCCTGCCGAGCACTGCCTGGAGTGCTGCATGTAGAGGCTTGTTCCTTTTGTACTTGAAAGCTATGTGGTCAAGCGTCCCGATGTAGGACAGGCTTTGAACAGTAGAATGGATTTTGGATGCACTCCAAGCTCCTAGCTGACCTCCTTCAGTCACAAAAAGAGGCCCTTGCGTTTTCTTTGGCTTGCAACTAGACCCAACAGAATAGACCTGAGAATTAGCTCCCATGAGAACATATTTTAAGAAGTGCCCGAACTGCTTTAGCACTTTTGAAATAGTTATCTATTGAGCAACACCTCTGAATTCAGCTGTGCTTTCGTGGTGATTTGTGTGAGCATTTGGTTTTCCCTTTCCTTGGAGAGCTACAGCACACAATTACATCTCGTGCCAGAACTGCCTGTGTGTAGTTGAGCTTGTGTGAAGTTTACAGGGCTCCTTCTGAGCTCATGAAAGGGAGGGCAGAGCGCTGACTGCTCCCCCCAGAGCAGGCTAGAGGAGGCTTGTGGCTGTGATAGTGGCTACAGATAGCAAGCAGAATGAAACAAGAACCTGTGGAGTGAGCTGTTTTACCTGGTCTTGCACAGGGGGCTGAGGACTGGACTTGGCAGGAGCTGTGTTGGGCCAAGCACACCGGGGGATCTGGGCACTCTGGCACTCTGTGGCAGTTGCTGGCTCACGGGTACAGCTGAAAACAAGGGGAATTTTGCCAGAGCATCCCAAGCGTTGGCTCCAACCAGCAGCCCTTCCAGAAATGCACGCAATAAATGTTTCTTTCCAATGCTAGAGCTTGGCACCAGGAGCCAGGCATCACAGGCTGTCAGACAGCATGCAGGATCCAGACGCAGCTCCAAGTGAAAAGCAGCCAGAGCCCTCGTTTGGGCAATGCTGGCAGAGTGCATCGATGTGAGCTGCGTCACTGAGTGCTCACCTAATGCTGCCTTCTTGTTTCTTTCAGTCTGACATGCAGAGCTGGGAGGAGCAGAGCCAAGGAGCCATCTACACCGTGGAGTACGCCTGCAGGTACTGCAGACTCACCCAAGCAGAACTGCCTAATAGAAACAAAGCCAAGGTTGCCTGTGCTTCACCAGTGCCTTCCTGGTGTGAGCCAGGGAGAAAGCAGTCCGGTGGAGGTGTGAGGGTGTAGGGCAGAGCTCTCAGAACCTCTGCAGCTTCACTTTGCTGAGCACACAGCTCTTCCCCTCCTGATGCTGCAGTGCAGTCCTGCCCTTCTCCTGCAGTCAGTCCACTCGCTAAACCAGCATGTGTCTGAATATGCAAAGCACTGTTAGTCTGAGGGTGTTCTAACCAATCCTCCTCTCTCTTTCAGTGCCATAAAGAGCATGACTGACAGCAGTGTGTACTTCAAGAGCATCGACAGTCTGCTCAAGCATGCCATTGCCATGAAGGATCAGCTGAACGCCGCTCAGGGCCGCAGGTAGCAAGGCACTGTGACACTGCCCTGTGTGTTTACCAGTGACCCCTCTGGCTGACAGAGGCTTTGGTGATGTAATGCAGCTCAGAACAAATATGCCCAGCAGTTATTTCAGTAATGTCATGCCAGACTATTGTTTAAAACAGTGTGCTGCTTGCCTTCTGGCTTTGTTTACCATGGGAAGCAAATAATCTTGTTTACAGAAAGGGATAAGTGGAAAATAATTTATTTCCTTATTTAAAAAGGGATATTTGGTTCTGTAATAACACTAAAGCTTTGTGTTAAAGGCACTCGGAGTGTGATGATGCTGCTGAGATGGAGTAGGTCAGAGGCTGCCTTTGGTGCTGCTCTCTGTCATGCGTGTGGCCCTTTCCCTGAGGAAAGTCCCATAGAGATTAGTGGTGCTGGCAGATAAAGCAGAAAGATGATGCGTTCCTGTGCTTTGCAGTTGAAGTACAGCTACTAAAACATCTTCCTGCAGATCATCTGAGTCCAGTTTGTTTGTCTCTCCTGAGAACTGTGTTAGTATTGGAGTGTGACTGGTTAGGAGTGAGAGAACTCCCAAACACCCATGCTCACCACAAACAGTTTTAGATGTCCGTCCCTGATAAAACCACCACAGCAAACAAAGTGCCTCTGTCTCTGCAGGGTGACTCTTTTTTTAGACATTTCTGGTACAAGGTTCTGTGTTTTCCCAGTTGCCCATGCAGCAAGGTCACGCTGTCCAGCACTTACAGAGCATTTTTAGTTTGGTTTTTTTTTGTGGTGGTGTGGCTGTGAAGACTGTTGTCTTAACACCCACGGGGGCTGGTGTGTGCTGCTGCATAGCGTGCACAGAACACTGAAAGGTGTTCTTGTCTTAAGCAGCTTTCCTACTGCAAGCAGTGAAGTTTTGAGGGAACCCCTGGCTCTTCACATTCTCCTGGCCACTTATTTCCTGCTGCTGGAGGTGACTGTCTGTTTCTTTTTACAGCACTGCTGCTCCACAAGCCAAGAATCCTCCAGCTAGTTCCTGATTTCAGACAAGACAGGCTGTCCTCTGCCTTCTTCTCCAGCTCTGTGTTCTCCGACCACGTAGAGGAATCAGAAACCTTCTGCTCAGTCTGTGAAGCTGCACAGAGGCCTCTCCCTGTCTCTCTGTTCCTAGGAACAAGGTGCTGCACCTGAGCAGGAAAACCCTTCCACAGAGGTCAGGACTGCCTTTGGGGGCTGCTTTGGGGAGCAGCTGTATCCCTTTCCACAGTGTTTTGCAGAAGGGAGATGGGGTGGTTCTGCATTTGTCCTTTCCAGTTCTTTTTGATGGTGGACTGCTTTGAGACATTTTTCCTCTCTAACCTTTGGCCACAGAAACAGCTCAGGAAAAACTAGGTCTTGCTTTCAGTATTTTGTAGGTGGCTGTGTCCAGACTGAACGTAGGCACGCTTCAGCCTCGTTCAGGGGGTGTTCTGCAAGGAGAGTTTTTTGAGTGTGTGCCAAAGAGTTGCTGAGTTTGGTCTTAGTGAGAACAGTAATAAAAAGGAAAAAACAAGTTCGCTGTGTCTCAGACCTTCCCCCTCTTGCTTGCTCGGGCTGGGGGGTCTTGGAGCCTGCTGGCTCTGCATATTTCAAAGGGCATGGAGCAAAACAGGGACTCGTGGAGTTGGAGCCTTTCAAGTGAAAAAGAAGCTGTCCTGTTCTTTGGAAAAAGAGAAATGACACAGAATGAAGAAAATCCTGCAGTGTTAATCTCTCTTGGAACCAACAGTTCTGTTCTGCTGAGGAATTTGCCAAGGATACAGGGATCAAAGCAGCGCTGGATTCAGTTTCCAAGAAAGGACTCTGTGTTGTGCTCAGGGTAACAGGTGTCTCAGGATAAAAACATGGAAGCTGAGTTGGGAGCTGGATCAGTGGCCTTCCTTCACTCCCTGAAGTGCTTTACAGATTGTTGGGTGGTGAGGACGTGGGGAAGATCCCAGCGTGTGGCTGCAGTGGCTGTGAGTTAAACCCACTCAAATTTAACAGAAGCAGCATCTGCACTTGCATGTTCTGTCCTGCAGTCAGCAGAGGACCACCAGCACAGCCCCTTCCTGCTCCTCAGGTCTTGGCTTTGAGAACTGTCACTGTTCTTAAGGTGTCACCCCAGAAATCCTCAGCAAGGTTTTCCCACAGAGCACTGGATGTGCAGTTCTCTGCTCAGCAAACCGTGTCCTGCTCAGAGCTGCTGGTGACAGGAAAACAGAGGAGAAAGAAGGAAGGCAATGGAAGGGGAGAGGGGCATGGCTGGCCAGAGAAACCAGCTGGTCTGCTGGGGAACGAGGGTAGGTCTGCTCCTGGACAAATCCTCTCACTCCTCACACATGTGCCACTTTCTTTGCTGCTGCTCAATGCCCTGCAGTGCTGGGACAGTCCTGCACGAGCCTCTGCCTGCCAGTGCTGTCCTTGTTTGCAGGAGGGGCTGGGAGCTTAGGCTTCTCAGCAAAGAAAACCTGTGGCTGTGGCTGCTCAGGCCCAAGCAGCATCCTCCTCCAAGCAGGAGGGCAGAGGGTGAAAAATCAGCCACCCCGATCTCACGAGGGATCATTGGCACTTGGACTGTGACGTGATCTACATTAAGCTCTAAACAGAGATGCTCTGGTGCCTGCAGTTCCCCTGGGATGGGGTGGATGCTCTCACACCAGGGTCGAGTCCTTGCCCGACGCTCCAGGTTTGCGTGCCAGCACGTTCCTCATCTCATGGGTCACACCGTTCCAGGGCCTGCCCTGTGCCTGCAGCAAGGCTGACTCTGCAGACAGCGTCCTGTGCGTGCGGGGCAGGTGGTAGCTCTCCTTCTCAGAGTGCTCCCCGGGGCTGCCCGAGGACGTGAGGTTGCTGCTGGCCGGGGAGCCCAGCTGGGATTTGTGCTCCAGGAACGGAGGGAAGGAGAACTCCCTGTGGATCTCAGGCCGGGGTGCAGCAGCCATGCTCTTGTTGTTCAGGTTGCTGCCAGGAGTTTCGCTGTGCTGAGCAGAGTCGTTCTCATACAGAGTGTGAGAGACCTCGGAGAGGCTGCGGTGTGACAGCTGGGAGGCGCGGAGCAGGGCGTGCGTCACCGTCACCAGCAGCACGATGACACCGGAGGAGAGGATGCAGGCGCTGGCGATGCCGGCCTCCAGTTCAAACAGCAGCAGCATGTAGATGGCAAGAGCTGGAAGGGGAGAGCAGCACGCCGTGAGGAACCTGGTGGACTCAAACCGTGCATCAGAGTTCAGGCCAGAATTGCCCCGTGGGGGCTGCTCACCGAGAGTAGAAAGTTCATGCTCCGAATGGTGCTGTTTGCAAAGCAAACCTAATGCTTCAGTGGAAATACACAGCTCATGAGCAGCCCGGGCCTCTGTCTGGCTGCTGGCTGGGCATGAACCCTTCCTTCCCCCCACGCCAGGCTGTGCTCCTGGGCAGTGAGCACTTACCTGCCAGGTAGACTGAGACCCCGCAGCAGAACAAGCCGATGGCCGCGTGGCGAACTGTGCGGCTGTCCAGGAGGAACCAGTCTGCCCTGCAAAATGGGAGAAAAACACTTTGCTGAGGTGAGGCTGCGTTGTCTCCTGGCCCCTACTGAGCAACCAGAATGCTGCTTCTGTGTGGAGAAGTTCAAGACTGAGACTGGAGCACAAGGAGCTCTGCAGAATTGGGGTTTCCCCTTTGCTGCACAGCTCTGGGTGTGCTGTTTCTGCTCTGGAAAAGGAATTTGAGATGAATTTTCAGACTTTCCCTGTCTGGTTCTGGCTGTGCTTTGGAAAGCAGGTGGGGCAGAGAGGAGAGATCCAGGAGGCTCAGGGCTCTCTGTTTGTCCTGTTCAGCAAACCTGGAAGAGCAAGCAAGGAACGAACGCGAGGCATCGTGCATCCCTTAAAGAGAGTGGAAAGCAAAGTGCTGGTGCACCGAGTTAAGCAAGTCCAGGTTGTCTCTGCACCCTCAGGAATGGATTTCATTGCTCATCTCAGGTTGCCAGCCCTTTGTCTGGAGGAGATTGCTATTTGAATCACGCCTAAGCCAGAAGAGGAGAAGACCAGCTCCTTTCCAGCAGGGCCCTCCTTTCCTACGCAGATCATCATGGGTTCTGTGGCACCTCCTGAAGTCCCAGGGCTGGTTGGAAGGGCACAGGACCTCAGCAGGCAGTAGTGTGACATGAGAGTCCTGGCAGGACCAGCCCTCACATTGCTCTTCCATGGCAGCCAGCTCCCTACGTCCTATGGGACAAACGGAGCAGCCAAGGGACGCTGTGCCCCGTCCCCATTTCCCCCCACGAGTGCCCCAACGCCGTGCCCTCCTCCTGGGCCTTCTGCAGCCTGTTGCAGCCGGGAGCCGTTAACAGAGCCTGAACCCTCTGCCCGGCGAGGAAGAGCAGCCCTTTTGTTCTATTAATTACCTGAGTCGGGAGGGATTAGCGGGGAGGAGAAGGACTTTGTTTGGAGCTGGCTCGGACCATTGAGCGCAGCGCTGAGAAGCGGAGCGGTAATTCAGTGTGACAGCCCCAACGTGGGAAAGGTCCCTGGGACGTGAGCGGGTCCCCTAATGAAAGCAGAGCCCGGTGGGGCCACGGAGACGGCAGCAAACGGCGTCACGGGGAGAGGGGCTGCGTCCCAGCACCTCCTGCCTCTGCCTGCCCACGAACACGCGTGTAACCCTCAGCTCACAGCTGGGGAAATGAGGCACTGCCTGAGCCGTCCCAGGCACAGGGATGCAGAGCCAAGGCTCCCAACCACCCCTTTGCGAGCTCCCTCCTGCCAAAGCCAGGCACCACCAATGAGTGGCCTCTCACTGCACCAGGACTCGGGAGGAGAGCACAGAAGCATCACATAAAGGCAAACCCTGCTCAGTGGGGTGAGGGCTGCTCCAGCCTGGGAGCCCTGGAGCAGGTTGTGGTGTGGCTCTGCATGCCCTGCCATCAGCCGTGCTCATCCTGCCCGAGGATTTCAGAGAAGAACAGCTCCAATGTGTATTTTCCAGCCCAAATGAATACAAAATCTCCAAACGAACTCGCAGCCGACAGGCAGATTTTTCTGCTGGCCCCAAGGTTTACTCCGGGAACTCTGTGTTTTGCAGAAATATTTTGCTCCCATTCGCTCATGAGCACACGGGGCAGCAGCATCCCTTGGAAGCTGCCGGGTGAGACTTGCTGGAGCTGCTGCACACAGTGCGAGGCACTCAAAGTTTTGTCAGGTCTGGGGCAAACCTGCTGAACCCAATTTATTTCCTCTAGCTGAGCTGTGACTTGCTCAGAGTGGTCCCAGAATGGCCCCGTGGGGACCAACCTCCACCGGGCTGCCCTGAGCTGCACGTTGCTCTTGCTTTTGGTTCACCCAGGAGCAGAGCCACTGCCCGAAGCCAGGTGATGGCGGAGGAAGCAGAGAGGAACTAATTGCGCTGGAAACAGTTCTGCAAGTGTAAGTGTGCTGGTTGTGATTAAGTCAGCACACGTCTGCTGGCCACCCAACCCGGGTGTGCAGTCACCTGGCGGTCACTGCTGTGCCAGGGGACAAACCCAGGCAGCTTGGGGTGCAGATGCAGCGCCCAGGGATGCTCTTGGCTAACTCCATAGGGTGCACGGGTGCAGCAGCTGGAAGCTCATCCGTGCAGTCACTGCGTGCATTCACAGCGGAGGGGACAAATTCACAGCCCCGGGGATGGTCCCAATCCATAGGAGAGCGCAGCAGGGAGGAATTCGGGGCATCACCTCTCAGCGTTCACCCAAACCCAGAGTGGTCCAACCCCTCTGCCCACCCTCCTCGGGGAGAACCCAATATCGCAGGGGGAGGAGCTTCCTCTGCACCCCTGGGGGTCCAGAGCACCCCAGTGCTCCCCACACCCTCCTGCCCCCCAACCCCCGGTACTCCCCCCGCTCTCACCGCTCGGATCCGGGCTGCCCCCGGCACAGCTCGGTGCTGAAGTAGCCGTGGAGGAGGCAGAGCAGGAGGCAGCTCACGTTGAGCACCAGGCAGAGCGCGGCCAGGACGGCCGACACCGGCAGCAAGACGGCGGCCGCGGACTCCGGCAGCGCTCCTCGAACGGAACCGGGACCGCTCCCGGGAACGGTCCGCCCCGCCGGCAGCTGGAAGATGAGGCTGGAGGCGAGCAGGGCCATGGCGGCGGACAGCGTGCCGAAGAGCAGGAGCACCGTCAGGGTCCTCTGCGGGTAGGAGGAGGGCATGGCGGGGCCGGCACCGGGAACCGGGGGATGCTGAACCGGGGGAGCGGCGCGCACCTCTCGATCCGCCCCGGGACCGAGCGCTGAACCTGGGAGAGCCGCTCCGAGCAGCGCTGCCCGGACGGGGCGGTCCTGCCCTTCCCAGACCTCCCCCCCCAGGGCCGGGCCCCCCTCCCCGAGCGACGCGGAGCAGCTCCGCCCGCGTCCTCCCCCGGAGCCGGGGGCAGGAACGGGGCGGGGGCTCCGGGGACGGACGCGGGGACGGATGGACCGGAGGGGGCTGGCGGTCCCCCACCGACCCCCTTCACCGCCCCCTCAGCCGTTTCTCACGCAGCTCCTGGGACACCGTCCCAGCCGGGGTCTGCCCCGCTCCCGCAGCTCTGCGTCGAGGAAGGGGACCCGATCCCGCACCCACGGAGCGGTGCGTTTGGCCTCAGCTGCTGTGCAATTTGGGAGCGAACACCCGGAAAGCGTCCCTTCGAGGCTGAGAAAGCCGGAACGCGGGGCCGGCCCAACTTTCCCGTGCCTTATAAATATCCTGGGAAGCAGAAGTGCCTATTCCCCTGGGAAGGGCTGGGAATTGCCCTCTGCAGTGCACTCCCTCCGGGGGGATGGGGGTAGCACTTGGCACAGTCCCGTTCTGCGTGGCCATCAATGTGGAAAAATTCACTTCCCAGGTCCCCTTTTACTTTGGGAAGACACTCAGGAGCGGATGGGAAACTGAGGCAGAAATTTCCCCTTTCAAACCCTCAGCCCCCAGAGCACCTGCATGGGATAAAGGGGATGGACGTTGGGGCTGTGCCTTTCCGTGCACATCCCAGGCAGCCTGCCAGGGCCAGGATGAGCACACGAATGGGGTATGACACCGGTTCCTTCCAGCCTGGTTGGGCCCGTGCCCAGCCCAGCTGTGGGATCGGGATGGGCGACCTTTCCGTCAGAGCCGCCTGTCCCGCGTGGGTGGTTCCTGCTGGCACCCTCTGCTCCGGAGCCGCGCGGGACACGGGGCTATTTTGAACACTGGCGTTGTTGGCCTTGGCAGGCAGTGAGGGTTTGGCTCCCTGCTCATTTCCAGCCCCGCTTGCATTTTTGGCCGTGGGGGACGGCGGTCCCCAGGCCCACATCTTTGGCATTTGGCTCAGGGACCCCAAACCAGCACCCAGTGCCAGTGTCCCTAACCCCTCTGTGCGGCTGCATCACTTGGGGCTCAGCTCAGATCCCCCAGAACCCCCATATTGGGGGCACAAAGGGCCTCCAGAGGGAGCTCAAAGCTTTTGAACCTCGAGCTTGCTGGGAGCAGCCAGCCAGAGCCTGGACAACCCCTGCACACCCCCTGACCCCGGGGACAGCCCCACAACCAAAGAGGGGGCTCAGCTGGAAGCAGCTCTGGGTCAAGCCAGGAGACCCTAAGGTGAAGGCGAGGTCAGGGAGGTCCCATGCTCCGGGTGGACGAGAGGCTGCCTCGTGTGTCCCTGCCCTGCAGCCGAGGCAGGAGGAGACAGCCAGGGACAGCTGGACGTGTTGCTGCAGGATGCTGCTCTCCCGATGCTCTTGCACTCCTGCTCTGCCTCCCACCTCCTCCCCAGGATCAATTAAGATTACGAGCAAGGCTAATTAACAGTCTGCTAATTGCGCTCTGAAGCCCTCTATAAATCGTGAGCTTTAAAAGCAGCTCTGAAAAAGAGACCGTGTCCTTTCTGCCTGCACAAACCCCATAGAAAGTCTGATCCGGAGAGCCCCTTCCCTCCAGCCCCACTGCTCGGGGGCTGGGACCGGCACGGCAGGGCGCACGGACACATCCCCTCCTGGGGAGCTCATTTCCATCCTGCTCCTTCCCACCTGCTGCCTGGGCACGTGAGTTCAGAGTTGCATCAGTTCCCTGCTATAAACACGGCTGCTCCCGATGGGATGAGCAGCTCCCGGGCATGCGGAGCCCTCCTCCCTGGGGCTGACCTGGGGGCATCAGTGTCCCCCAAGCCCAGAGCTGCCCACTCCATTGTCACCACGCGATGCAGCAGCATCTCTCTTCGCTCTGCAAAGCGAATTCGGAACGGTCCCTCACCGGTTTGGAGCTGCAGCACCCACAGACACGTGCATTCTCCTCTCCCTGCCCCACTGCCCACGTTGCCCACGCTGGGGACGGTGCCAGCAAATCCCAGCTGAGCTCTCCCAGGTGTCACCGTGGCCTGACCCCCCCTCCCCCCCCACCTCGGCAGTGCACGGGAGCGGCAGCGGTGCGTTTTGCAGCGCTCATTGCACGGCGCTTTGCTTGGCTCGGAGGCCGCGGGGTGCACGTCGAGGTTCCGCTCAGCGTACCCAGCGCTTCCTCGCTGCCTCCCTCGCGTTGTGTCACCGCGGTTAGCCGGTCCCCGCGTCGCTTTGCGCCCGTTTTGAGCTGAGCAAAGGCAGTGGCTTCCCCGGACGGTGCCCGTTCTGCCCACGGGGCCGAGGGGAGCCCCTCTCGGGGGGGAGGGGGGAATGTAGGAAACAGAGACGTTTATAAGGAGAGGGAAAAAGCCAAAGCGTCGACCGCTTCGTCGCTGAGCTGCTGTGCTTCTGAGCCGATGAGGTTTCTTTGCGGTTTGCGGGGGGGCGGGCACCCCCAGCCCCGTTGGTGGATGGACGTGCAGGAAGCTGGAGGCGCTGGGGAGCCCTAACCCTGTGCCCTCAGCCTCAGTGAGGGCACGGCCACCCCTGAGACCCCCCAGAATCGCACTGCTGACCCCATCACCTCACCTTTATGGCAGCCCCCCCCCCCCCAGCACCCCAAGAACGGACCCCCCCCTCGGGCCCTTCGCTCCGCCCCTTTCCCCGGAGGGGGCGGGGTTTGCAAACCATCCTCTCCGCATCAACCAATGGCGAGCCAGCCCGGCAGCGATATGCAAATTTCTCCCAGTTGAGGGGCGGGGCTATGCAAATGTTGCCGTGCGGCTGGAGCAGGCGGCGGGCAGCGCGCGGCTCCCGGCAGCGCACCGGACCGGGACCGGACCGGGACCCGACGGCGGCGGGGCCGCACCGGGCCGGGCCGGCTCCGCTCAGCGCCAGGCACCCGCGGCCGTGCCGGCGGAGACCCACCGAGGAGAAGGAACCGCTGTCCAGGTGCGTGTCCCAGGTGGAGAAGGTGGCGGTCCCGTGCGCACGGGGCAGCGGAGCCGCCCCAATCCCCGGTGGGGAAACCGGGAGCGAGCTGTGAGCCGTCGGCTGGCACCGGGGTATGTGAGGGGGGGAAACGGGCAGCGCTCCCCCAGCCCCGTGCCTCGGAGGGACCGCTCGGGGCCGGCAGCGCCGCAGCGGACGCCCCGTCGGTGCGCACGGGGCCGGGGGAGGGGGCGGCCCCGTCCGGTGCGGTGCGGTGCGGTGCGGTGCGGTGCGGTGCGGTGCGGCCGGGACGGCGCCCCGCGGGCTGCCCTGAGCACGGCGGAGCCCCGGCCCCCGCCCCGCCGTCTAGGGATGGCGGGCTATAAAAAGCCTGTGGTTTGCGCCGCGCTCCGGCCGGTTATTTTTACTCGTGTCTGCGCGCAGAGGAACGCCTGGGTTTAACCCAAAAGTGCAGCCTGGCGGGCAGCCGCCCTGCCCGGCACTGCGTCTGCCTCCCCTGGGTCTCTGGGCCTTGGGGTGGTGGGGCCGAGCCCGCTGTGCTGTGGGGTAACTGAGGCATGGCACAGACACCCCAACCTGGGCCTGATCTTTGCTGAGGTTGGTGCCGGTCTGGCACTGAACTGGAGCTTGGTTACTCTCTCACTGCTGAGTGGGGATGTGACCCGTCCACAGCTCTGTCCTGTGCACGTGTGGCATTTCCAGCATGTCCCTCTCTCCCTCTCTCCATCCCTGCAGGGGCAGCAGGGTGCATCCTCTGCCGAGCCCTCTGCCCGCTGCAGCTGTCTGCCAGCATGTCCCCATCCCCGGGGCTTTACTCTTTTAATGAGGGAAAGTTTCACGGAGCTGTTGGCTGCGGGGATGGAGTTTTGCAGGTAGTGAATTGAGGTGGCAGCCAGCAGGTGAGCTGCGGGGCAGCGATGGGCTCAGCAGCCTCAGTCTGTGCACATCCCATGGGATGTGGGGTCCTGGCCTTGCTGGGAAGGGAGAGTGGGTGAGCAGAGCAGGGAGCCGGCTCCTGTCCTATATTCCTATCTGTGAGCTGGACAAGTCACAGAGGCCAGAGGAAAACCTCAGGGTGTGGGATCTGGGACGTGGATGCAGGCCCTAGGCTTCATTTTAGGATTTCAGGTGTTCCTGCTTGCCTCCAAGTCTTGGGCGCTGGTGATATGGTGGTGCTGGGAGCAGGCTTGGTGCAGCAGTGCGGATGAAAAGCAGATTTAGAGAACTTTGCACAGTGTAAAGGAGAGGGATTCCTGCTTACAGCAGCAAAGGGGCTGGGGAGTCAGACTCATTAAGCCACGGTGGGTGTGATGTAAGGAGCGAGGGGAGGACTGCTCTATTTAAGACCTTTGAATTTTGCTCCTCTTCACAGCAGGACTGGCAGGAGCAAACCAGGTTTGTACAGCACACAACCCTGGGGCCACAAGGGTGGGCTCAGCCATCACCGCCTCGTGGCTGCCCCATGAAGCCGTGCAGCAGCAAACAGACATCATTTCCCATACTGACACTCAGCTTTAGCACGGGGTGACCCAGCTTTGCAGCAACAGCGTGCTCCTGCTGCAGGCAGCACCACCAACACTGAGCAGAAACGGTGGCCTCGGTCCCAGAGGGGCTTTGGATGTCACGCTGCCTTCCCAAGGGGAAGAGCTGCCTCACTGTGGGGGTCACTGCCATCCTTCCCCCTTCCACACAGTCATATCAGAACCAAGCAGCCTCCTCCCAGCGCTGCACCTCGCTCAGCAGGGCCGGACGCTGCTGGGACTTTCGCTCTGTGTCACCCCAGCGGGGCCGTGTCCCCATCCCCAGCCTGGATGTGGCTCTGGAGGGACGCAGGGCAGTGCCATATCCCAGCCTTGTGCTGCAGCAGCACGGATTTTAGTTACCACCAGGGATTTTAGGGTTTTTTTTAGCATGATGCTGGGGTGATGCTCGCTGTGGCTGAGTTTTGGGGCTCCATTGATATTGTGTGCGTATGTGAGATAGCCAAGAAGATGCCGGGACCCCTTGTCCCCCCACCCCGATGGCCCCAGGTGCCCCCTTGTCCCCCGAGCTCTCCTTCCCAGCAGGCTCCTCCTGCTTCCCCGCTGCCGGCCCCGCTCTGGTTCCTACTGGTTGGTTGTTTAAGCAGCCTATAAAAAGCAGAAGGCCCAGTCACCCCCCTGCAGAAACGCTGCTCCACGCTGACGTTTCCTCGTGCCAACCTCGGGGTGGCACTGAGCCCCAGCTTCACCCGTACCCACAGAGCGTGGCCGTGTCCCCAGCACGGAGCGGGGCAGCTCCCATGGGATGGATGCATCCTGGGGTCTGTGTGTGTGTGTGTGTGTGTGCACAGCCACCCCTCCTTCGAGCCCGCTGCCCTCCTGCCTGATCCCCCCATGTGCCACAGCTCCTGGCCAAGCCCACCTTACATCCCAGGGATAACGATGTGGTGGGAACACTCCGGCCCACTTTAATCAATATTTCTCTCCAGCCAAGCTCTGTTTGGAGGCAGCCAAATGCAGGCAGCGTTTGCTGGCTGCCCCTTCCTGAGGACGGCTCCAACCCCAGGGGCTGAATTCCCTCTGAGCACCCCCCCATCCCTTCTCTCATTTCGTCCTTGCTTTGAGTGCAGGCCGTGGCTGCAGAGCTGCTCACTGGGCTGGATGTGGGGGGGAATTTGTCCAGCTTGCTGCACTCGCTGTTTCAGGGACCAGTAGTGATCAAGAAGGACATAACAGTGCAAATATCCCAGCACACTGTGTGTGTCACCCGGAGCCAAACCACGCCAGGACCAAACCAGCACAGCCAAACCCCACTCCCACCCCGGGGCTCTGCTGCCACGCGTGGAAAAACACGTCAAAAAAACACACTGCTCCTGGGGGCCCCTTCGCAGCACGCTAATTAAGAGCGGCTAGGAAGTCTGCAC
This sequence comes from Callipepla californica brunnescens, assembly GCA_023055505.1. Taxonomy (NCBI): domain Eukaryota; kingdom Metazoa; phylum Chordata; class Aves; order Galliformes; family Odontophoridae; genus Callipepla; species Callipepla californica. The sequence continues at coordinate 1,254,767 of JALIRH010000043.1, read as the reverse complement.
GTTCCTCCGTGATGCGACTGACCCCCAAAGATGCACAGGAAACGGGGAGTTAATTATAACCCTCGGTGCAGACAGAGGGCTGGGGCAGCACCGCGGTGGCTGCAGGGGGCACAGGTCCTGGCGGGGGCATTGGTCCTGCTGGGATTGTGGCTCACGGTGCTGGGGGGAATAGGGTTGGGTGCGTGCGAGGGAGCAGGGCCCAAGCTAAAGATGTGTGTGTGGGAGGCAGCGGGGCTGGTGGGACACCAGGAGCACGGCAGCTCCTGCTGAAGTGAAGGTGGAGGACGGCAGCGGGCTCCTCTCCCGGTCTGGCACAGGGGGAGAGACATCGAGGTTGGGTTTGAGGGTCTTAGAGCTCCACTGGGGTTAGCTGAGGAGCCCCGAAAGCTGTGTCCTTTCCCACGTCCCCACCGCTCCCTCCTGGGGTGATGCTGTCCCTATGGCACTGCAGTGCTGCTCCCTTGGACGTGGCAAAGCTCTGTGCTAATCTCCTGAAGCCGGAGTGCTGCTTATCACCTTATCACAGCAATTAAAATCCAAAGCATGAGCTTTTCCCCCCCCACCACTGCTCTTAATACCTGTGGGGACAGAGGGAGCTGTGCTGCACTGCGAGGTCCAAACCCATCACCTCTGTGCACCAGCACATCCCTGCCCAGTGCCCGATACTGGGACCAAGCACTGCGGGGCCGAGGTGATGCCCGGGGACGAGTGGAGCTGCCCTAACGAGGAGCTCGGGGAGGCGGCTGATGAAACCACCCCGTGCATTGCACGAGACCGCACCGGGGACACCGAGAATGGGGAGAGGGGGATCTGCTCACCCCGAGCTTCCCACCTGCAGTCACGGCTGGATAACGGGGGGCTGCAGCAGATATGGGGGTAGCGCAGCATCCCAGGGCCCCTCGGTAGCACCGAGTGTCCCCACTGCACGCAGCCTTTGTCCCCCCCAGCACCTCTGAGTCTGCACAGCGCAGCCTCTCCTCCCCTCTGAGGTTTGCGAGCCTTTAAAAATAGCCCCTCGGGGTGCAGCCGTGCTGCGCTCGCAGGGATGCGGTGGGGCAGCTCGGGGCTGCGAGCAGAGCCCGATGGGAACAGCTCGTGTTTCCGCACCCTACGCACGTACAGACTGTGGGGCCGGGGTTGGGGTGGGCAGGTAGGAGCTGAGCCCCCCCCCCAGAGATGCACTGTGCTGTGCTGCAGGTGGGGATGGGTCCGGCTGTGCGCATCCTTGGGAAACCTCTGTGATGCCACCGGGGAACCGTTGGCGTTTCCCATCAGAGCCATTCCCTGCGGGACCGGGGTGGTCCCATCACCCCCCGGTTCCCCCCCCCCCCTGCCCCATACCTTTGCACCCTGCGTGGGCCCGGGGACACGGGGTGGCAGCGGGGCCGTGGGAACAGCAGCGCAATTTCCTTCCATAAATTAAAATTAGTTTTGATCAGCTAAATATAGCAGCTGAGCAAGATGGTAAATGGCAACGTGCTCGAGAGAAGGAAGCAGGCCGGGCTGGGGCACTGGGGAGCAAAGGGCTGATGCTTCCCCCACCCTCATTCTGATCCCTGCAGTGGGGGCTCACTTGGGGACGCCCAGGGACCGTCATCCCCTGGAGAGCATCCCAGAGCCCAGCCCCATGGTCAGCTCTTGCCCCATGGCCGTGACTTGGGGACAACGGGGACAGCCCTGCACACAGTTTTGGGGATCACTTTGCTGCACCCCAAGAGTGTCCCGGAGAGGATTGGGGTAACGGGTGCTGGGGGGGACGGCACGAGGAGCTGTGCCCGCATCCCGGCGGTGGCTCACGTGGCACTGGGAGGTGGGTGGTTTTGCTTTGCTGTCTCCTCATACAGCCACTTCCTGACCTGCGAACGGCTGAGGTCAAATTTAGTCTGTTCGCATTCAAAAAAAAAAAAAAAAAACAACCCGAAAAACACAGTATATTGTACGATTAAAAAAAAAAAACACACAAAGCCCTGAACCTAAAAATGTCCCTTTTGTCTCATGGAGGACCCTCCCTGCAGCCAGCCCGGCCTCTTTTGCAACCCCCCCCCCCCCCATCAGCCCCCATCCGCTGGTAAAAACCGCCGTGGGGACGAGCGTGGGGCAGCGGTGCAGCTTTGGGATGCTGAGGCTGCTCCGTGTGCTCCAGGGACTGCAGCTCCGCAGTGATCCGTGGGGAAGGTGCCGTGGGGCAGCGGGGCCGTGGGGTGGGGGGTGACAGAACCACCTGAGCAGAGCAGAGGGGACTTCTACCCCTTATCCCAGCAGAAGTTTTTTTGGGGGGAGCGAGGGGTATTTTTTCAGCTTTTGTGGAATAAAACATGGAGGGCCGCTGGGACCGAAGCTTCTTCCAAAAATGCACGGTGAATTTTTGGCCTCCGCGAGGATGAGGAAGGTGGGCTGCGTGCGGTGGGTGCTCAGGGTTTGTGTGTGTGTCTCTCTCTTTCAGCCTCTCCTTGTGCTGAGGAAGCGAAAATGGGCCGAAAAAAAATCCAGATCAGCCGAATACTGGATCAGCGGAACCGGCAGGTAGGGGACAGGGGCTGGGGTGGGACCCACGGGTTCTGGGGGGAAATGGAGCTCTTTGGGGCCGTGGCGGTGGCACTGGGGCAGTGCTGTGTCCCCTTCCCCACAGGTGACCTTCACCAAGAGGAAATTTGGGCTGATGAAGAAGGCGTATGAGCTGAGCGTGCTGTGTGACTGTGAGATCGCCCTCATCATCTTCAACAGCACCAACCGCCTCTTCCAGTACGCCAGCACCGACATGGACAAGGTGCTGCTCAAGTACACGGAGTACAGCGAGCCCCACGAGAGCCGCACCAACTCTGACATCCTCGAGGTAGCGGCGGGGGCTGAAGGGGGGGCCGGGCAGGGTGGGAGTCCCTCTCATCACCCTGCTCCCCACAGACACTGAAGCGCAAAGGTTTGGGGCTGGAGAGCCACGAGCTGGAGCTGGAGGAGGGGCTGGATCCTGGTGAGAAGCTGCGGCAGCTGAACGAGGGCATGGACCTGACGGTGGCACGGCCCCGCTTCTATGTGAGTCGCTGCTGCACCCCAGCACGGGTTGTAGGATGTGTGCTCCCATCCCAAACCCTGAGCTCCGCTTCACCCCGCAGAGCCCGGTGCCGCTGCCCGAGGCGCCCTATGGCAGCTCCCCTCCGAGCAGCAGCGACGGAGCCCTGGGCAGTGCCAGCAGCTCCCCGCAGAGCCAGGGCCGCCCGCCCGCCTTCAAACCCACAGCACCAAAGCCGTCAGGACGCTCACCGGGATCAATGCCCCCAGGTAGGTTCGCACTGCAGGGCTGCAGGCATTGCAGCGAGGACACGGGTCCCACTGACGGAGACCTCGCAGGGATTTTCCAGGCCGGATGCCACATGCAAAACTCCTCTCTCGGCGTCTCCCGAGGGTTTACCGGGAACGGGGCCGGGGTGGCTGCGTGGGCAGGGAGCACAGCCCCAGCTGCAGAAATGCCACCGGCTGCTGCCTCCTTCAGCTGCTTCCTGCACTGCTGAGTCACTGCCATGGGGCACCCAGGTGGCCCCACGCAGCCCGTCCCCACCGCAGCTGAGCTGGGTGCAGGGGGCACTCCACGGGCGCTGCTGGGTGCCACCTGAGTGAGCCCCGGTGTCAGGCAGCAAAAAAAAAAAAAAGCAGCTGGAAAAAATGATGCTGGGGCTGGACCAGTGGAAATCCCCCCGGTGGGTGGGAGGTGTCCCGAGGGCAGCAGCGTGCTGGGGGGGTTCGGTCACAGTGGGGTGAGCTGAGCCGTGGTGCTCCCGGTGCAGCACGCACAGCGTGGCCGGGGCGGTGGCGGTGCCGTGGGATGTCCCCACGGGGCACTGAGCTCAGCGTGCTCCCCGCAGCGGGGTCTGGCCGGGGAGATTTGCACCCCACTGGTCTGTGGGGCCGGATCCGGCCGCCGCCTTCGTTTCCGCTCGCAGCACGCGGCCGTGGCCGCAGCCCAGGTGCAACCAGGGCAGGAAGTGGCTTCGCAGGAGCGCGGCACCGCGCACGCACGCACGAGCACCCACCAGGATGAGGACACCGAGGCCACCGGCCACAACCTCGGGGACCCACGAGGACAGGAGCTCGCAGCGTTCCACCTCCCTGGGTGCCACCCTCCTGTCCATCTGTCCCTCCAGGCGTTGGCTACCCCCTGTTCACTGCTGGTGGCCTGAACCGAGCCCTGGCTACCAAAACCCCACCACCGCTGTACCTGGGAGGAGATGGGCAGCGCCGGAGCGGCGGCAGCACGGCAGTGAGTGACACGGGGTGACCCCAGTCCTGCGGCACCTAAGGGTGGCACACGGGGACGGTGCTGCCAGGGGAGGGCTCAGCCCCTGAGTGGCCCCACAGAGGCAAGACCCCAAATCCGCAGCCCCTAGCAGGGCCAGGCCTTGGTGCCAGCAGGATGCTTAGTGCCACTGTCCCCCCTGGGTCCCCTTCCCAGCAGTGAGGGGTCCCCTGCTTCCACCCAGCCCTCGCTTCCCAGCAAGTCACCCATGTGTGTGGATATCCCCCTTCCAAATCCAGCAGGGAGCTCCTGCAATCTGCTCCCCCCTCCTCTTCCTTATCCAACATCAGGGCTTTGCTGGGGGGCATGGGAAGGGGTTGTGGATAAAGAGGAAACATCGCAGCCCCCATGGGGGTCTGGCAGCACAGTACCTGACCAGGGGCACCCTCGTGTCCCACAGCGGCCGCTGTACTCTGGACTGCAGACCCTGAGCCCAGTGCTCACCTCAGGCAGCGCCGGCATCCCCAGCCACAGCCTCACTGGTTTCCCCTTCCTCGCCCCAGCACAAGCAGGTAAGTCCTGGCCCCACACCCTTGGATAGTGGGGTCACACCCCCCCAGCTCCTGCTCACTTTCCACCCCCTTCTCAGCAGAATTCGGGGCTGGAGAGGCCCCACCACCCCCCGGTTTCCTGCAGCCCGGACCCTCAGCTCCCTGGCAGCCCCCGCGGGACATGGCAGCACTGGGGTAAGGACCACCACAGGCTGGGGGTGGGGGACAGCAGGGGACGGGGTCTGGCACTGAGGTGAGGGACAAAGCGAGCGCAGGTTAGGGCTGAGCCCAATATTTGAATGCTTAAAGCACAGCCTGGTGCCATCCGGCTTCACTCCAAACTGGGGTGCATGGGGATGTCCCTGGGAACCCCCCCACCCACCGCATCCCAGCCGGTCCCAGAGCCTATTTAAAGATGGATTTCCCCCGAGGACCTGGTCCCCGCATCCCCCGCTGTCGCACATCAGGCTCCCAGCAGCAGTGCCAGCGTGTGGGTGGGTGGCAGCCTGGGAAGCAGGCACTGGGCTGGGGATGTTGTGCCCCCCCCCCCCCCTCAGCTGCACTTGGGGACGAGGAATTGAATAGAGCTGGAACATGAGACGGATTGTGTGGATCTCAACCCCGCCTGGGAGGAATGGGGACGTGCGAGTATCCTCTCCCTATCCCCACGCCCCTAGGAATGCTGCACGGTGAGGCGATCCATCCTTACCCTCCCTTCTCACCCCAGGGCCAGCAGCAGGATCGTCCCCGCGGAGGACCTGGCCCCCGGCAGCTCCCCGCAGCCCCACGCCATCAGCATCAAATCGGAGCGGGTGTCCCCGGGGCTCGGCTGCCCCTCAGGTGCCCCCCAGCCCTCCCCGGGCAGCCTGACCTCCCTGAGCGAAGCCCCCCGAGGTGCCGCAGACCTCCAGCCACGGGACGACTACGCCAAGGGCTACCCCTACCCCCTGCCCCTGGCGGAGGAGCAGAGGGCCGCTGCCACCGTCCCGGTCCCTGCCCGACGTACGCAGGCTGAGGACGCGTGGCAGAGATAGCGAGGCCGGGGGGGTGCAGGGGAGGCAGCCCCCGCTTTCACCCTATCCTCAGACCCCCAGGAAGCCCCCAAGCTCTGGGGCTTCCCAAGGGGTCCCGGCCCCATGCAGCTGCCAGCAGAGCCCCCTCCCCACCCCAGCCCCCCTGCAGCTCTGCCTCCAGCCCCACTCTCCTGCAGGGCACGGCGAGGCCAGGACCCCTCCCCCCCCCCCCCCCCCGACCCCACCAGAGAGGTGCAATGTCCAGTGCCGGACACTGTGCGACTGTGTCCGTCTGTCTGTCCCCGCGTGTCCCCACCGAGTGGGAGTGCCTGGGAAGTGCCACGGGGTGGCAGCAGGACTGAGAGCAGCAGCAGCACCGACGGCAGCGGGCCCCATCCTGCAATGACCGGGGCGGGGGGGAGCAGCCGGGGCAGCGGCCCTGGGACTCTTATTTTGTTTTTATTTATTGCATTCGCATCAATAAAGAGCTGGGGGTGTCGGGGTGCGTGGTGTGAGCTCCTTGGGGTTGGGACGCACAGCTCGGTGTGCCTAACGAAGTGGCAAGTCGTTAATGTCCCCAGAGGGAAAGCTGGGCCGTGTCCTGGCTTCTTTAACTCCTCACCGCTGTCCCCTGCGTCCCCTCTCCGGTGTCACCAACCTCCAAAAGCGGGTGACAAAACAGGCCACCCCACTCCGACCACATCTCTGCGTCTGTGGGGCCGAACCACGCGCCCTGGGGGACCCCAAAAAGGCATTGGTGTGATCTTAGCTGCAGGGAGATGCGGGCAGAGCATCCCCTCCGGCTCCCCCAGATGCCACCGTCGGTGGGGACAATTTTAGGTGGCACCTGCCTGGCTCAGGGCCGAGTTTTGCTGCTTCCCGTGCATGGGGGTATCCCGTGGGCACTGCGGTGTGCGGGGTGTGTGAGGGAGAGGGTGAGGGCTGCGGGTTTACGGGGGCAGGCAGTGGGGGGTCCCCACAGCACTGTTTGGGGTCTGCAGTGGTGCGGGGATGGGGCCCCTCTGCTCAGCAGCGCTGAGCTCAGCTCATGGGGGGATTACCAGGAGCTGAGCCCCGAGATTAAAACACGGTGGGGAGATTAATCCTGGGGAGAGGGCTTTTTTTTTTTTCCCATTTAATAGAGCCCAGCGAACGGTATAAATACCAGCCCGGATTAGGGGCTGCTGCCTCACCGGTGCGGAGCCCACCGCCCCAGGATGCTCCCAGCTTTGGGTGACACCTCAGCCAGTGGCAGTCACCCCAAATTCGGGGTCTCCGAGCAGGGGTGACTGCTGTCCAGGTGCCCCCGAGCAGAGGGGACGGTCCCTTCCGTGTCCCCGAGCTGGGAGGGGTATTGTGAATGCGGAGAGGAGCCGAGACACCCGCAGAAAATATGGGGGCTGGGGTAAGAGACACTGATTGAATAGCAATGACTGCATGATTTATGGTTTGCATTATTGCATGGTTCATTTGAATATATGCTAATAAGGCTTTTTCTCCTCGTTTTGTTTGTAAGATTTAGATTTGCTATGGCAACCCGCTGGCATGGAAGGAACGCCAGGAAATGTCAGGGCGAGGTGAGCCCCGGGGAGGGGCTGGGGCTGCTGGGGGGGGGGGGACGCAGCACATTGCACCGCGGGGACACGGGAGAGGACACGGGAGCGGAGGGCAGCGGTGGGACACCGGGAGCGAGCGGAGCTGCACACCCCTGGCTGCCTGCAGGTCCAGTAACGTCCGATTGGGACAGGTCCTCAATGGGGTGGGGGGTGCCCCGGGGTGCCCTCAGCCTGCTTTGGGTTTGTGGGGAGGCCTTTCTCACCTTCTGTCCCCACTCCGGCCCCGTGCCCCTGCCCACCTCCGTTTGCTGCAGCCCCCCCACCCTCCCCAGGGCTGTGGGATGCCACGTTGCTCTGACTCCCAGAGATCACACTGAGGTAGCTGCAGCTTTTCGGAGGAGACGAGTGCTCAGGATGGCACTGGGGAGAGACGAAGCATCGCTCTGCATTCCCCACCCTGCCATCCTGCGTGGCCCTGATCCTCAAGGATCTGGGCCGCCTCTGTGGCTCTGCATTCCTTCCAAGCAAGCTGGGGAGCCGCCCCACTAAAACCCCATTACCTGCAGGCCCAGCATGACTGGGGGATGTGCTGCTCCGGGATGTGCTGTGCTCCGGTGCTGGGGGCTGTGGAGATGGTGGGGCTTTGTCCCCTGCCCTGTGCTGTCACCTCCCTGCTCAGGCAGCAGCTGCAGAGGGACAGAGCTCTGCGTGCCCCACATTGAGAGGTTGTAGACCTTACAGCCATGGGGTCCGTTTGCTGGCAAAGAAGCGGGCTGGCTGGTTTTGGGGTCCCCACTCCACCAGGGTGCTGGAGCAGCCCCATGGGGTGGGGGCTGACTCTGTGTCCCTCGGGGTTGTGGTGGAGGTGGGAGGACCGTCTCCTGTCAGATCCCTATGGCCGTGTACGAACACGGAGCAGTGCCAGAAGGGCTCTGGGGGCTGAGCACTGCGTGTCCCCGCGGTCACACGATGGGACAGAGAGGGTCCGAGCACCGGGCTGGGGACGAGGGGCCGTGGTTCCTGAGCACGGTGCTGCCCGGCCCCTCCTTGCTTCCCATCGCAGCAAACCGGGGCTGAGCTGGGCACCGGGAGGGGGGGGGGGGGGTGTTACCGAGCCCCCTCCTCCCCGCGCCGGTGCATCCTCCCCCAAACACCCTCGGTTGTTTTGCACAAACCCTGAAATATTCATGGCGCTGCGCCGAGCGTCTCTTAATGAATTTTTCATCAAAACCTTATCAGGGAACCAAAATACACCGCTCCCCCAAACCCAAACCCCAACCAAAGTCGAGGGGGGACCGGGCCCGCCGGTACCGTACCGGCCTGAGGGCGGCGGCACCGGGAGCTGTGGGCACAGCCACCGTCGGCCGCACCGCACCGTCGGGGTTGGAGAAAGGGATACGTCTTGGGGTCCCCGTCGGGCAGGCCCACACCGGGACGGGCCGTGCTGGCCCTGCACGGTCCCGGTTGGACGGGGCGGGCGGCGGGGAACCGGGATAGGGGATCCCGAGGGGCCCCAGCCCCGCCGGCAGAAATATTCGTTGAGGGGGAAATAGAAAAGCTCAGCGCTCGTGGGGACCGCACCGAACGGGCCCCGCTCCGCAGCAGCGTTGGGGTTGCGGACCCCGACGGGCCCGGCCCCGCTCCCAGCTCGGTGCCGGGCGGGTTTTGAGCCCCTGTCCCCCACCCCCATCCCGGTCCAGGTCCCCATGGGCCGTCTTTCGGAGCACGGCCCGGCTGAGAGCCGCGGTTGGAGGCAGCGATTTTGAAGGCGCTCCGAAAATCCCGATGCGCCGAAGCGGGGCGGCCCTGAGCTCCCGACCGCTTCGGGGCTGTTGACGTCCGCTGTAGGGTTTGCTTGAATCTTATTTCATTGTATATGTCTATTTTTTTAATTAAAGATTAGCCGATTTCGGCTTCGTTTCCACGGACATCACCCGGTAGCGGCTGCAGAGCGGGGTGCGAGCAGAGCGGGGGCACAGAGCTGACCCTCCCCCGCTCCTCTCCGCGCTCTGCAGCAGTCCCGGGGTGGGGGAAAGGCAGGAGCCCCCGATACCCCCCGCTCCGGTCCCGGTCCCGACCCCACGGGGCTCCCCGAGCTCTCCCGTTCCCGTTGGGCGCGGAGTGGGGCGGGTGTGCAGGGGGTGGGGGTGGGGAGGGGGCTCATCCTCTCTCTGCCCCCACGGAGCCGCATCGGTGGTATCAGCGGCATCGGTACGATCTGATTTGATTATTATTTTATTCATAACATCCCCGTTATTTTTAGGTTCCGCCCCCCCCCGCGCCCCCCAACCCCGTGCATTCCCACCAGCGCAGGGCTAACCTATCCCGCTCCCGACGTGAGGACGTCATGCCTTACGTAGTAAAATATGGAGAAAGAGGAGGAAAAAAAAAAAAAAGCAGCGCATTTTCCCTCCTCTCTCTCTCTCTCTCCCCCCCTCTCTCTCTCCCTCCCCCCCCCCCCCCCATCTCCATTTCCAAAAGGGACAAAATGGATGTTGGGGTGGAATCCGCGACCCAGGGCCCGGCCGAGATGCGCGGGTTGCCCGGGGCCCGGCACGTTTGGAGCCGCGGGCAGACGTCTCTGTTTAACCCCACGTACAGACAACGTGATCGCGGGGGCTCCGCTTCCCGCAGCCCTGCTCCTGGCAGTCCGCTCCGGGAGCCGCACCGGGTGGATGTCGCCGGGCTCCGGTTCGTGCCCGCTGCCGGGGCCGCGTCCCCCCCCGTCCCCGCCCCGGAGCTGTCCCGGCGGAGCTCGGCGTGAGCCGCCGCTAAGTCCTTCCTTAAGGATGCGGATGTGCGGAGGGAGGTAAATACCCCCCCACTCCCCTATCGCTCCCTGCCCCGCTGCGAACTCCCCGGGGCGGCTTCAGGGACACGGGGATAGGGGGGACACGAGTCGGGGGGACACGGGGACACGGCGCTGCGGGGCCGAGAACCGCCCGCCCCATCCCCGCTTCTCCCAACTTGAAGGAAGTGTGCCAGGGGGACCCCGTGCCCCCCGACCTGGGCCTGTTTTATTTATTTATTTATTTGTTTCGGGGGGGGGGGGGGAGGGAGGGGGTTGGGGTCTTTATTTTTTTGTTTTTTTGCCTTTTTCCCCCGGCTTAGAGGCTGCGATCCCGCCAGTCCGGTGTGCGAGTGTCGAGGTGGGGGCGAAGCGGTTGGGGGGGGTGGGGGTGGGGGGGACGAGGCGTGGAAAGCTGCCCTCCCTCCGGCTCCCGCAGCGCCGGGAACAATGGCCACGGGCTCCGTGGGGACAATGCCCGGCGGAGCGGAGCTGCTTGGGTTGCAGGACACGTCCACCACCGCCTCGGCCACCCCGGGCCCCGCTCCCCCGGGGCTGTGGGAAAACGCGTGGCTGAGGGGGGGGGAGGCGGGGTGGGGGGGGGGTGGCACCAAACTTGGGGAAAGTCCCCCCCCCCGGTGCCCGCCCCGACCCCTCCCGGCTTTCGGGGCCTTGCCCGTCCCGTTTTGTGCCTCCAACCCCTCCGAGGGCACCGGCGGGGCTCAACAGGTCGGTACCGGGCAGCCCAGGTGCGCGGCCCTCCGCTCTCTCTCCACTCCCTTTTTCTCTCCACCCTCCTCCAACTCTCCCCCCACCCCCCCCCCCACCCCCGCCGGCCTGCCCCCCCCCTCCCCCCCCCCCCTCCCCGAGCCCCCCTCATTATTTCTGTTATCACAAGGCAGCCTCCGTGCCCAAACGCCGGCATGTGCGAGGCAAACAGAGCGCGATTGTTCGGAGCCTGGGAACGCGCGGAGGGGGCGCGGAGGGGGCGCGGGGGCCGCCGCCCGCCGCCCCCCGCCCGGGCCGCTCAGACGCGATTGTGATGGAAATCGCCTTCCCGCATGCTGTTGAACTTGATGTTGACTCCTTTTCTTTGGGGCTCCACGTCTCCCCGGCCACTTGTTTGTGGGAAAATTTTCTCCCGGGCTCCAGTGTGAAATTAATTAATCAGGGCCTCGAGATGGCAACGGGACACAAAAGGGGACAGCCGGGGGAAACTCCGGCAAACTCACAAAAGCCACCCGGGGTTTATAGCCCCGGGCTGCCCGGACGGCGCTGCCCTGCCCGCCGCCCGAGGTAAGGGGCTGCCCGACGTCCGCAGCAATTTCGGGGGCTTCGGGGAAGGGCAGTGGGGATGGAATTTGGGGGGGGGGGGGAGGGGAGGGGTCCGGAGCCGCGCTGGGCGGTGGTTGGGGTACCCCCGAGCGATGCCAGCGCTGCGAGCCTGGACGGCGGGGAAACCCCCACCAGAAGGGCCGGGAATGAATCGGGTTTCTCTGGAAGAAAAAAAAAAAAAAAAAAAGAAAAGGAAAAAACACACGTACGTCTATTTTGTTGTTGTTGTTGTGTGCTATAAAAAGAAAAGCGACCGCGCTGCTGTCGTGCCGAAGCTCCCGGCTCTGCCCGAGCCGTCACCGCGGGCATTTCCGAGCGCCGTTGTTATTCCCGATCGCGGAAATCTCCGCGGGTGCGGAGAAAACGCTCTGCCCGACCCGAGCGGTGCGGGACCCCGCGGTGCTGCGCGTCCTCCGACGGGCTCGGGAGAGCGGAGCGGAGGAAGAGAAAAATCAGATTTTCTTTCTTTCTTTTCTTTTTTTCTATTTTCTTTTCTTTTCTTTTCTTTTTTGAAGCGCTTTCCGGAGCGCGGTAGGATTGCTCTCGGATTTGACCGATCCGCTCAAAGCGTTCGGGGGTTTAGGGGGGAATATTTCGGCAAGGGAGCAGGCCGAAAAGACGGGCGTCGAATACCCTTTGTTGCCACCGCATCTTCGGGTGACAGCGGCTGAGGAAAGAAAAGCACTTCGAGCCGCTGCTGCGGCCGTAGTTCCCGCACACATCGATATCCGCGGCCGTTCGGGGCGGGTTGGGCCGGAGCTGCGGGTTCCCCGTTCCTGGGGGTCGTGTCCTCCTCCCCCCCCCCCTCCTCTTTCCCACCCCCCCCCGACAGTGCGGCCTCGATTGATCCTCGAAGCGACGTGCGGGGAACGAGTCGTTGCGTTTTTAAACGCGAATCGTTCCCAGCAACAACGGCGGGATTAAAAAATAATAATAAAATAAAAAAAAAAAAAAGGAGGGGGGGGGAGAGGAAAAGAAAAAGGAGAAATGTATGTGTGTATACGTATTTCTGGGAAGGAAAAAAATTATAGAGTGATAATTAAAAGGATACACGAATAAAAGGGAGAAAAGCAACTGAGAATCCGTTTCCGAGGGGCGCGGGGCGGGCGGGGAGCGGCGGCGGTGACGGTTCCGCGGAGCTCCGGTGCGGGGGGGGGGGGGCGGTGCGGTGCCCGGTGCCCCCGGGGCTGCAGGCCCTGCGCTGCCGCCGCTCGGTACGGACAGGCGGACGGGGCCGGACGGACGGACGCGGGGCCGCGTGCATCTCTGCGGCAGCGGAGGCCGTGTCCCGGTACGGCCCTTCGGGGCACCCCTCCCCCAGCTCGGCCCCCCCACCCCGGGAAGAGCTCGGTGCCGGGGGGGGGTGGGGGGCTCCAGCACCTCCCCCGCTGCCGGCAAAGTTGCTCCAAGTTGGAGCCGTCGCGCTCTCCGCTTCGCCTCACGGATTCGCTTTTTTTTCTCTCTCTCTCTCCCCCCCAGGTGAGCTCGGCCGCATCGCGGGACCCGCCCGCCCGACCAGGAGGGAATCGCGGCTCTCCCTTCCCCTCGCTCAGCGCAGAGCCGGGGCCGAGCCCGCACCCCGAAGGGCAGCGGTGATGCGGGACGGGACGGAGCGGGCGGTGCGAGGGCCGGCTTCGGCGTTCCCGGTACGGTACGGCCGCAAGTTACCGGGCTGCGGGGCGGAGCGGGGCCGCGGTTGAGGCCGGGCCGGGCAGAGCCGCGCTGCATCCCGCCGAGGCGGCTCCTGCGGCGAGAGCCGTGCTCGCACCGGAGCCCAACATGGCTGCTGTAGTGAAGGTATTTGATGCACACGAGGGTGTAGGCGGGGGTAGGAAAGGGGACGAAAGGAGACGGGGTCGGTACCGGTGCCCGCGGCCGCCGAGTGAGGGATGGAGGGATGGGTAAGCGGTGGGAAGGAGCGGAGCCGGGCGGGCCCCGTGGTCACCTTATATCTCGAACACGCGTGGAGCGGCCGCCCCGGCTCTGCCTCCCCTCCCCTCGGGGGTGCGGAGTGGAAGGACGCGGGGTCGGGCTCTGGAGGGGCCGAACCGAACCGCTGCGGTTCTCCCCGGCCCTGCGCGGCGGCTCCGGCCCGCGGGAGGAGGAGGACCGGGGGAGGCTGAGCCCCGGCCCCGCCGGTGCCCGGTGCGGCCCTTCCAGAACCGAGACCGCTCCCGGAGCCACGGGGCCACTCCGCGTTTCCCGTTCGTTCCCTCGGCGGAGCTTTTGGGGCCGCAGTCGTTGTGGGATTTTTTGCCATTTCGGGAAGGAGCGTTTGAGAGGTGAGAGCCCGGGCGGTGGGGATGGCAGAGGGGCCGAGACCCCAACCCCGGCAGCGGCGGCGTTTCGGAGCCCGGCGGTGGCGAAGTCAATGGCCCCGGCTCGGTGTGTCCGTACCCACGCGCGGTACGAGCCCACGGGAGGGGGACTATCCGTTAATTCGGCAACCGGCTGCCTCGGTGGCACCGTCTCCCGCTCGGAACGGTTCGCCGTGCCGCCGCGCACCCGAGCGACGGGAAGGGCGGCGACGATAACGAGAATCGTTAATAATCCTAATCCTAATCGTGAACCGGTGTCGGTTTCAACAGCGAACGACCGAGGAGGCTCCAGCACCGCTGCGCCGGGGCCTCCGCCGCGGCCGTTCAGCACCACGGAGAGCGGCGGGGCCGGTGCCCGGTGCCCGGTGCCGCCGGGATCTCTTTCCGTTCCCCGCCGGTCTCCATCCGAGGGCTGCCAGGGCCGGAGCTTCGCCGTGCGAGGCACAAAGCCCCGCTGCTCCCGGTGCCTGCGGGTTGGCATCTCCGTGAGCCGCCGCCGTGCGCTGCTCCGAGTGCCCTCCGACGCAGATATTTATACCCGTACGACACGTTATCGATATATTTTTTTCTACTTATATATAAGGGTAGGTGTGAACAGAGGGGTCGGGACGGGACGGTGCACCTTTGGCTCTCTCCTGCCTCCCCAAAACACGGAGCGCTGGGAGCAGCACCCAGCCCCGGCCCGGTGATGCCCACACCCACGGCCCCGGCCCTGATCCGGGCCCGGGGGAGTTGGAGGAGCCCAGTGGGGCCGGGGCTGTGCTCGGCGGTCGGCAGAGCCGGTGCTGTGCCCGGGATGTGCGGTGGTTTCGTTTTCCGCCGTTACTCCAGAGCCAGGCACGATGCGGCAGCCCCGGAGTGCTGCGGATGCAGCCGAGATGGGATAAAAGTGTGAGTCCGGGGCTGCGGCGAAGGCCGGGGGAGAAGCAAGCTTGTCCTGAGCGTGTGTGCGTGTGCACCAGCGGGCGCCCACGGGTGCGTGTGCAAAGCTGGGCGTGCATCAAGGCGGGCGTGCAAAAGGGTTTGTGTGCATCGAGGCGCCTGCAGCAGCTCGTGTGCGGGGCTGGGAGCGCTGCTGGGTGTGCAGCAGCGTGGGGCCGGTGCCCGTGCAGCGGTGCCCAGGCGACTCGGTGCTCGCACGAGCGGGTCGCGGTTGTGCCCGTGCGAAGAGCCTCGGGCTCCGGGGAAAGGACGCTGACCCCAGGGCTGCCCCGCCGTGCCAGGAGAGCGGAACGGGTTCCCCGCTCCGGGCAGGGTCGGCTCCGGGCGGCCGCAGGGTGGGGACGTGGAGCCGGACCTCGGCCCTGCGAACCGGGCTCTGCCCCGGCGCCCAACGGTACCGCTTTGTCCCGGACTCCGGGAGATTCCAGCGGGCCAGGGGGCAGAGCCGGGCCCGGGCCCATCGCGAGGGATGGTCCTGTTACTCCCCGGGCCGAGGGTCGTGCCTGGTTTTGCTCCCGAGCTGCCGCCAATTTTCCCCTTTGCAATTGGAGCGTAGCCCCGACGGGAGGGTCCGGCCGCCCCCTCCTCCTCCCCCTCCACCGCTCTTTCCCCGCCCCAGCCCTTCCCCGTCGGGTTTAACGCCCGGGGAGGGGCGGCCCCGTCGCAGCTCGGCCCGAGCGGGGTTAGCCCCAGGGCACCGCCGCCTCCCCGACGGGGCGGGCCGGCTGCGACCGGGAAGGGGGCGGTGGGGAAGGGGGGCGAGCAGACGGACCGGCCCCCGGGGGAAGCGGCGGCCGTGGCGAATGGCCCTGCCCCCGGGGGGTGACCCCTGCCCCGGCCCCACGCTCGGGCTGTCCCAGCCCCACCGCTCGGGCTTTGTCCCCGCCGGCCGCCCCGTCCCTCCTCCCGCCCTTCCCCGCCCTCCCTCAGCCGCCGGCTCTGCCTCAACTTTAGAGGCAGGTCCCGGAGGCTCCGGCAGCGGGGCCGGGACCCGCAACGGCACCGGGCGGGAGCTTCCAGCCTCCTCCCCACCCTGCCGGCACGGGAAGGACGCCGAGATTCCGCGCCGACGGAGACCGCGGGCAGCACCGGCCCCAGCGGGGCGAGCAGGTACCCGCTCCCCACTTCCTTCCCCGTTCCCCTCTCCGGTTCCCCTTCCCTGGGGTTTCCCTTTTCTCTCCGC
Source organism: Callipepla californica brunnescens (assembly GCA_023055505.1). Taxonomy (NCBI): domain Eukaryota; kingdom Metazoa; phylum Chordata; class Aves; order Galliformes; family Odontophoridae; genus Callipepla; species Callipepla californica. Next base: position 1,238,853 of record JALIRH010000043.1, on the reverse strand, counting down.
GCTCCTCTTTTTGCCCGGGTGGGCTTTGCTTCGCTGCGGACCGGGTACATCGGTGCCTCCGGGTTCTCACTGAGCGCGGCCGGAATCCCCCGGCCGGGGCAGCTCCGCACTCCGCGAGCGAAACCCACCGGGGCCGCCCCACTGCCTCTCCGTGCGGGCTCCCTTCGGGTCGCACCTGCGGGAGAGGCTGCGCTGAGAGGACAGAGTCCCCCTTCACACCCCCCCCCCCCCCCACCGGGATGCTGATGTCCCCCCTTTGTAACATCAGTGACCCGGAACCCCAGAAAATGCGGAGTGCCCCCCACCACGTCCCCCCGAGGATGCGATGTGAGGGTCCCCCGTGGGCGTGAGCCCCCCCGCGGCAGCGGTTCTCTGCGTTCACGGGGTCCTTTCCGGGGCTGTGAGTGGGGCCCGGCTGCAGAGAGAGCTGCGGGAGGAAGAGGAGGAAGAGAAGGGCAGAGCAGAGATGCTGTGGGAACCCCGCAGGGCCCTTTCCAGCGGGTCCGTCCCCCTCACCAGCGGCTCTCATGACTCAGCAGTTCCCCACCAGTAATTTACAGCAATTTCGAAGTGGGAAGGGGCTCCGGGGATGGGGCTGGGGGTGATGCAGGTCGCTGGGTGCTGGCAGCAGTTGGGGACGGATGGGGCTGAGCGCATTTCGGGTACACGCGTGGCCCTTCGGGTGCAGGCATTGGTTGGAGCGCTCGGGTGGGCACCGGGCAGCACCGGGGCCACGCGTTGCACCGCCAAAACCATTGGGGTTTCTTCGTTCCTCGGGGACGGGGATGGTGGCTGCTGTGTGGGGCTCCAACGGGGCCACGGCTCCCGGGCACGCGGCCGAGGCCGGATGTGAAAGACCTTGGGTTGGTTTTTCTCTTTGGTTATCTAGCTGTATGAGTGTATGTGATATCATAAAGCTAGAGAACCGAATGTAAAAACCCGCTCGCTATTCTCCGGGTAAATCCCTGCCCTCCTCCGTAGCATCTTCACGGGGAGAGCGGAGCCGAGCGCGCCGCGGCGGCGGAGTGGGCATTCGGCGGGGTTTTGTCTTTAATCATTTTTATGGAGGCCCAGAGCCTGGGTGATTATTTCTATTCAAACCTGGCGTTCCTCAGGCTAGCGTCAAACCCGGCGCCTTTGATTTTATTATGATTATTGGGTTTGTTTATTTATTTATTTTTCCCGCAGCGGTTTTAATTTCCACGCCGACAATTAAGCTCGGCCGTAACGCGGCGTACTGGAGATCAATGAAACAGGGCCGTAACCCCTCAGAGGAACCCTGTTTTGTAACGAAGTGGAAGGAAAGTTGCTTAAAAAATATTACCGCATGCAAATTGTAATTTAGTGCGAACCCGTTGCCGAGGCCGGTTTATCTACCGGGGAAGGGAAATAAATCATCACTGCTCGTCAGTTATTCCGCGCCTGCAGAGATAGAGCAGCTTTGTTCTGTGCGGAGGTGGTTTGGGGGCCTCGCTCCGGCCTCCCCTCCGGTGCTGGTGTTTGAGTGCTGAGCTCCGTCCCTCCCGATTCTTCGGGCAGAGCTGTGCTGGTGGATGCAGCTGCAGTGATGGAGCTGCAATGGGTCGTGGCACGTGCTGACGCCCGCGGGAGGTGGGCATGGCACAGGGCGGTGGTTCTGGGGGCACCTCCGTGGACCGCTCTCTGCTCTGCTGCTTGGTGCATGGCCTCCCTGGCAGAGAGGAGGGAAGGGGAAGAGCATCGGCTCCTGATGTCAAAACCCTGACCCGCCGTGCCTGCTCCATGGGCTCTCCCTGCCCCATTCACCCCAGCGGCTGTTTCATTTCTGCATGCGATCGCACCTCCTCTTCCCACTGTTGCTGGGGTCTGCGGGGAGATGGGAGTGGGGAGGATTTTTGAGCATGGGAGTGGAAGGGGTGCACCTTCCTCCCCCTTGATAGCTCTTTTGCTTTGTTCGGTCGGCAAGAGGGGCCGGGGGCTCGTGCTGCGAGGTCTCAGCAACCATCCCTCTCCAGCGTGTAGGGATGCCATGGGTTGGCCCCATTTGGGCGTTGATCTGGGCAGGGAGGACACAGACCTGAAGCATGAAGGGTGTGGGACAAAGCAGGGACGCTCCCTGGCTCTCTCCACTCACTGTAGCAGAGAGGACGAGCAGTGGGACTTCAGCTCCATGTCCCCAACCAACCCACAGTAGGACTGGAGGCACTGGGCAGCCTTTATGGCGGCCACAGCTCTGCCCGCAGCGTGGCACGGGGACGGGAACACCATGCTGACATCGGGTGGAAGCCTTTGCTGCACGATCACAGCATCGATCCCACATTTGGAGACCCCCACGCTGCAGCGGGGACGCCGGGATGAGCCCCTCGTTGGCTTCACACCATCCTGTGGGGCACGCTCCCCATCCGCCCCACTGCTCGTGTGGGCAGAGCTCCTCCGAGGGAGCACGGGGTCCTCAGGAACACGTTCCCGTGGCCCCGCAGCCTCACGTGCTGGGTGGCAGCAGGGACCTGCCCGCGGCTCTGTAGCATCAGCAGAGGCGGCTGCGCGGTCGTGGCAGCGGTGAGGCCGCGTGGGGACAGCCGGGAGGGAGCGAAGCAACGCGGCGTGACGATGCGTGCCAAGGATGCAGGGCACTGCCCATCACCTCCCCGGGTCTTGGAGCAACGAGCATCCCAAATCGACACCCTGAACCCCAAACCCCGTCTGGGAGCAAGGGGGAGAACATGGGCTCTGCCGCCCTCGGGAAGCTTTCTCTTCCCTCCTGACTACTTGTAAACCATTCAGAAAGAATTTCTTAAAATAGGTTCCACTTTAAGGACTTATCTGCTGAATGCCATTAATTTTCTGGGGTTCGTTAAAAGCAAACTTGGTATCATAGCAACTGAATCTATTCCAGGAAAGCAGCCAATTGCAGAGCACGGTGTGTGCAACCGAAGGCGAGAGAAAGGAGCCTTTCAGGTTTATTCTCGGGCTTGTGCCTCGGCAAGTGAAGTTTTAATTTTCAGTGTTTTATTCCTTGCAGAATATTTTATAAATTTTTTTTTCTCCCCCCGGCGAATCTGCAGGGAGAGGGAAAAAAAAACCCCCACGGGGGCCAACGTTTGTAAAATCGCCCACATTTTGGGCAGAGGCGGTCATGCGGAGGGGCAGCGTGGGCGCTCGTCCCCATGTCACCCGTGGGAGCGGTGCCCGGGTGTGATGCTGAGTGTGGGCGTTGGGTCCGGGACCGCCCAGCGGGATTGGGGTCTGCTGGTAAAGAGGACGCTAATCCCCTTCTCATTTCCCTGCCTTCGCTAAAGAAATAGTCATTATTTCCCTTTTAATCCCATCTCTCTCCTCTTTTCCATTAGGCCCTAAGCCGCAATCTTATTCCCAGGGAATGTTATGCTGCAGATAATCCCGGACCCCTGGCTTGGCTGCGGTCCCCGTGTCCCCAACGCCATCAGGGGAGCGGCTCTGAGCATCCAACGGGGCACAGCACGGCGAGGGTGGAGCGCTGGGAATGCCCCCACAGTGCCATAATCAGCCAGGGGGTGTTAATTGGGGATGGGAGGTGGGAGCTGTGTTTGCAGCCGTCCCTGTGCCACCCGTGGGTGCCCAGAAGTGCCAAACCCGTCCCCGTGAGCCGTGAAGCGATGGTTTTCCAACTCCTCGGTAGCGATGAAGGGGTGTGGGGGGGGAAATATCATTTATGATAATAATAATTACAGAAAAGGATCACTTAAACCAACAGAAAGAAAGGCAAAAAAAGCCCCCGCTGGCAGCATACCCCCGAGCAGAGGGACATGAAAAGCAGCGCTGCGCTTAACTTTAGGACATCTAAACACAGCCATCGAATGGGCAGTGGTAAACCGGTGCTCCTCCCGATCAGGTGTGTGTGTGTCAGCACAGCACGGAGCTCTGATCGTTCACTCAAAGCCACAGCGATGGCCTCGGACACTCTGGTGTGCACCAGGGTCGGCCTGAAGCCCCCAGCCTGGCCCGAGCAGCCCTGGGGGGAGCAGAGCAGCAGCACCTGGCACTTAGGGCACATATTGGGGACCCCCACCCTTGGGTGTGAGCTGGGGGTACTGTGACCCCAACCAGAGCTTTGCCTTCTCCCCAATGGCAGCCCCAATGCCCACCCCGCACCGATACTGTCCTCGCTGCCTTTCCTTTCTCTTCCCCCCCCCACCCCCCTCCCCGCTTTCCTTTTTTTTTTTTTTTTATGGAGAAATTATTATTTACAGTTTAATATCTTCATGTTTCTATGGAAACTCCACGGCTGCGCTGGGTGGAGGAGTCAAACCCGAGTGGGGAAAAGGCGATGGTGGAAAGGGAGCGGCGTGGGTGCGGGAACGGGGGGAAAGTGCCACAGCCCCGAATGTAGGTCACGCACATATGTGCATAATCACATACATATGTTGACTTCAAAGAGCTCGGGCTCATCCTCGGAGATAACAAACGCGCGTGTGGCTGTTAAACAGATTTGCATTTATAAACCACCAAGGCGGGCACGTGCGCCGCGTCCCGGGGCCGGGGGCACCCCCAGCCTGGCACTGATGCGGAAAGAGCGCGGCGGTGGTGGAGACCTTCTCCCCTAATAGCCGGTGACAGGGACTCGCTAGTGGCGATGTCCCCGCGCCAGGCACGGAGCGAGGGCGGAAGGTGTGCGGCGTCCCCGCTTTTGTCAGAAAGTATCTATCAGAGCAGCGGGGAAAGGTCAGCGGGAAACGCGGGCGGCCCGGAGGATGCTGTCCCCCGTCCGTCACGCCACCACCGCCACCAGCTCAGCCCCCCCCAGGACAGGAGCAGATTAGCTTAAAAAAAAGAAATAAATAAATCACAGCCGCTTCAAAAAAGAGAAAAAAGAATAGCGGTGGCTCACGCCGCGTTCGCCTTCTGGTTTGTGAGCCTTCGGGGACGGCAGCCACCAGGAATGTGTGCATTCGTTTTTAATGGAAAGCACAAACCTGGCGCTAATTGTGGGGCTGGGCCGCAGAGAACAAGGAGCTGGCGTGAGGGCAGGTGGGGCTGCGTGCGTGCTGGGAGCTCGGGGCCATGGGGATGGTGATGGGGTTGGGGGGTGGCAGTGGGGATGAGCTCATCCCCTCGAGCACAGCCGTAGCTCCTGATGGTTGGAGCCTGAGCCCCAACTTCCTCTGCCCCGGTTCCCCATGAAGCCAGGCGAGGAGCGCTCCTGTTTGTTGGTTTTTTTTTTGTACATCTTGGTTTTCCACGGAGTTTGGGGACAATTTCCAGGCTCTGTGTTGCAGGGAAATCAATGTGCAGCTCCCCCTCCACCCCAGAAGCATCCCCTCCCCTGGGAACCCCCACCCGGGGGCTCCCATCGCTTTGTGTGTGAGGTGGAGATGGGGACGGAGCAGCAGGTGTGCGTTGTGGCACCCGGGTGCTGTGGGGTCCCTGCGGATGTCCCCCATGTGCCGTCGGCCTCACGTCCCCAACCGCTCGTGCAGAGCCTCTGTGTTAGGTGGGGAAAAAAAACGGGATTTGTGCACCAGGGAAGCGTGGCTTTTGGCTCATCTTTCATGTCAAAATAACGCTGAAATAAAGGGCAGAAAGGGAGGGCACCGGCGTGGGGGCACAGCAGCAGTTCCGACCCCGGGATGGGAAAAGATCCTTTGGGCGCTGCACGTTTCTCACCTCCCCATCTTCTGCGGGGAAGAGATCCCATGTGAGCTGCAGATTGCCGGGCACAGCCGTGCACACACACATACACACACACACACATGCACAGCCCGGCTCGCACACGCGTGTGCACGCACACGGCTGCCCCGCGGCGCAGCTCGCCAGCCGGGCCGCTGCTCCGGGAGACGGGCGCGAGCGGCATTTCAATGCAAACCAGGCAGGAACAATGAGGTGTGTTTTTAAGGGACTGTGAAAGGGGGGTTTTGCTGAATAACTGAAAAGGCGGAGGGGGAGGAGGGAGCCGGGCAGCCCCTCCATTAGCTCAGTGCAGCAGCGAGAACAGCTGTGAAAAGAGCCCAGGCCTTTTTCCCACGCCCAGAGGAGCGGAGCGAGGGAAGGAGCCCTCCCAGCGAGGTCAGATCCCATCACTAATATATACACAGGCTGTGCCCTCATTCACGTCACCCCGGCGCAGGTTTGTTTAAGGCGCGCACACTGACACTAATTTCTCCTCCCGCTCGCTCCCCCAGCCGGCCCCATTATGGTCCTCGCTGCATTAAACCCTCCCCACGGCCCCACGACGGCTGCGGCTCCGTGGTCCCCCCCAGCACCTGACCGGCAAGGTCAAGAGGAGCCCGCGCCGCCGTGGCCGCTGGATCTGGGCGGCAGCTGCTGCGCGGCCGTGCGGGGCCAGCTCGCAGGAATGCATCCTGCAGATGGGACCTGGCGGGCACGTGCAGCATCCCCGTGCTGCCTGGGCTCTGCCCTCTCTGCTGTCGTCCCTCCCCGGTTCTGTGCATCCGTCCCCAAGTCGCAGGATGAGTGCATCCCCTCATCCCTTCCCATGTTGGGCATCCATCCCCAGGATGCAGCGTGGGTGCGTCTCGGGCTGCTCTGCGGCTCTCGTGGGGAGGTGGGTGCTCACTCCCAGCTTGCCCGTGCAGGGTTGGTTGGAGCATAGCAGCCCCTGCCCTCCCTCACCCCTCGGTGCCCGGCATCCTCGCAGAGATGGGCATGGAATAAATCAGCCCTTGTTTATTCTCGTGTCTGGGCTTGGTGTGTGAGTTCATATTAAAACATTCTGCCTTAAATTACAGCCTAATAAATCAATACCCACTTAGCGATGCAAGTGAGTGGGAGCGGCTTGCGCAAAGAATTAAAGTTGCTCTGCAGCTCTCAGGGGCTGTGAAGGGCGAGGGAACAAGTGCTGGCCTGGCAGCTGGGCCCTGCTCCCATCCCCTGCCCCTGTGTGCATGGCAGGGATGTGCTTGGGCATGTCCAGGGCATGCATCTGTGTGGCTGAGCATGACTAGGACACACGTGTGCATGGCAGGGACATGCATGTTCGTGGCTGTGCATGGCAGAGATGAGCAGATGCACGGCTGTCTCTCAGGGACGTGTGTTAAGGTCGCTGTGTGCCTTCAGCTGCCCATGCAGAAACATGGTGAAGCCTCAGGGATACTCCCAGCCCCACCGGCTCCTCTCTGCTGTTAATTTCTGCCACAGTCAGGACAATGTGGTTCCCCCATCCAGCTCACAACCTCCTCTGCAGTGCTGTTCCCTCCCTGCTCAGTGCTCAGTGATGCCCTGCACCCGGCAGCAGCTTTCCTAGCACATCCTCCTTCCCTGCATCTCACCTTTCCCTTCTCTAATCCCCTGTATTTGCCCGGGCCTCCATCCAGACATCCACCCCTTTACAGGGCCACTCCTGAGCAAACGCTCCTTTTGCTTTGCTATACAGGAGCCCCTCCTTTGCACAGCCGGGGTTACAGGGACCAGCCCTGCGCCTTTCCTGGGAGTGCCCTTTGCCTTATGGCACCCTCCATCCTCCTCCTCTCCCTGGGATGGATGGGGAAGGACACATGTGCCAGTCCTTGCCTCTGCCGTCGCTGCCCACTCCCACCAGAGCCGCCTGTGGCGATGCCCAAGGACCCCATCCCCGTCTCCCCCCTTTGCATCCAAGCCGGTTTCATCCCTCCCCCCTCGTCTTCCTTGCCAAGCCCTGACACTTGATGGCAGCCCCATTCAAAATGCATGGACTCCCCTTTCCAAGCGCCCCGGTCCTTTTGAACTAAAAGGATTTTCTCAGAGGCTAAGTTCAAATGTATGGCCGTTATTTATTTATCACCCCGCGATGTATTATTCATTTATTTAAAAATGTATGGCAGCTGGGAGCCCCGTGTTTAATCACCCCATGGATGGCGAGGGCCAGGTGGAGACGGCCCCTCGCTCCGCCGCTAACCTGGCGCGGTCGCTGCCGCCGGGACTCCGACCTCACGCCTGATTTAGCATCAAGGCGGCCAAAAATAACCCTGGCCCCAAGGTGGCAAGAGAACAGTGGCCTCGTGGGGCGGGCGTGGAGATGGGGTTGGTGTTTTTGGGGGTGCCCGGAGGATGTGGCATGTGGTGGGGGGAATGGAGTTGCTGTAACGCCGCTGCTCGCAGGTGGAGATGAAGATGGGGATGGGGACGGGGATGTGTCCTGCACATGGCCCGGCCCCACGGGTGGCCCCAGCTGTCAGATCGCTTCCCAGCCCCTCGGTGAAGTCGCCAGCACGGTGCTGATGTGCGCCAAGGCGGGCAGGGCATGGCGCTGCCAGCGGGAGCAGCGGGGAGAAAATGGGAGAAAAGCACCGTGACACAGCGGGGATGTGCCCGGCCCTCCCAGCTTCTCCTTGTCCCCGCGGGGCTGAGAAGGACCGCATTCCCTCGGGAGGAGCACGAAGGGTTAAGGATGCTCTGTCTCTCCAAACTCCCCACGTCCCCCCCACGCGCTCCCACCACCCTCTTCCTCGCTGGCCACTCGCTAATTGAGACAGCTTCAGCCCTTGCCTCCCTCCTCTCCCCCTGGGGTTGAGCTGCCTCTTCCCAGGGGGAGCACATTGTCTGCTCCAGCCTGGTTGATGTAATCCCTAAGCCCGAACAATACTTCCCCACCCCGCTCCTGCTGAAAGGGTATTAGTTGCCCAATGAGATAATTACTCCCCAGGCCACCCTAATCATCGTGCCTGGCCAGCCGCTTTCCCCGGTCCCGTGGTGCCCATTTTGTGGGTTCAGGGCACTCGGTGGCACCGTCAGGACCCCAAATACCCACCGATCCAGCGGTAGAATAGAACAGGGAAGAGGAGTGTGCTGCTGAGGTGTTGCATCCAGCTCATCGAGAGCAGCCCCGTTGATGCTGTCACCCCAAAGTGTCACCTCTGGGTTGGGGTACCGGTGGGACTGGAATGGGGACCCTTGGGTGAGCTGGGACAGCGGGGCAGTGCTGGCAGTGCCACCATGCTCAGCTCCTGATGGACCACAGGTGGGGTGAGCCCGCTCCTGGGGTCGGGCATTTCCTGAGGTCATGTCCCTGGTTTGGTCCCCTGTGACGAATTTACAGGCAAAAATCTTGGGGGTGGAGGGGATAAAACTCCACTTTTTTATTCAGTGCTGGTGTTTGTGCCACGTATTCCTTTGAAAAGCAGAATTTCCTCAATTACTGAAACTATCCCCGTTGATAGGATCAACGAGAACAGTTTCCTGAATTGGTTTTAGAGGAAGTTATCCAGGTTCTCAGCTCCCACGTGCTGCCTGTCGGGGTCACCTTCCCCCCGAGGTGCTGCCACAAAAATGGGGTAAAACGATCTCATCTGGGGGTGCCCCAGTGAGAGCCGGGGTAACCCTGATCGGTATGGCTGTGATAATGGGGCTGGGGCTGCTCCCATCCCACAGAGCATCCATGGGGGCAATAATCTCAGGTTGGGCTGAGCCCATCCTGAGGAGCAGCGTTGGGAGCAAGTGGGGCTGCGGGGGAGATGCAGACCCTCTTTGTGGCTCTGTTTTAAGGCTGCTGGTTTGGGCTGGGGGGATGCACGGTGGGACAGGTGCATTGTGTCGTGCCAACATCCCAGTGGGGACTTCTTCTCCCCAGTGCTGATGGGACGGCGGCTGTGGGGCTGCACAAGGCCAATGCTGCGGGGAGCAGCGAGGGACGCTGCCGGCCTCTCCTCCCCGTCCCTTTCTTGGCCGATCTCTTCTGACAGACAAACACAGTTTCTTTCTCCGAAACAAAGTCCTTGTCCAGCCGAGCACACAAAGCGGATCCATTATCCGATGGGGGACAGAAAGGAGGGGCGGGGGGTGGGGGGGCTGCTGGCGCACAATGCACACAAGTGGCGCGCGGGGCCGCCCCTATTGTGTCTGGGCAGGAAGGGCCGGGACCCACGGCGCGGCCCCGTGAATGGCAGCATTGTGTCTGAGCCTTCGTCGCCTTGGGCGTCCCCAGCCCCCTGTCCCCCCCCCAGCTCCTGCTGCCTGTCTGGGGCAGAGCCCGACCTGCTCCCCTGGGTGGGGAGAGCCACCGTTCTCCTCCGTTTTTGGGGTCGTAGCATCCCGCTGGGTGCTACGGAGGATGGGGTTTGGCCAAAGGGGCTTTGGAGGGGCTTGGATCGTGGGGAGCGAAGGGAATGGACCCAAAGGTGTCACCCACGAGTGGGGCTGGGACAGAGAGGGTTGAAGTCCTCACATCTGTGCTCAGCCCAGAAAGGGATTTTGGGGACATAAACGTGCTGATTTGGGTAGGACAAGGCAACCTATCACTGGGTTTGTCTCGATCCTGATGTGATCAGGGAGGTGATGGAGCTGCTCCATGCTCCCACTAGCCCCCAGTGCAGAGGCCAAATGGAAACTGGTCCCCAAGCAACGGGCTGCATCCCATCTCTGACCTGCCACATAACCCAGGAGGAACATTCTGGTGGACAAAGAATGATGGAATCATAGAACAATTTGGGTTGGAAGGGACCTCAAAGACGGCTCGCAGCTGTGTGGGATGGCTCTGTGCTGGCTGTGTGCCCAATATCCCACACTCAGTGACAGCCCCAGCTCGGAGCAGCAAGCTCCTGGGGACCCCTATCCATCGGCATTGGACAGGCAGCGATCTGTCCCCTCCATCCAACCTCACCATTACTTTTCTTGTGCAGTAACTCAAAGGAGAACTGTGCTTCCAGCTCCTGCAGCGACGGAGGCAGCCAGGCAGCACCTCATGCATTGCTCATCTTGTTGTTCTGTTTGCAGAGGAGAAATCCCCGCATCGCTCCCACCAGCCCTGTCCAGCAGAAACCACCAAAGAGAACAGGGACAGGGGAGATGAAAAAGGGATGGGAACAACGTGGAGACGGCCCCATGGCAGTACCCTCCGAATCCAGGGGAAGATGTGCCCTGCAAGGACCTGGAGCTGCGGGTTTGCAGCCACAAATCTGGGCATGGCTCCGGGCAGCGGGATGGTGTGGCTGCGGCGATATGACTCAGTCATGGGACAGCACCCATCCTCCACCAGGGATGCTCCAGAGCCTCCTGGATGCAGTAAGTTGGAGGGCATTTTGGGGGGAGGCGGGCAGAAATCGTTTGCATCTTCCTTTTTATTTAGAAATCCTCTTGGAAAATCTCACCAAAAAGACTGTGTCATCGGTAACAGCTTCTGGTTAACGTTTTTTCCCCGTTTCCTTTTGAATGTACATCTTAAATCTTCTCTACATGACTCAAAACATCATTTTCTGTGACCAAACAGCATAACAAGGACTCTCCCTCCGTCTCCTCCTGCTTTCCCCCAGCCAGGATTGCATCTTCCCCCAGTACCCCCTGTTCTGCTCCATGCCACCTCCCTGTGCCCATTTTCCTGCTGGCAGACATTGGATTCAGCAACGTGAACACCTCCCACCTCCTTTGGGTGCCCATTTTTGGGTATCATTTAAATCCATGCAGGGGATGGGGATGGGAATAGGGATGGGGATGGAGATGGGGATAGGGAGGAGCACAGCCATTGAGCATCCCTGTGAGTTAGTCCAGGGAAAAGCCCGCAGCTCCTGCAGCTCAGTGCTTTGCACGTGACAGCAAAGCTGTCTGTGGCAGCAGGAAAACGGTTCCCACCTTCCCTGGGGCTGCGTGGCACAGACGCTGTGGGTCACCCACACTCCCAGGGGGTTTTCTTCTCCCCCATCTCAGTTGCAGAGATTTGGGTGCTCCGTTCTGTTCCTCCCCAAGCTGCACACTGTGGGGGTGAGGACTGCTATCCCTTGTTTTCCCTCTACATTTGGGGTGATGGTCCCAGAGGGATGCACCCGGGGCGACAAAACCCACATCTGCCAGCACCATCCCACGCAGACCCCGAGCACGCTGCCCACCTCCTCCCAACGCCATCGCTGCCCTCACATCCCTTTTTCCTCCATCCCTTTATTCCAGTGCCCCTTCTCCCCATCCCTCTGTCAATGATGGGGTGGGGGCGGCCGGGGCCCCCTCGGTGCCGGCCCCGTGCCCGGTGGTGCCCCCGGCAGCTGCTCAGCGCTGCGGGCGAACCGCCCTCTGCCTCACTCTAAGATGGCCGGCGGCCCCAAAATGGTGCTGAGCATGAGACGCCATCTGCAAGGCTGGTCCCACGCCCGCCGTGGCCTTTTTATGCAAAGGGGAATTAATTAGATTTGAATATGGTAATTAAGCCATCAAGCCCGCCGGTGCTACGAGGTCCCTTCTTTTCTTCGGGCTTTCTTCTCGCCCCCTCTCTCCCGCCGCCCCTTAACCCTTCCCCCTCCACTGGTGCACCCACAGCACTGCTCGTGCATCCTAATGAAACGCTGGGATGTGCCCTCACCGCCCCACTCTCTGGGTTCTGTCCGTCCTCGGGTCTCCGTCTGCCCATCCATCCATCCCTATGGGTTGAGCACGACGTCTGCGCATCCCTCCCCCAAAAATCCCTGTGGTCACATAAGGGATGGCCGCCCCAAAGCGGGCGATGCGTCGCTTTGGGCTTTCAGTGGTCGATGGGTGCGGTGGGAGATTGTCCCCAAATCTGTTCCCCCAGGGCTGGGCTGTGTTTTGAGCCCTTCAAATCCTCACGGTGCTCTCGAGTGGTTTTTCTTCACTGCGCGTTGGCTCTGGGCCGTGGGGTTCTGCTGGCACCCAGCCTCTGTGTGTCGGGATTTCTGCCCCATATTCTGTGCTTGAAAGGAAAAATAATAGGAAATGGACATCTGCATCCAGGAAATTATTATTATTATTATTGTTTTTAACTGAGGATTGGAGGTTTTCCCATCACAGCGTTTCTTGCTCGCAGCCCGGCACGCAGCATCACACTGTGACGGTGCTGAGATGGGAGCAGGGAAACAAAAAATCCCACAAATATTTTTCTGCGGATTTTCATCTCCGTAAGGAAAATATCTCTTCCTTTTTTCGTTCTTTTTTTTTTTTCCCGCTCAGGAAGGGAAAGAAAGAAATGGGGAAACGCCTCCGGGTGCTTTCTGAACGAGAGAACTCGGATGGGTGGCTCTTAAAAATAGGGATCTTTGGAACGGGGTCATTTTTGGTGAAGCAAGCTGCTTCCCAGCTGAAACGTGGAGAAAAAACGAGATTACACATGTATGTATGTGTTGTACGTATAGATACGGGATGCCATCCTGCACACGTGCACTCTGTGTGTATATGATGTGCCGTGCACAGCGTGAGCCCCCTGCCCGGGCTGCTCGGCTCGGAGCCCACCGCTGCCGCTCGTTAGGCCTCCTTCATTCAGATCCAGGATGCAGAGATGGGGCAGAGCTCATCCATTTGAGGCGACACTCCGACTTCTCAGCTCTTCGCCCCCGGGAGCAGCTCGGTGGCGGCGGCACCGCATCTCGCTCCCGCTCGCTGGGAGCATCCAGGGGTTTAATCCAAGCTGGCACCGCTGCCCGCGGGAGGGGCGGCCCCGGGCTGGAGCCCCCTCGCCCCCCCGGCCCTGACCTACATAGCGGGATGCGGCCACCTGAGCGGCCCCGAGCCACCCGCGCCAGCTGCTGCGTGCAGGGACGGGCGAGGGAACCCGTCCTCCTCATCTCCTCGGGGTTCAGTTTGGCAGAAATAAGGGAGAAATGGGTTTTCTCGCTGCTGGCTCCGGGAGGATGCTCAGGGTGCTGTTGGGTTGCAGGATCTGCCTAGTCCCAACCCCGTGCTGCTGGGATGGTGTCGGTGTCTTTCTTGATGGTGGCATCTCCTGGGCTGCGTTTCACGTCGCTGTGAATGGGGACACAAAGCCCCAGGGTGCTCGTCCTCTCCTGTAAAGTGGAGAGAGGGAAAACGAGTGGGGAATGAGGGAGGGGGATAGAGGAGGAAAAGCTGACAGACAGGGGAGGAAAGAAGCAATGGAGAGAAGCACGGGACAGATAAAGCCAAGCACAGAGGGGAAATAACACAGGAGTGCTGATGGTTGGGAGACAGATCGAGGAGAGGTGAGAAAGGGGGAGCGGGGATGGAGGGCAGTGGGGCCTGGGGGTGCAGTGGTGGCAGCGGGGTCCCTGCCACGCTGGGAAGACCCGAAGTTGAGCAGCATCCCCACGGCCCCACTGCTGATCCCCATAGCTCCCAGCTGGTGAATGGATGGGTGGGGGGCACCCACGGGCTGCGGGGCTGTGCCTCCCACACGGCACGAAGCCTTCCTGCAGGATTTCTGTCCCCATCCCGCTCTCCCTGCCTTCCCACAAATGCCACGTGGATTCCCCGCGGCACAGGAACACAAGCGAAGACGCTTTCTTTTGTCTCCGCTGCTGCTTGGCCGCGTGTCTCCGCTTCTACACCACCTTGGCCTCCTCCCCTCCATTCACAATTCCCTTCCCACTCCCGTGGTGAGAGAATAGGGACAAACCTTCCTTTTCTTTCTTTCTTTTTCTTTCTTTCTTTCTTTCTTTCTTTCTTTCTTTCTTTCTTTCTTTCTTTCTTTCTTTCTTTCTTTCTTTCTTTCTTTCTTTCTTTCTTTCTTTCTTTCTTTCTTTCTTTCTTCTTTCTTTCTTTCTTTCTTTCTCTCTCTCTCTCTCTCTCTCTTTCTTTTCTCTCTCTTTCTTTTCCTTCCTTCCTTCCTTCCTTCCTTCCTTCCTTCCTTCCTTCCTTCCTTCCTTCCTTCCTTCCTTCCTTCCTTCCTTCCTTCCTTCCTTCCTTCCTTCCTTCCTTCCTTCCTTCCTTCCTTCCTTCCTTCCTTCCTTCCTTCCTTCCTTCCTTCCTTCCTTCCTTCCTTCCTTCCTTCCTTCCTTCCTTCCTTCCTTCCTTCCTTCCTTCCTTCCTTCCTTCCTTCCTCTCTCCCTCCCTCCCTCCCTTCATCTCTTTCTCTCTTCCTCTCTTTCTCTCTTTCTTTCTCTGTCTCTCTTTCTCTCCCTTCTTTCTTTCCCTTTTTCTTTTTCTTTTTAATTTAAAGCAATTGCATCTTAAATCAAACCAGCATCCAGGAGGTGTGAAGTGACAGAAGGGGATGCGGAGCCGCCCCAGTCCCGGCCCTGGCCATGGGTTTGGCCATGGCTGCAGCTCCCCAGGCACACCGCCCACCTGGGCTCACTGCTCCTCATTATCCCTCTGAGCTCCCGTAACCATTTATGCTACTTCTGTGCAAAAAAATAAAGAAATAAATCAGTGATGGATGTGCCGGGAAGGGCTCAACACCGGGGGGAGAGAGGGGAAAAAGGGGGGAGGTTGGAGAGAGCTTAAAAATTACAGTGGGAATTAGCAGGAGTCTAAGCTGTTGTTTGCGCTGCCCATTAGCATCTGCCTATTTATCTGTCACCAGATCCTCGTGGCATCCATCCATCCATCTGGGTCCTTGTCAGTCTGTCTGCCTACCTAATTATCCATTAGCATGGCAAAGCCCATGACAGCGGTCCTGGCGAGTCAGGCACGAGACCACCTCATCTGCCCTCCACCATCACCCGGATCCATTTACGAGCATGACACTGCCGAAATCGGGCTCTGAACGGCCCGCACTGCTCTGCCTGGGGACATGCAGAGCAGGGCTGCTCCGTGGGGTGTTACTGTGCACCCCGAGGAGCTGTGTTTGCTGCTCATCAGTGCTCCATCTTGGTTCTATGAGAGAAAATCAGAGCCAGCGTGCTGGTGTGGTGGGTGCTGGGATGGGCACTGTGTTGGTGCAGCAGTCACTGTGTTGGTGCAGTGGTCACTGTAGTGTTGCAGCGGGCACTACGTTGGTGCAATGGGCACCGTGGGCACCGGCAGAGCCTCGCCATGCAGCCAGCAGCCCCGTTGCCGTTGGCTCTTTGTGCCCGTGCCGCCGCGTGGGTTTCTTTGTTCAGGCAGCAGCGGTGGGCAGGTTCCCCCTCCCCGCCTGCCCACGGCCCCGCTCAGCCCGAGGAGCAAATCAGCGGCGTTTGCATATTCAGAGCAGGTGGGGGCCCATATGCCTAAGATGCACCAGACAAAATTAGCCACCATAATCATAATCAACTGTGCCGTTGTGCTGGGGGAAGGGAGAGGCTGGCAGACAAGCCTGATAATTATGAAGCTCAGCATGTGCGCAGCGGTTTTGCAACAATTATGCCTAGCTCAGCAAGCCGGCAATGATGCTTGTTACAACAACCCTCAATTTCCAGCCCGCCCTCCGGTCGTGTGCTCCCGGGAGGGCTGTGCTGCACCGGAGGTGTCGTCCGTGGTGGGGAAGGGGACACCAAGATTGGGAAGGGGACACAAGGATGGGGATGGGAACGTGAGGACGGCGTGACCCCATCCTGCTGCTCTGCCCACCTGGCCAAGCCATGGCATTTGGAGGAACCATCCTGCCCAGCAGCTCTCTGCGTGGAGAGCGTTGCAGCCCCTGTGCATAAAGGAGCTCTGGAGCTCCGCTTGCACCGAACGGGTTTATTTTTGCCTCCCAGGACTTTTTCCCTTTCCCACCCTCCTCTTCTCACCCTGCTCTCTGCAGCTTGGCGGTGGCAGGAGGTGACACTCCAGATCCATCCCCAGCCCGGCACTGGCGGGGCAGTGTCAGGCAGCATTTCCCTGAACGAGCCCTGGGGAAGGGAACGGCACGAGATGCTCCGTGGTGCAGCGAGGAGCAGCCCACGCTCCATGTCCTTGGGAAGCAGTGGTGGCAGGATGCAGCCAGCACAGGAGAGCGAAAATAAAGCATTTGGGGTTTGCAGCACAACCCATCGCCTCGTGCAGCTTCAGCAATGCTGGGTTGGCCAGAAAGGAGCTCAGCACGCGTGGAAACTGCTGCTGTTCTTTCCCCACCATCTCTCCTCCTGCATGGGAAGGAAAGCCCTTCCCCAGGTGCAGTTATGGGAGTCAGACAGCCCAATAGGAGCGATTTGTCTGCACACCCACGGCGTCCCAGGTGCGTTTCTGCCCATTACCTCCCAGTTTGGTGAACAGAAAGATGCTCCAAACCAGCACTGAAATGACCTCAGCACAAGAGGTGGCTCTGGTCTGCATTGGCAATCAGATGGGCTCTGCTTTGCTCCAAATAAGTGGATTTATCAGGAGATGGCAGCAGAGCTGGAGAAGGGACTGTTTGGTTCACTGATCCCATGGCTGGCACTGCCCAAAATCCAACAGAAATCGTCCACCCCGTGGGCATTCCTGATGTCCCCAAAGCCCCAGGAGCACGCAGGGGGTTGTGCAGACATGCCGAGGTTCGGCTGCCTCCCCCTGTCCTTCAGGAGAGGCTGTACTTTGCTGATGTGAAGGGATTTCAGGGCAGCAGCTGGGATGTTCCGACGTCTGCTGCCTTTGGGGTGCTCGGGGCACAGGGTTTGGGGATCAGAGGGAACGATGCAAAGGCGACGGGCACACGGTGGACCCTCTGTTGTAGATGGAGGAATTAGTGGAGAGAAAAGTGCAGCGAAATAACTCAGCAATATGTAATTTCTTTCTGCCTTTCCCACTCCCAGAACTGCTGCAGGAGCGGAGCAGCTTCACAAGACTTGGGGGAAGCAAGAACATTCCCTCACCTGTTTGCTTTTAAACTCCTCCAAGCAACAGCTGAAGAGCAGCAACTTGCTAGACTATAAATTCCTGAATTCCCCTGATCCTGAGCGCGGCTTTTATTCAGATGCAGGCAGGGGAGCGGGGGGAGAAGGTGACCACCAACTCCATAAATATTATATGGGGCGACGTCGCTGCGCGGGGCCGTGGGCGCAGACAAAGCGCGCATTGAGCTGCTGGCCCAGCTGCCGCGGGCGGCCGGGACGGGGGTCAAGGTCAGAGGTGGCCCTGCTCACATTATATCCCCCCCCCCCCCCAACCCCTCTCCCTGCGTCCATAAAATGAAGCCAAGCGGGTGCTGCCGGCTGTCCCAGCGGGGTCGTGCGGGAGGGGAAACTGAGGCACCGTGCAATGGCTCCGCAGCACGGGTGCCTTAATCCCCTGGGGACCCTTCATGTGGCTCATGAGGGGACCATGGATGGTTTTGGGGTGCTCCTAGTGCAGCCGAACCCATCCAGTTTCACTCCTGCGGCCTCGCAAACTTGGATTTTAGAATATTTTACTCCCTCTCAGGCAATCCCTTAGCAACGCTTGTTTCCATGGCAAAGAGCGGAGAAGCTCAGTGCTGATGCTGAGCTTGGCCGCAAACTCCTGTTCTGATCTTGCTCCAGGTCCCTGTATGGGGACAGAACCAGAACCATTGGCTGTGCCCTTCCTGCAGCCCCAGGCACCAGGAGCTCCTGCAGGAAGGGGATAGGGAGTCCGACCCCATCCCCGTGAGCCCCACACTGGGGAAGGGTCGTGGGGCATCTCCAAACCTTAATGAGAGCAAACTGTGGTTAGAAGTTGGGGCAGATGATCATCCCTTCCAACCAAACCGTTGTATGGTTCTGTTATTCCTACTGGAAGAAATAACCCCAAAGACACATGGTGTGATGCACCACAGCGATGCTGCAAGATCCCTGATCCCCAGGAAGGCCCTGGGGTTAAAGCAAGGGAGTTAGGGGATGGGATGAGAGCTGTCATCTTGGGAAAGCACTTGTGGATGAAGGGACTTTTCCTGAGTGCAAACCCAATGCTCAGGGTCGGGGTTTGGTCGTGGTTTGGTCCCAGTGAGGGCTGGGAATGCTGTGGAGCCAGGAGAGCCACAGTGCTCGTGCTCCTTCCCAAAGATGACAGTTCACTCCAAAATCATCTTCATCATTCCTGCAGAAAGTCCAGAGGTAAAGGATGGTTTTGAGCTTTCAGAAATCCCGGCACCACTCACAGCATTTTGTGGGGAGCAGACTCAGGTTGGATATTCCATCCTCAATGAAGAGCACTCTGCTTTGACGGCCGCTCCTGAGATGGGTCTGTTTTGGGGGACACTCAGCTCCAGGCACCAGGGATTACTCAGAGTCCCCCCTTTATCAGCATTTCCCAGTATCATTATTCAATCTCCCAATGTCAGAGCCCAGTAATCAGCATTTCTGTGGGGAGAACCCCCACCCCCCCCCCAGCAGCTTTTGGTGATGTAGAAGGCTGTGCTGAGCTCTCCACCTGCAGCCGACCCCTCCGGGTCACCGTGCTGATATCAGGTGCCTTCACAGCCACACATACACCTCTATTCTTTATTCGCCACAAATAAAACCCACTTAAAAAAGAAGCAGAGAGACAGCAGCCGCTGTCCCCTGGCATCTCTCACTGTGCGCCCGCTTCCCCTCCGCATTCAAAATCCTCGTGGTCCTGCACAATTTTCCTTCGCATCCCCCAGCAAAAGAGCCTCGAGAGGAGCAGCAGCACTGCACCGGGGGCAAACTGCAAACTGCATCCACCCCCAGCCTGGGCAAAGGGGCAGTGCTGCTGTCCGGCACTGATGGCACTGGGGTGCAGAGGACGGCCACGCCACGGTCCCTCCATCGCTGCTCCTGGAGGAGGAAGGCAGATCTTCCTCCCCTGCTTTCATTTTGCTGCGACGGGAGCTAGTTCTTGCAGTGCTCCCAACGGAGTCTTAAAAACTCCGAAATCTGACAGCTAAAACCGGCTTTTTCTCTCTGCTCATTTCCAAGCACTCGCCAGCCTTGCTTTATTTACACCGATGCCCCCATCCCCCCCCCCCCCCAGCCCCGGCTTTTCTCATGCACGCGCACAGCACCGGGCTCCGCCGTGCTGCTGGGAAGGGGCAAAATTAATCCCTATGGAAATTTATTGAAATGAATTCCCCGCTCGGACACTCAAGCTGTTCCCAGCCCGGCTTTTCCCAGGGCAGAGCAGCCGGGGAGGAGGGACCAGGACGGGGCCCCCGGTTCCCACCTGTGTGGGGTGGTGGGATTGAACCCCTCTTATTCCCTCTGCATTTAGGATCTGCTGAGGGCCCCATCCCAGCCCTGTTCCCTGCACCAAGCTCAGGTGGAGCAGCCTCACCCCAAAGGGCTCTCACAGAGGCACATGGGGACCCCTTGGTCGTACTGAGGCGGAGCGGACACCACATTGAATCCCAACCCCATAAGGGAGTGGGAGCAATGCCTCCAGAAAGGGGCTCGGCAGCATCTGCACCCCGCAGACAAGGCTCCTTTGAGATCAGGCACAGACATGGCATTGTCAGTGCTGGAAAAAGGGCTGGAGGTGGAACTGGGGGGAACAGCCTGAGTTTGTAGAGAGCGTCCTCCTGGATGGGAGGAGGAACCCTCACCCCAAAACCTCATTGGAGGCGGGGATGAGGGATCGGGGCTGGGTGAAGCAAAGGAACAGGCACTTGGCGGGGATTTATGCCATGCAGCACTTGTCAGTGCAGGTTTAGCACCCCATAAAGCAGCCCTGAAGGCCGAACGTGAAGGGAGAACACAAAGATGGGCAATTAAGGAGCAAATTCAGGTCCCATCAAGGGAGGGATGCACCGGTGGGGAAGGAGTGTGGGATGGAACTGGGATACTGATGCTCTGTGTCCCTCCACAGGAGGAGGGCTTTGCTGACTGCATCCCACACACATGGTGCTGGACCCCCCTGTGATGACCCACGGGGACATGGACACAGCTGAGGACACACCACTGCTCTTCCCTGATGGCAGCACACCCACCACAAGGCACAGCTCTTGGTGAGGACCTGGGGGGCTGCACCCACCTTTCTGCACACTGGGGTGTGATGTTTGCCCACACTGCCAGGAGGGCTCCGGGCAGAGGGTTGTGGTGGCACTGTCACCTCCATGGGATGGGATGGGATGGGATGGGATGGGATGGGATGGGATGGGATGGGATGGGACGGGACGGGACGGGATGGGTCAGTGCCCATTGAGGGCTCACACTGGTTTCTCCCTTTAACAGGTGATGTGAGAGGATGTTGTGCAGTCTGGATGGCCAAGAAGGGATGGAGGAGAGCCTGGGCATGGTCTGGAACATGAGCAGGGTCCGGGCAGGACCCCTCCCTGTCCCCAGGGTAAGGGCTCGCTCCACCCCATGGCTGGAGCCAGGAGGGTCCCAGAGCACTGAGCCCAAGGCACCGAGGGACAAGGTGTGCAGCAAAAGGAGGTGAAAAAGAAAACCAAGAAGTATATTAAAAGTGTTCAGAGCCTACGGCGGTGTCACAGCCTGGTCTCCCTTGTGTTGCTGATGTTGGAGCAGAATTTCCCTGTAGTCACCCCAAATCTCCTCCCCCAGGGTCCCCAACCCACCGCTCCCACACTCCCAGGACTCACTCCAGCTCCCAGCTCCCACCCGCTCGGCTTTAACTCAAATTTCAATCTGCTGCCTTACAACTGAGCCTGGAAACCCACTCCCTGCAGCTCCAAACCCACGAGCACCAGTGCCTATGAGCTCCACTTCGCTCTCTGCTAGGATGCCCGAGCTGCAGACCCAGCCCTGAGTCTGGACAGCTCTCCAAGCCCCCCGAGAGCCCCTCTATCAGCCCCGACGCTTTGGGATGAGCACCAAAACTCAGTGCAGCTCTCTGCGGGCGCATCCAAACCCACGGCACCGGCACCGCACGCGCCCGCAGCAGCATCCCACCGCCCAAATATTGAGCGATCCATTGAGTCCCCCCACCGAGGGCCGGGGCAGCAGGGAGCGTGGCAGTTTGTTATGCTAACCGAGGGGGGCTCCGCTCGGGGGGACGTGTCGGAGAGGTCTGAAGAGCAAGGAGTTCACAGGCCCTCTCCCTTTGTCATGCTAAAAGTGCAACACAGAAAATATATACAGGCAGCTGCTCAATGGAGCATGAAATACAAGTGATTTCTCCGGGAGCTCTGGGTAATGCAATGCAGCCCAGACAATGCCCGCCGCCTTTGTGCGAGATGGAAAACTTCGGCGGGGGGAACAGGACGGCAGCTCTGAACCTACAGCTGCCCCCGAGGGCAAAGTCCCTGAGAGGGTCCCCAGCACCCATAGGGTCCCCAACACCCATAGGGCCCCCAACACCCATAGGTTCCATAGCACCCATAGAATCCCCCGTACCCATGGGGTCCGACACCCATGGGGTACTCAGTTATGGGACTGATGGGTGTTCAGCTGTCACACCCCCAGGATCGGCTTTGGGGTGGGCACAGCGTGGCCCCAGCAGCAGTGGGGACACAGCCGGGCCTGGCACGAGGTGGGGACCCCGTAAGTAAGAGCGACGGTGACATCCCAGCAGAGCCCGTGACAGCGGCTCCTATTGCTGATGCAAATTGGGGGCATCCCGCAGGAGGAGGGAGCGGTGTAAAATCAGCCCTCAAAGGGGCTTTTGTGTCTGCGGGGCTGAGGTGCTCGGAACATCCATCTTTCCCCTTTCCCTCCTTCTTATTATTTTTTTTTTTTATTTTAATTTTGTGGCTGGAGCTGAAAGCCAATACCGGGAGGGGGGGGGGAGGGGGGGGGGGGATTCCCGGGGTCCCGCATTCGTTCCAGGCACCGACACCCCCCCGATGCAGCCCCTGCGAGGGGTGGGGGTGCAGGGGGTGGGGGGGGTCGGGACACTGGAGGTGATGGGGAGTGGGGGCTCTGCTCGTGGTGGGGGCTCCCGGCAGTCAGCAGCCCGGGGGAAGGGGGGGAGGGGGAGGGGACACCGTAAGGCGTGAGCTCGGCCCCATCGGTGAAGGGGGAGAACGCTGCTCCCCCCCCCCCCTCCCCCCACCCCCGGCCCGGGTCCCCGTGCCCACGGGGGACGCTCGGGGCACGGGCGGAAGCGACATCTAGCGGGAACGCATCCCCTCGCCCGGAAAATCGATATCCATGGCAACCCCAGGGCATCCCCCCCGCCCGGACCGGGGCCACCGGCACCGCCAGGGACCCCCCCCCCCCAAACACATCACCCCCCCGTTCTGAGCAATGCAGGCGCAGTTTGCAATGCACGCAGCGAAGGGTCCAATAGACGAAACGCATCCAAGGCGCCGTGCGGGAAGGAGCTGCGGCTCCCAGACCTGTGCACACCTCTGCACGCGTCGGAGGGCATCGCAAAGCCTCCCTTTGTGCATCCGCGCAGCGCGCAGGGCGCGTGCACGACACACGCGGGGGCGCGCACCGCGGAGCTCCGAACTACAGCTCCCAGGAGGCAGCGCCCGCGGAACTGCCCGGCACCACAGGGCCCGCCCCAACACCGCGGTTCTGCCTTCCCATTGGGCAAAGAGCTGCCAATCACAGGGAGGGCGGCGTCGGATTGGCCAGAGGGGAAGAAGCGGCGGAGAGCGGGTTTCCTGCGGCCGCCTTTGCGCTGAGCCCGGCATGGTGCGTGAGCCGGGGCGGGGTGCTCGGAGCGGGGCCGGGCTGTGCCAGGGCTTGGGGCGGGGGTCTGCATGCTCAGGGTGCTCTGATATAGGTGCACGCGTGGAGGTGTTGCGGGGTGCGCGCTCCGCGGTGCACAGCAGAGCTGTTATTGGGGGGGGGGGGGGGTGCGTGCCCAGGGCTGCGTGTCTGGGTGGTCCCCATTGCTGCTGGGGGCTCCCCCGGCACGGGAGGGTTGCGGCACTGCACCCCCTGAAGCCGTCCCCACGCAGGCGGTGATGGGGGTGCAGGTGGTGGTGAGCCTGCTGGCAGCGAGCGTCATGCAGAAGTTGGCCCCGCACTGCTCCTTCGCTCGTTGGATGCTCTGCAATGGCAGGTACGACCCCCCCCTTCTCCCCTCCCCCCCGGACCCTCACCCCACACCCCACAGGGTCTGGGCTACACCCGGCCCCACTGATGCCCGCTGCCGTGCAGCTTGTACCGCTACAAGCACCCATCGGAAGAGGAGCTCCGTGTCCTGGCGGGGAAGCAGCGCCCCAAGACCAAGCGGGACAGGTGAGCAGCACCTGGTGGGGGCAGTGGGAGCGATCCCCTCGAGCTGCCTGAGGGTACCAGGGGTCCCTGCAGTGGGGTCTCGTCAGGGTGCATCGGTGGGCTGATGAGGTCAATGGGATGAAGTACCGGTCCTGCTCTTGGGTGGCAGCAACCCTGTGTGTGCCTACAAGTGTGGGCCAGTGTGCTGGGGGACACAGCTGCTCCATGCCCGGCTCCCTGAGCCCATCTCTGCCTCGCAGGAGGATGAACGGTGTGACAGACGACAAGCCGCTCTCGGTGCCCCGTGACATCGACCTGCACCTGGACACCTCCCCCATCACGGCTGTGGATGCTCTGGGTACCTCCCAGTGCCCTTCTCACCCTGCACCCAGCCCCATTTGGTGACGGCCGTGGTGGCGGTGACGTCCCCTCCTGGCCCTCAGTGCTGCGCTATTTCCTGGAGTACCAATGGTTCGTGGACTTCGCCGTCTACGCCACTGCTGTGTACGTGTTCACCGAGGGCTACAGCTGCGTGGTGGAGCCGCAGAGGGAGATGAACCTCGGGGTGCTCTGGTGCCTGCTCACCGTCTTCTTCTCCATGTATCCTTGTGCCTGCCGGTGGTGGACTTACAGAGCGTTGCTGCTGAGCTGTGCCTAACAAGAGCTTTCCCTTTGGGCCTAATGACGTGGACGGTGTGGGGGTCCCGCTGGCATGGGGGTTGTTCCTGTAGCCCCCCATTTCCTTGACAGCCCCCTACCCAACCCCAGCAAGGTCTTCTTCATGGTGATGCGCCATTACTTCCGCTCAGAGGAGGGCGGCGAGCGCTCCGTCTGCCTCACCTTCGCCTTCTTCTTCCTCCTCCTGGCCATGGTGGCCCTGGTGATTCGTGAGCATTACCTGGAGTTTGGCCTGGAGCCCGGTGGGTGCAGGGGGTCCGGGGCCAGGTGGACGGCCCCGGGTGTCCGCTGATGGCTGTGTGCTGCCCACAGGGCTGGACAGCGTCAGCAGCAACCTGGAGAGCGTCCTGAAGCCACGGGGATGGGATTGGACGTGAGTTGACTTCAGGATGGGAAACGGTGGTTTATTTGTGGAGTTTGTTTTGAGAACTCTGCTTTCTCCCTCTGTGATCCAAAGCGCAGAGGGTCTCCCAGGGCTCTGCAGGATCGGGGCCGTGCCCCCACCATCCCTTGTTTTTCTGCAGGCTGCCCCTCGCCAAGCTGGCCTTCAAGCTGGGGCTGGTGGCCCTCTGCTCCTTCCTGGGCGCCTGCCTGACCTTCCCAGGGCTGCGCCTGGCACAGACACACCTCGATGCCCTCCGCATGACGGCCGACAGACCCCTGACCCAGTTGGGTGACATTGCAGAGCAGGGTTGGGGCGTAGAGGCCGGGACCCCCCAGCTCTGTGGTGATGGCAGAGAGTGAGGGGTCTGGGAGAGGGAGGGGACGGGGACACAGGGCTGCCTGATGTCTGCACCGCAGGGTTCTGCTCCACGTGAGTTTCCTGGCACCGGTGCTGGTGGTGGTGCTGTGGATCAGGCCCATCTCACGGGAATTCCTGCTGCACGCTCCCATGGGCAAACAGACGGTGCAGATGTGAGTGGTGCCTTCCTCAGAGGGGAAACTGAGGCATGGCCAAGCCCCGTCCCCATCGCTTCCTGGGGAGCGTGGGACCCCTCCCAGCAGCCCGGTCCTCTCTCCCCACGCAGCCTGTCGGACTCAGCCTACAACACAGCGCGGCTCTGGGCCGTGGTGGGGCTGTGTGGGCTGCGCCTGGCAGCCACCCGCCTCCACCTGCAGGCGTACCTGGGCCTGGCCGAGCGTTGGGTGCAGCAGATGAGGAAGGAAGCAGGACGCATCGCCGCCGTGGAGATCCAGCGCAAGGTGCAGGATCTGGGGCCGGGCTGTGGGCCGGGCTGTGGGTCCCACGGCTGATGGCTGTCTGTGCTCAGATCACGAGGATTTACTGCTACGTGCCGGTGGTCAGCCTGCAGTACCTGGGGCCCATCATCCTCACCCTGCACTGCACGCTGCTCCTAAAGACATTGGGTGAGTCACCATCCGACCCAGCGCCAGCGCTCCGGGCTGGGGATGTGGGGACTGACCCTGAGCTGCTGCCCCCTCTGCCCCACACAGGGCACCACTCGTGGGGGCTGTACCCGGAGCCCTCTCCCATCCCCGTGTCTGTGACCGTGGCACCATCACATCCCGGTGGGGAGGACGGGGAGGACGTGCGTGCGGCGGTGGAGCAGATCACGGGTGTGCTGGGCGGCATCCTCACCCCGCTCTTCTTCCGTGGACTCTTCGCCTTCCTCACCTGGTGGGTGGCTGTGTGCCAGGTCGTCACCAGCCTCTTCGGCCTCTACTTCCACCAGTACCTGGCCGTGTCCTGACTGGGGGAGCTGGGACCTGTGCTCGTGTCCCGTGCCCGTGGGGTGTTTGTCTTCGTGAACTCACTCCTGCCTCATTTGGTTTCCCTGCTTCCCATGTGCCTGTGGGACATGGGGATGCTCCTGCAGCCAGCTCTTGGCAAGACGGGTTTTATGCATTGGGCTGTGGCAGTGTGTTGCCTCTCCCTTTCTGCTGCCCATCACCGCTGTGCCTGTCCCCATCCCTCTGGTCCCACACGATGACATTGGAGCCAGGTTCCCACAGTAGGGTTTGCTTCTGCCGACTTCAAACCACTGCCCAAAGCTCTGCTGCCAGCAGGGATTGTCGCAGTGCAGTGGGTTTGGGGCAGCAGCCTCGCTTCGCAGTACAGACTTTGGGGTTTGCTCTGCATAGTTTGCTTCCCCTGGCTGTGTGTGTGTGTTTTTGTAGGGTCTCTGCTCCGTGCAGTGGGGTCAGAGCTCTTGGGGTGGTCCTTCTGCTTGGTGTGAAATCCTTAGGCCAGGCAGCTTTGGCTGTTGGCTGTTTTAGAAATAAATAAGTAACCCAGAGCTTGTTTGGTCATCCTGGAGCTGCTGCTTTGCGTTTTGCTGCCCTGAAGCCCTTCCTGGGACTGCCCTGGCAGCAAGGGGATGAGGCTTTGTCCTGGGGACACAACCAGGCCAGTATGGCTCTGCTCATCCCAGCAGGATTTAGGGGGTATGGTTCACGCAGCCCTCATGCAGCTCTGATGGGCTCCTGGAGGCAGGGGCCCGGTGGGTGCCGGTCCAGCTGCATGTAAAAGGATTAGCAGGGCTGCGCTGCTCAGAGAAAGGAGAGGGGCTCTGATCCTATTTGATAGCCTTGTAATGGTCTTAATTCCATCTTGCTAAGGGCTGAGATGAGAAGGCAGCTCCCGGCCCGGTGTTAACAGGGCTAATCCAGACACCCCTCCTCTTCTGCAGCGCCCAAACTGCAGAAAAATAAAGGGGAAATGCCCCTCTTTGCAAAGAGGTGGAGAAACCCGAGTCCAGAGCAGCACCACGGGTGAGCACAAGGCAGAGAGAAACTGAGCTCCAGCAGCACCGTCACCAAGGAGCGGGTGGAAAGGTGCAAGGAGGGAGATTCCCCCAGGGCTGGGATGCAAAGAGGCTCGTCCCATTAAGAGCCAGCCCAAGCGCCTTGATGGCTCATTTATCTAATTTTCCTGAAGCATGTGCAGGAAGCAGCCGGGGGCTGAGCTCGGGGAAGCGCTGGCAGCAGGAGGAGGGTTGCTAGGGCCTGGGGTTGCGCTGCAGTCAGACACGCAGACAGTTCCTCCCCAGAGATCTGCCCAGACGTGACCCTCTCAGGCGGGGACAATGACTGATAGACTCGCCAAGAGCAGGAGACAGATCCACCAGCACTGAAATTGGGCCACATCAAATACAATGAGAGAGTCCCCCCCATCTTTCTCTCCCCAGAATTATTTCACTCTTTGCATCTCCGCTTTATCTGGGTGATGGCGTGGAGCTGCACCTCGGGCTCTCAGCAGAGAGGAGCAGCTGGGACGGAGCAGCTTTGTGCTGAAGAGGCTCTGCTGGCACAGGGTGCTCTGCTGTGACCTGGGGTTGGCCTCGCATCGCCCCTATTCCCATGGTGCACACCTACCTCCAGCTGCAACGAGTTCCTGGAGGTCCTCCTTCGTGCCCCAGGGCAGAGAGGAAAGCAGCAATCTCTGCCCCATCCCAAATAGGATCCCTTTGCCACTCTTCCTGCCCCCAGGAGCAGCACTGGATCGCTGACCCCACTCTGTGCCCAGCAGCACAAACCTGGGTGGGGAAACACAGCCCAAACCCCGGTAAGCAGAGCTGGAGATGCCAACCTCCCCTCACAGGATTGAAGGGAAGGTGGATGTGAGGGCTGTTCAGCTCTGCCTCGGGCATCCTGCAAAGGTTAGTGCACATTTCACAGCCCGTGGTCCCCTGTCTCCCTGGAGGTGCAGCAGGGAGCGTGGAGGTTGGCTACACGGGGCTGGATCTGTCCCCACTGCCCAGCAAGGAGCGAGAGACAGCAAAGCATCACCCCACAGCCACACGAGGCCTGAAACGCAGCCGTAAGCACTGAAAACCCCAAGAGCTGAGCAGGGCCGAGCAGAGCAGGGGGACCCCAACTTGGGGGAAGCCACCAGGCCATGGCTAAGCCGACAGTGCCACCTGCTGCCACTGCACACCCATCCCCATCCCACTCTGCTTCGCCGGGGATGGGCACAGCAGAGGGCTCTGGTAGGAGAACCACACGCTTTGCAGCAGTTCCTGAGCTGCTCTTCCCCATCTTCCAAAGCATCTCCGTGGCACTTGGGTGGGAGCTCCGGGCACAGAGCTGTGGCAGAGCCATGAGGATGTGCAGCCCCAGCTCTGACATCACTGCGTTCGGTCCCAGGGTAAATCCACCCAACGTGCCACGCTCCTCTGTCCGATGTGCAAAGTACAACACAAGAGGCCTTCAGAGCCTGCAAAGTCAATTCCATTTTTTATTAAATATACATCCTCTCTTGGCACAAATCTTAAAATATATAAACATTATATAACAAAGTGTCTTCACTGCAATAAAATAGAACTCCAGATCCAAGAAAAGCAGTCAAAAATTGACGCAGACACACACACACACACACACATACACACACAGATGGTGAGGACGCGTCTGGACAAAAGGCATTTAACAGTGTTTGTGCTAATATATGCATAGACCACACAGGCAGCGAGCAGTGCTGGGACACCCTGCATCCATCACATGGAGAGGGGAGAGGGAAGCACTGCCCTGCAACAGCAAAGGCTGCTGTGCAGGATGGCCCCAGACCTCCTCCTCTGGACCAGCCCAGGAGAAAGGGGCTGGACAAAGCTCATCCCGTGGGTTTCAGTGACGTGATGCCCCCGCTATCCTTGCCTGCCCTCCCAAAGCAGAGGGCCCAGCTGGCAGACTGATGCTCTGTGGCTGACACCCCCGTGTCCCACAGCACCAGCTCTCCCCACACCGCTCACACAGAGGTACCCAAAGAGGAGGTGATGAGCAGCAACACTTCATGGTGAGACAAGGAAAGGGGTGAAGCTGGGCAAGGAATCCAAGAACCTTCCCAAAGCCTTCTGCCCCGTCACCTCGTGCCTTTACCTTCTTGCCCGCGAGCAGGATTGCTTCAGGGTTCCCTATCAAAGCTCCGGTTTTGTCATTTTAGATGCATTTCATTGGACCTGATTTTCTCGAAGTGCAAGTGCAGAACTGAAGGTGCAGAAGCAGGAAGAAAAGACAAGGGGGAAAAAAATAAAAGCACAGGTGAACATTTGGCAGTAATGCATTCGAGAACAGTAAGACGCGTGAGTTGAAAAGGAAAGCAAGGAAATTCAGAGGAGCAAAATGAAAAAGTGGAGAATTTGGGGTAGTAAAGATGAGCTAGAGGATATTCCTGTTAGACTTGTCTTCCTTCTCAGAGCTCAAGGAATGGCTCTTGGCTAGCACACAGGCACCTCCCCTTCCAAATCGCTGTGCCCAGAGCTCCTGGGGCACTCATTCCGGGCAGCACAGAGATCTGGAATGCATCTCAACTCATGCAAAGATTAAGGGAAGGGAACACTCCGTTTTTCCTCTTCTACATTCAAACCAAAGAAAAAGAAAGAACTATTCAAAACAGCCCAAAGCAGTGACACAGTTATTCTATCGCCCAAGAAATAAAAGCACCAAAACAATTACAGACTGAATTCAGATCTCTCTCCGAGTAAACGCTCAGCCTGCAAAACTTGGAAAGATGTGTCTGGCTAACAGTGTACTGAATTAAAATCAGGTGGAGCTGCTAATGAAGGAACAAATTCTCTCAGCTCAGCACTTCTGAGCTGGGCTGTGCTTCAGGTCTCCATCCTCAGCTCAGCCCTCAGGCCGCAAGGTGCCACAGGATTCCCATTCACCAACGTGCCCTGCAAGTCCCCCTCCTCCCATACAGTCCCAAAAAAGAGGTGAGCCATCCAGTGTAAACCCTTTCTCAGTCAGGACATAGGAAGAACAAAGCCACCTCTGTTGCCACAGGGGTTTGGAGATGCTCAGCATCTTGTAAGACGGTGCTTGTCCCAACCTCCCACTGTACCAAAGAGCAAAGGAGCCTGACCCGAGCTTGGGTGGCACAGCTTCCTCTGCTGTCACTGCCGTACTCATCTGTGCAGAAAGGACAGTGCTCTGAAGCAGCAGCCTCCAAGCTGAGGGAGGACTTGCTGTGGGTCGTGGGACACACCTACACACAGCCACTGACACTCCTTGCTGGTCTGCACCTCGCTCCTGCTGAGATGCAACTGCCTCAGGACTTCCTCACCGGGCCAAGCGAGGTCAAGGCAAGAGCAGAAGTAATTGGCTTCTCCATTGGAGAAAAGAAATCAGAGCTCTTGCAAAGGACTGAACGTTTCACCCGGAGAAGAGAACAGCCGATCATCTTCCATTAGCAATGGAGTAAAAACATACAGAACTCACGGCTATCATCTCTAACGACTCTCACGACGACACCTAACATTTAATTACAAGGTAAGATGGTGACTGCAGTCAAGGTTCACTACGGAAATCATCATCTGTGGGCTTCCAGGCAGAAATCACTGAGTTCATACCCTGCCCATCCACAACCATTAGAGGAGGATCGATCCCTGTGTTCCGGGATCGACAGGCGTGCCAATACTGCAGGATGCTGGCTCCCCACCACGTCCACCAAATGGAAGCACAAGTGCTCAACTCCTAGGGAAATATTTGGCATGAGAAGCAAGTTATGCTCCGAAGAACAAGTGCAAAGACAAAAGAAAGGAAAAAGCTATTTCTACCGGTTGTGCAATTACCTCCGTTCCCATTAATAAAGCCGTGACACGAGGCTCAAACTACAGTGACTAAAATATATACACCAGAGAAGGGCAGCTTTTAAATTATGCCTTATTCTTCTTTTCTCTGTTATCTCCCCTCCACATGGGCTGCATCAGCTGGAATGGGATTCTGAATCTTGGCTTGTGGAATCGGATTCCCAGAGAAGTCTACAGCTCGTTGTGACCCCTCTCACTCCAAATTCAATACAGGAACAGAACATAAAACAAAGCCACTCTCAGATCTCCATTCCTCTTCACCTGACTTGAAACAGAAACAACGAAAGGTACTTCACTGCTCATTTTCAAATTGCAACTGGAAATGATTGGCACAATGCATAAGTTTTGAGGGGTCAGTGCTGACTGAGGAGCCCGTCCTCCTGAGGACACGGTCCAGAGGAACTGTAGGGTTAAAAGCAACGGGGTTTGGGTGTGGACTAAGGAACACAGCAGGCACCGAAGGACAAGGAGGCTGTTCAGGAGCAGGGCTGCCAGGCTGCGTTCAGCAGACACAAGCAGCCTTTGGGGCAGCTCAACCTGCATCACGTGTGCATCTTTGAGACGTTTGTTCCTGCAACGTGCACAAAGCAGCAACGGTAATACTGAAGGACATCACTGCTGGAAATTGAAGTATGTAACAGTTCCTTTTCTCATCTACAGCACTACAGCCTGCCAAATCCCTCATAGAAGGGCTGCCTTTAAGACCGTGGCAACGGGAGGGTTCCGACAGCCTGAAAGCACTGCTGCAGTTCGATCCAATCCAGTCTGTGAATCCAGGCACAGCCCCCATCAATGACACCAACAACGTGAGAACCTGATACACAAAACTGCACACAACTTTCCTCCCCCGCTGCCTACAGTCTTTGGTAATCTCAGGGGGAACAGTGCACGCAAGGGAAGTTTTATGCAGCTCAACCCAGGAACGAAAAGAACATCTGAAAACGGGCAGCCCTTCCAGCCAGAGCTCCCACTCAGCTTCCAGGAGAAGTGACCCAAGACCTGTTCAATCCTGCTGCGTCCTGTTTGACAGAGACCAGTGCTTACAGGTCGGAGGAATCTGATATCCCCGACACATTAACTGGAATATTGCACTTGGCAGACTGCCTCCAGCCAACACGCGCTCAGTGAGAGCCACCTTCCAGGAGCTGCGCTCACTTCCCACATTTGGGAGTCCTCCTCATCCCCACTCCACCTGCCCAGGGAGCAGACGTGGAGTGCAGCAGCACACACATTTCTTTGTTTGAGAGGCTCCACTCCCAGCATCAAAGGACAACGCAGAAGGACGAGGCAGCTCCTCCAGAGGACACCGTTCTGCGGCGTGGCGGAAGGGATTTCATTCAGGAAAGGGTTAATTTCAGGTTGAGGATTCAAAACGATGCGGAGGCTCATGAAAAAAAGGGGAAAAAAAAAACCCAAACGAACCAACAACAGCACAGAAGGAACAAACAAACAAACAGGAAAGGTAAGTTCCCAGCTGCAGGAGAGCACGCACAGAGCGAGGGAACGCTAGCATTGCTCTTTCTACACGTGTCGTACTTTTCTCCAGCGAGGGCTGTGGGGATTAAGCTACTACCTTTCAACATTAGTGCTGTGCTGTAATTTACGGAGAAGGATCTGCGTCAGGTCAAAGGTTGTGAAGCTTATTCCCACTGCAATCGGACCTTTGACCCAATTCATGCTGAGTCCTTTGTACAAACCACGGATTAGTCCCTCTTCTCTTATAATCTCCTGCATGGTGAGGAGGATGGAACTGTACGTGTGTCCCATAACCCCTGCTGTCTGCATTCGTCGGCGAACCACGTCCAGGGGGTACGACGCCGACTGGCCGATCAAACCCGCACAGGCACCGAACAAAAGCCGCTCCGGAGGGGATGGCTGCGACTTCCCACTGTGATCTGGGAAAGAGAAAAGAAGCAGAGTGTGGAGAGCTCCTGCTCGTAAGCATATGACTGAGGTCAAGTGGGCCAAGAGCCAAAGAGAGGACCGAGTGCCAGGGCTGCTGGGATGTTGTTCCCAATTTGGGTGGCAGCTGACTTGGGGTGTAACCGTGTCCTCTCTGCACTCGGGACTTGCAGAGGAGCAGGAAGAAGAAAGATGGAAATGTTGCTCTTGCACAGCTTGCCCTCTTCAAAGTCTGGGACTGGGGAGAGGGAGGCACAAGGCGTCGTCCACAAGTACAGAACTTAACAACTGGTTTCAATTGTTTCAATGCATCAGTGAATTCAAACACCTGAAGTTAGCCAAAAGCTTAACACCATTTCATCTGAAAGCCAAGAAAACAAAGGATCCATTACCTGCATGCAGTTTCTTCAGTGTCTCATAGGTGAAGAAGCTGAGCCCGGCATACGGAATCACTCCAAGGATGGTTGGTGTAAATCCCCTGTACAGTGTTTTCAATCCTTCCTCTCGGGATATTCGGATGAAGACGTGAACAATATTGCTGTACCTAGCACGTGGACACAGGAAAACCAAATCTGCGCTCGTTAGTGCCTGCACATACGGGTAGTGTTTCCAACAGGGCTTTCTGAAGGATCAACAATTAATTAATTCGGCTCTGAGCTCATCAGACAGCTCAGAAAGGATTTCAGAAACCTATCTGCAAGTAGAGAAGCCAGTCACCAGCTCTCCTCCAGCCCTATTGCAATATGCTGTCCTGTCTGTGCGGTCTCCCCGAGGTGCTGTGCCAGCTGGCCTCCCAGCAAGCCAACAAACAGGTTTTTCTGGGGAGGTTTTTGACTATCCATCTCCTTCCAGTCCCAGGACTAACCAGGGCTCTGGTCATTTCATCAGCGCTCAGACCCACGCAGTTAACACATATTACACCAAAGGCTCCGAGCAAGAAGTGACCCAGAAAATGGGAATAAAACCATCTGACCTTAAAGGAAAGCTCTGCGTTTGTTCGTGGTGGTGGTACCTGCTTTCATTAGGCACTTACATCTCCTTCGGCGTGACAGCCATTCGAGCACGGACCATATCCAAGGGGTAGGTTAACATGGCAGCCGTTGTGCCTGCCAGAGAGCCAGCAATGAATCGAGGAAAGGGTGTCAGCGCTCTAAAGTAAGGTGAGAGAAGAGACCAAACAGATCACCTGGAGATGGTAATGCACTGTGGCTTTTCAGCAGGACTCTACCAGCTACTGAATCCCTTTCCTGTCTGTGTACTTAGGGTGGGTATGGGTTGGAGCAGCTGTGGTTTGCCACAGCAATTCCAAACTGAGGTCTCGGAGGACACTGAGGACAGCACGCCTGACTTGGGGTGTCTCAGACATTGCGTGTCCACGAGCAAGAGGCTCAGGCTGCACGCTGGTAAGAAGGGCTCAGCTAGCAGCAGAAGGCTGTGTCTCATTGCTTCTCCTGCTTTGTCTGCCCACGCTCAGCACAGGGACGTGTTTACTCAACGTCTAGGCCACTTCTTGCTCACACCTCTAAAAGCAGTCTTCTCACAGAGGTCTCCCCTGTGCAGAACCCAGCCCAATGCTCAGCCCCCTCGCACCCTGCTCTGCAAAGCCGACACAAGAGGGGCTGGCACAGCCCCACAACGAGAGCAGGCCTGCACAACGCAGACAAACGCGCTCCCTCCCTGCAGCCTACAGCCCCACAGAATGCTCCGTCCTCCTCTGCAAGGATCAAAGCCACGCTGCATCTTACTTTCCCTGGAAGCCGTAGTAGCTCCCCAGGAGCTGCTTGTACTCCTCGTGAGCGCAGAACTGAATGGCAGCGTACGGGATCACGCGCACCATGGTGGCCGAGTTCCCCCTCCACAGACTCCAGAAGCCCTCGTTGAGGTAGGTGCGATAAATCAGCCTGTAGGCTTCCTGCAGGCAACGGAGCAAAGGTCAGATGGGAGATCATGATAAGAGGAGTCCAAACAATAGAGGGGGAAAAGGTGACCCTATAGCTTAACCCCTCCAAAGCCTCCCTGCCCCCTGCCCCAGCGAGGCGGTGTCAGCTGTTACAGCCCGGAATGAGATAACTGAAACCTCTTCTCTAGGGAGACTGATTCACATACGTTAGAGCAAAAAACAACAGGAGCTGGGAAAACAGAGCTTTACATCTTTGTTTTGTCTCTGAGGGCAAGGCACAGAGCTGGACTGGTGGTTTTTTTCCGACCCAAATTAATCTTCTTAGTATAAGACAGAAACATTTGGATTATACACATTAGCACAGCATGCACGGAATAGCTGTGATGCGCAAGCAGCAGAACGTCCAGCATGCCACGAGAGGGATCAGTGCCTGCGCTCAGACTTCCTATACATCCTGAAACAACTCCAGGGGCAACTCGGGGAAAGGAAGCAACCACGGGAGGAGAAAGGGAAAAGCTCAGAGCCACCTCACTACAGCTGCTGCCACATCACAGGTGGAAACTGTCGGATGAGGATCAAGTCCCCTCCGTGCTTGGCAATGGGCAAAAAACAGCAGCAACAGTACCAGGAATGCTACTTCCAATCCTCCCCTCTGTGCTCTTTCACTACGAGTGCTGCTCGTGAGACCCAGGTAAGGCACAAACAAACAGAAGATGCTTTTAGGGCGATATTACTACCATTAATCAAACACTGCGGGTGAACGGGAGACAGACACATCACCTCACCTTGGCAGAAAATCTTTTTGAAGACACTAAAAAGGAAAAGCAAGCGTTAGCTCTCAGTACACTTAGATGGATCAAAGAAACCATAGCAGCATTTTATCTGAGAAATAGAAATAAAAGCAGAATTAATGCAAGAAAAAAAAATAAAATAGCGATCCTTTGTAACCAACAAAGGTTTCCCCAAGGTTGGGTCTGCCTGGCAGACCTGGAGTTCAGTTCTCCATCTGCTTTGGGAAAAAATAAAAAATAAAAACGCTCCGTTTGTCACTCCTTAATTTAAAGGAGTAAAAAAAGCAAATAACAGCATCAATTAAAAAAGGGCAGCGCCAAGCACGGCTGTGAGCAGCGCGTTTCCACGCACAGGTTGCAGCCTAATGCACAGCTCTGCTGGCAGAGGCTCCACGCTACAATGCTTTCATCCCCACAGAACTCAGATGAACACTCTGCTTCTCCTCTTGCATCCATTCAAATTGACAGCATCTCTTTAAGTATGTAGCACGGGAGGCCTGGGGAAGCCAGCTTGATTTGGCAGACAGCAGCTCTGCTTTGTAACATCCCTGCAGCAGGAAGGAAACCCAGGCGAAAACCCGGACAGCAACGCTAATGAAACGTGGTTCCAATTAAGTCTCTGTTGCAGTTTCTTTCAAACTCCTTTGAGACTTGGAACCTCTCAAGTGTGTCAAACAATCACATGCAAATACATTTTCACCGCGCCGCTCCTTTATGCAATTCAAAGCTTGCTTTTTTTTTTTTTTTATTTAATAACTAAAACCACTCCGATCACCGCTCCGAGCTGACTCTGCAATGGAAAAGAAACCTCCCCCCCCCACTCCCACGGGAATTCAGTCCTCAGATCAAAGGACATCGTCCCACGTCCATGTGACCCCAAGATGCTTTCCCTCCTCACAGAGGATCGGGGTGGAAGCCTCCAGCACAGCAAGAGAGTGGAAAACCCACTAGATAAGAAATTGGGCAGAACGGGCAACTTTCAGTCATACCCTCTGCAGTGAATTTAATGGGCCAAAGCAAACAGGTCCTGTACAACACACAGGGCTGCATGTGTTAGTGGTGATTTATGTGGACAGCTGATGACTCATCCCAATTCGGCAGCTCCCATCTCACCTCTGAGCCTGACATCCCAACCTCAGATGAACCACAGTGCTCGTTGTGCTGGGGAAGCACAGCACGTCCTCAGCACTCACGGCCACAGCCCCCAGCTGCAGCCAGCCCAGGCTGAGCTCCCCGCAGCCTCACCTCCCTCATCTGTATCCCTGCTACGCCAGAGATTGGAAATCACGTCAAATGAAAGTCAATTTAAAATTAAATCTCGTCCAGGGATTACAGTAAACCTACCCAATTCATTTAATCTGGGATGTCAACTAGATTTAAAACTCCTGGCCTCACCAAATGTTCACCCTTCCCATCAGGGCGATGGATGCAGCTGGTGGCTCCCACACTTAAACGGGAGAACTGGGAGGAGCCCGTGGTGGGACTGAACCCCAAACCCCACTTCATGCACAAGCATCCTCTCTTCCAGTTGGCTGAGCATCACTGTCAGTTACACATTAAGCTGAAGGGATCCAAGCAGCATTTTGAAATACAAAGCTAGGTATGCCTAGTCTCTTGTAGACGCCTTTCATAATCAACCTCAAGAGTTCAGCTGGAATAAAACACAACTCTTACGAGAAAAGGCTGCACAAGAGAGGCTGCTCCTCTCCTCAAACATAGCCCTTCCACCACCCAGCTGCTCTGCACCCTCCCTTATGGCACAGAACGCTCACGAGCCACAGCCAACCGTCCCCAGCCAGCGGTGCGTGCCCCACGCTGCTCTGCAATAGCAAAGCTCTTGCTGACAACCA
The DNA here is from genome assembly GCA_023055505.1 of Callipepla californica brunnescens. Lineage (NCBI taxonomy): Eukaryota > Metazoa > Chordata > Aves > Galliformes > Odontophoridae > Callipepla > Callipepla californica. The sequence goes on along the minus strand of JALIRH010000043.1, from coordinate 1,201,671 downwards.
CGAGACCAGGATCCAAAACTGTGTGATGAACAGCTGATTGACATCTGCAATAATCCCACCAAAAAAGAACCAAACAATAGGTTTTCAGACCCGATGCAATGTGGCATTGTGGCAGTGTCACTGCTCTGTCGCATCCTGCCTGCTCCCTGCAGGATGGGGGACGTTCTGGCTGACCACGTTTGGACCTGGTTTGGTTTCTGTGAGCAGTAAGGTCACAGCAGCTTGCAAAAGCCAGCAGGACTTACCCTGAAACATGATTTTTGTCCTGTCCAGTGGAGCTACTGCAGTTTTAGCAACAGCACCAGCCAGTGCACCAGACATCAGGGAGTTAAGCACTTTCTTCTGCTCCTGGATACCCTGGAACAAAGCAGTGTTCAGTGAGACTTGGTCAGTCCTGAAGAGGAGCTGTAATACTTTACCTTTGCTTCTGCTTTTCCTCCCACCCGGGGATGTGGGTGAACCAAAGCCAGGTGTGAGCATCCACTTTTAGCAAACATAAGCTCCACAATCCAACAACCCAATCACACACTGACATCTCAGTGCTGTATCTCAATCACTCTACACTGTTTTGTCAGGTTGTTGGCAAGGACTTCTCTGTCCCTTCCAGCCCGATGTAGAAACGTTCTCTACCTGCACTTTTGATTCTCTTGAGACAGCAAAAAATCAGCACCGGTGTTTTGGAAATGTTAACGTTCCCTTCAAAACAGTGCATTCCAAGCACAATAAATTCCAGGCCAGATCACAGAGAACAAAGATTAGACGTGTTTGCCAAAACACAAAGTTCCAAGGTCTGCCACTCTCACGTGTACTGCCTTCTCCCCACTGAGATTCCTACACACACTGCTTATGATAGAACCACGTACAGAGATGCATTTCTCTCTTGCCCTTGCACCAACACACAAGCCTTATTTCTACTTTGTCCCCAAGATCCTAGGAATAAGACACGACAGGCTTCCCTCTATGATAAATGAGATGGAAGCGTTTCTGTTATTGACATTCCTGCCACAGCTCATATTTATAAAGCAGCTATCTTCTTGTAACACATGGGCAGAAAGCAAGTAAATGACTTGCAGTCTAACACCGTGAAGGTTACGGGCTGAGAGACAAGTCAAGCTGAGGCTTAAGCATGTAAACTTCTGATATGCTTTGTGTTTTCACGGAGGAGTTAACACTTTTCCTCTCCCCCCCAGCACGTTTCCCAGCTAAAACATCCATTTTTTCATTACAAAAACACACAGAGGGGAAAATCCAACAGAACCAATCTCTGCCGATCCAGTGCCCCACGCACAGCAGCACTGTGTGAACTTCAGACTGAGCTTTTGGCTTCGTTCCTCCAGCAAAGTCATTCCACACGAGCAGAAACTCTGAGCTAAACCAGAGCAAGGTTCAGCAGCACCTTCCCCTCTGGTGTTCCTAACAGGAGTCTGTGACAGCAGTGAGATCAGTGAGAGCAGCCCTCCTGGCTCTCTTCCCAGCTCTGCCACCAGCGACGTAACAAGACATAACCTTGAATGAGGAGCACAGCCCTGCCTGCCCGACAGCCCGGAGCAATGCCTGGCTGCTTCCCGAGGGCTGGAGCTGCTCAGCCATCCTCAAAGTGCAGCTACACGCTGCACAGCTTGGACATAACACCACAGCCCCTTCAGACTCACAACCCAAATCCCACTGATGCTCCCCCTGAGGTTGCCCAGCTCTTGGCTCACCCCACAGCACACAGTCCCCAAGCGCTCGCTCGTACCTCTGCTGGAAGATGAGCTGATGCAGTTGGCTCCACATCCTGCCCTTTGAAATCCACTTGACCTTCTCTCACACCATTACCCATACCAGTTGCACTTCCAAGTGGGCAGAAGGGCTCTGGCTCCTGAACGGGAAACAAGAACAAAATAAGTGTTAGCATCAACGGCAGCAAATACTCATCTCTTAAGGCATCTGGAAGGAAAGGAAAGGACCAGCTCCAACCCCAAGCTTCCAGAAGGCTGTCCCTGGGGATGCAAGTGCATGTAATGACAGCAATGGGGCAGAGGAGTGCTTTGGTGCTACCTAAAAGCTGTGTCGTTGACCACACTCATTATTTTCTCCCCCAAGAAACTCAGCTGCAAGGTCCAAAATCAAATGCATGGTTTCTAAGAGCGAAGCAATCAACCCCATTCTGTCCCCTTCCATTGCTTACAGAGAGGATTTAAGTTGCTGCTCATTCTGACTGCTCTGCACCACTTGGATACTGGAGAAGGCATACAGAAATTTAAAACCCAGACCTGGAAAATGGAAATATTCCTAGCAGTACATCCTCAAAGGCTGCCATAAGCCACTGGAGGTTATTTTAAGGGACGGGCAGCTCACACGTGCCACGAGGGCTGTGTGGATGACATTACAGCCACACGCTGAGCACAGCACATCAGCAGCTGCAGAACTCCCTTCCCTGCACAGCTCCAGGGAAAGATGGCCCTCCCAGCTCTGCACTGCTTCACAGATGGGGTCTAGCTACAAAAATCCACTTTCTGAGCAACAAGATCGCTCCAAGAGCCACTTTTCCACTGTGTTTGTTTCCATTCAAGAAACACAAGCTTGGGAAATCTGGATTCCCCAATTGCTCCCCAGCATCCTGCAGCAAGTTGCTTCATCCCTGCCCCATCCTGTCCCTGAGAAACCCGAGCCACAACAGCTTGCATACTCCAAAAGGCCACCTGAATCAACAGCCTGCTGACTGTTTCTAATTACTACCTGTTGTTATTCCCTTTTCGTCTCACGTAGTGAGCAGGGAGAGCTCCCGGGCAGATCTCACCCCCAGGAGAAATGTAGGTCACAATATCAGATTGATCTCTACCAAAAATAAACCCACCAAAATAGAACTCGTGCTGAAGAGCTCCGGAACGCATCGTGCAACTGTTCTAAAAAGCGACTGCAAAGGGTGATGAGAAAGATGACTGAAAGGAAATCTCTTATCCTAAACTGCTATTATTAAGCCTGGACTTATTTTGGAAGACACACATGGGTAGAAATGCTCCAAACTCTCGTCCTTGATGCTATTCAGAGCTGTTTTTTCCTGTACTTTCAGTGCCTTGCAGTCTGATCCTACAACACCTGTCCACACACTCAGTGTTACACAGCAGAGCTGCCCACGTGCTTGATATAAAAGCAAGCCCTACACTTGTGGAGCATTAAATACAAAAGCAGCATCGATTACTTGCACTCCATTTGCTCCCTGCAAAGCAAGGCAGCAATGCCTTGCTCTGGAGGTGGGTCGGATTCTGACTTCTTGGAGTTACTGAGTTCTGGTTCTTATGAGTTAAGGCACACATCAGAGGCAGAAAATAAAGCTTTGCTTTTCACTTGCAGTCCAGATTTGTAGGGCTCGGCCACTAGAGACCAGACATTACCTGGCATGTATGCACACACATGTTTGTAGGTATATGTGCATCAGGTTCTTTATTAAGCAATCAGCAGAAACCCAACACCGAGCAGCTGGACATGCTTTCACCCTTCACACTTCACCCAGCCCCTACACATCCATTACTTACATTTCCAAAGCCACGGGGAACAAGAAAAGAATGGCTGCAGATGAGATTTGCTTTTTGTAACGCGTCGGTGGCTGCTGCACAAACCCTCACTGCCAGGACCCCTCAGCAGAGCCACCCTGTCCCCTTGGAGGACGTACAACCACAGAGCAGAACTGCTGGAGAACACGAGTTCAAAAGTTAAAGAGGTTTAATGAGTAACACACGCAGTGCTGTTACAGCAGAGCCCACGGCCAGCACCCAGCTGCAGCAATGAGAGCGTGGGGGGCACACGTGGGCCCCCACCCCAATGCTGTGTGCACTGAATGAATACCTGAACGAGTTCAATCATCTGTCAGATGACAAGTCAGACCTTCTGCTTTTCCTGGATGGAAAGGGCAGGTGAGATAGAAGCAAGTTATTCAGGTGATGGAAGCGACCCAGCGGGAAGACGTCCGACACACAGGTATCCATTCACTGTCCCAAACACAGAGGATTCAGAGGAAAACAGCTCCAGCTCATCAGACCACTGGTGAATCCAATCCTGAAGCTTCCAGATGTTTCTCTTCTTTCCATTGCATCGTTAACATCCCCGCATCACCAACAGAAGCACACAGTGCAACCAGGGAAAAAAGAAATCTTGCAGAGCTCCTGCAGAAACCCTCTCCCTCTTTCCCAGGCAGTCCGCAGCGAAGCAGTGCCCGGGGAAGCCGCTCCATTAGGTTCCCTTCAGTTGTTGAACTGAGCAATTGAGCCTGACAGAGGCACAGCCCCGCACCGCTCCGCGATCCCCACCGCCTTCGATTCGCCCTTGGAGCAAAAGCATCTCAGAAAAATCACAGGAGGAGGGGGATGACCCACAGCAAGGTGGTCCCCCGAGGTCCCTCATTGCCTTCCAGTTTGATTAAGCCATTAAAAATCAAACGCAGCGGTGCCCTGCAGGCTCAGCTCCCGTCAGTCGCATTCATCTCCCGACTGCACACAGATCTGATCCCAAAACAAGAGCGAGGTCACATTTTCCCTTTAGAAGTCTGCTCAAAAACTGTCAGCGTGATTCCGAAGACCCACTGACAACCTAATTAGCAGACTCACTAAACGATGCTACCTGGAAGCGTTTCATTTTTTGGGGGCTCCTGTCTAAAGCTCTGCCGGCAACGCCGAGCTCACTGCTCAGATGGATCCAGGACACTCAGCTCTAAAGGAATGGTGGAAGAAACACGTGAGCCACGAAACAGAGGGGATCTTGAAAAGAAAAAGCTGTGTTTTTCAGTTCTAAAAGGACACTGCTGCTGCCAGCACCTCAGCTCTGCTTCCCACAGCCAGGAGTGAAGACCGGTTTGCATCTCCAAGGCAGGTTACAACTCTGAAGGGGACGGAATGGCAGAGAGATGCTGAGTTTGTCACAGACCTCCTCCTCCAGGGGCAAAAAGCAGAACACAGCAAAACCAGGCGCAGTCGGCCCTGGGGGGACGACCCCAGCACAGCCAAAGCAGAGATTCAAGTGGAAACACAAACAACCCCGGCTCAATCAGGAGCGATCTTTGCCCAGAACCCTTTCAACAAAACAACTGATCATTATCACCTCACGAAATCCCATCATTTTACAACACGTGTGGAAAGAAGAACAAACTCAAAGTGTCTCAGGGTTAAGAAGAAGCCGCAGGTGGGTGCCAGTTCCCAGTGCTGCACCAGCACAGCTCGGCTGCAGCCCCGCAGAGCTCAGGGCAGCTCTGCAGCCTGGCACAGATGTGTGTGCAGCGAGGAGCGGGTCTGATGCACTGCTGGAGAGCAAACATCTCCAGCACTCACCTGTGTTATCACCTGGGGTGAGTTGCTCACAATGCAGCTCATCTTTCCATCATACAAGAAGTCATCTCCTTTCCTAAGAGAGCAGGAATATCTCTGTGTCATGGGAATGAATGACACTGCAGTGGGAACCAGGGGCGTGGATGTAAACCTAAGTGCAGCTTCACATACTTAGGGAGCAAAGTTACCAGCAGAAAGTTATTTCTGGTTCCTGAGTGAGCTTTATCCTAGGAGGGAACCTGTCTGACCTGTACCAAACCCATCTGCTCCACCAGATGAACGCACACGGCTGCGCTGCTGCTCGCTTTACATTCCAGGCGACCTCTGCACAAAGGTGAGCACACCGGGCACACGTTCTGCTGGGACTGCCGAAGTCAACATGCAGACTGCAGCTGCAGGTCAGCAAAAAGCCACGGCTGCAGCTCCTGACTTGTCCTGCAGTGCTGCCAAAGTCCCCTGCCTGAACCCGAAGCAGCCCCTGGGGCCACAGAGCTCCTGAAATGCCACGGCCACAACAATCCCCAGCCCCTTCCGCAGGCGCTCTCTTTGTGACAAGGTTTGCAGCTTTCTACGCAACAACCAGGAAAACAAAACCAACTTCTGAGAGCCCTGGGATGGGAAGATGCTCAGAGCCAGCCCCCTGTGGCTTGACACTCAGACATGCCATTATTTCACCCAGAGGAGGGCAGTGCCCCTCCATCAGCCCGCTGGCACCCGCGCTGCTCCCTTCCCTGCACATCTTCTCCCAACCTGGACTCATTTGGAAACCAGGATGTTTTCAAAACACCCCTAAACGCATCAAACCACACACACACAAAAAGCATCGTAAAAACACACTGTCTCCAGAAACCGCACTCCAACCAACGACCAGAGCCAAGTGACGGCACGCTCCGAACCCTCTCTCTGCAATTAGCGAAATGAGGCGCCAGCACGAAGGCGGCTGTCAGCAAACACAGCCGTGTCCTGGACCCCTCCGAGTGGATTTTAGGGCCACGAAGCGTGGGCAGCACCCAGTGCTGGGCACGGGGCACTGTGAGCGCAGCACAGACGGCACAGCAGCACTCAGCAGCTCCGCACCACCACTCCCAGCATCTTCCGCGTGTCCTAAAGCCAACCGGAGACGCCTCTTCCATTGGCACGCTGCAGAGAGGGAAAGCCGTCGCTCACGGAGGAGAAGACGGAAAGAGATCCGCGTTTAACGCCTTCCACGTCCCCCGGGCAGCCCCGCACGGCGGTTACATCGACTCAGGAAACAGAAGGGCGAGCACGGCTGCATCCAAGCGAGCATCGGGACACCTGAGCGGAGCGGGCAGCACACAGAGAGCCCGGGGGGGAAGGGAGGGGGCAGCGAGGGACGGGAGGCGGAGGAGCGGGCACGGGGCCGGGCAGCGGACTGCACAACGGGCAGGGAACGGCGGGCGGAGGCAGGCAAAGGGCGGAGGGACGCGCAGCGGACAGGGCCGGCCCGCAGCCCGCAGCCCGCAGCCCGCAGCCCGCAGCCCGCCGCCGGCACAGAGCGACGCGCCGCGGGCCGAGCCCCGAGCTGCGCCGTCCCCGCGCGGCCGCCCCTCGAGCTCGGGGGGAACGGAGCGGTGACCCCACGCGAGGCCGCGGCAATGTCACCGCCCCGCGAGCGGCGCGCCCCGGCCCGGCCCAGCCCAGCCCCGGGCCCGACGCGGTGCCGATGCTCTGCGGGGCCGATGCGCTGCGGGGCAGTGCCGCCGCGCGGGGCCGGGCCGGGCCCGCACTCACCCGCTCCGCTCCGCTCCGCTCCGCCGTCGCCTCCCGGCAGCCAGGCCTCCCCCGCAGCGCCCGCGGGAGGCGGGACTCGCTCTGCCGGGCGGCCAATCGCAGCCGCGGAGCGGAGGGGCGCGGGCGGCGCCGCGCGCGCTGAGTGGCTGAGCGGCGGCAGACGGGCAGGCGAGGCGGCCAATGGACGGCAGGAGGGGCGGGCTGCGTTGGAACGGCTGGGAGAGGCGGGGCGCGCCCCGCGCTGCGCGGCGGTGGAACGCGCAGATCCCGCGCGGTGCGTGACACGTGGGCGGCGTGCCACGCGTGTCACGCTCGGTTCTAACGACCCCTCCGTGCTCCGTCGTCCTGGCGTCCTCGGGGCAGCCGTCCGTGCGCAGCCCACGTGCCCCCGTGGGCGCCGTGCCACGCTCAGGTGTGGCCCCGCAGGGCTTTGCCCCGCAGCCCTTTCACCCGATCTGCGTCCCCGCCCCGTGCCGCAGTCGGGGCTAAAATAGACGGAAAAGGAACGGCAGCCTTCCTGTCCCTGTGCAACCCCACGTTCGATTTGCACACAGCACCTCTGCCCCAGTGACACGCAGCCACGAGTGGGGATGGGTGACGCTGCTCAGCACCATCAGTCCGCAGCATGGAGCACTCAGGAGCTCAGGGTCTCCTCCGCAGATCTTCCCACTGCTCCACCCCAAAGCAGTGGGGGCCCCTCAGCGGGGGGGTCAGGGATATCAGGGTGGGGAAGCACAAAGACACACCATGCTCTTTCCCCACCAGGGAGAGGGGACAGCCAGGCAGCCTCTCCTCATACAAACACTGCGTGTGGGGTCAGCATTCACAGCCTCTGAAGAGCACAGCTGCCTCTGCAGCCTGCTGATAACTCCTGCCGCAGCTCTGTGCTACAAACTCAGCACTGAGGCACTCCTGCCCTTTTTCTTCCCCGCCCCAAGAGGCTCTACGAAGAACCAACCCCCCCGGCAATGATTTTTTAACGTTCCGTGGGATCAACACCTCTACAGGAAATACCACATTAGAAAATGTTCACTCATGTACAACAGCAGCAGTGCAGAAGGTGCAATCTGCACCCAGCACAGTCAGAAAATATGAGGCTGCAGGCACACAGGCCTTCAGCAGTGACTTCAGAAGCTTTCTGGAAGCTTCTAAGTCCATAGCTGTTTTCAGACCAAGAGGTGCACAGCCTCTCTGTTACAGTGACAGCTCTCTAAGGATTCTGGAAAGCACTGCTCTGCTTAGAGATAACCAAAGCGTGGGCTCCCCAGCACAGGCTTCCTGCTGGGTGGTACCACTGCCAGATTGGCCTTGCTTTGAAACAGCCATCCTCACTACCAGCCCATGACTTGCTCATCTCACTGGAACAGAACGTGATCTTTCCTCCTGGAAGCAAACAGTAACGTCGTTTTGGGCCACGCTATTCAGAATCTTCACCTGATTTAATTAAAAATGTTACGTTGGCTGAAAATCCCAAACAAAGACACAACACAGAATACGGTCAGCGATAAAATAAGTTAGTAGGACAGCACAACGGTACAGAACACATTCACAAATTATGGGATTCCTCCTCATCCATCCCATCACCAGAGCAGGCTGCTAGCTTCCATCAGCACAGAGCAGACAAACCAACCAGAGCCAGCTGCCATGGCACACACCAACCTCCAGCACAGAACAGAGCGCGTGGTAACAGCCCTCCTGTACACAAGTAGCACACATAATGCAGGGGGGGGAAAAGCAGATCACCTTCAGGCATTAGATGATTCAAGGAATGAGTACTATACAGAGCTGATGTGCAGCCTGTGAATGCATAAAGCCATTCCAGCTGTATCTCCCCCCCCAGAAAAAAAACTTCACTGCAGCCTCACAAGCCAGGCATTTGCTTCAGATATTCCAATTCAGTTGTAACTGCAAATGAATCCATGCCACTTTTGTTTCCCCCCCTCGACTTCATGTACACAGATGCCTTTCAGCTCCGCTGCTCAGGGATTCACTGTGCCAAGCTCCCCTTCTGGCCCGTCCACAGCTCTCTGAGCTCCACTTTGCAGCCGAGGTCTCGCAGTGCAGCTTTGGCCACATCATCGCAGTCCTTGTGCGTTGCACGAGCTTCTGTTATTAGATCCTCAGCTCCCATCTCTAAGATGGGCTGAGAATAGTCCCGGCTCCGGGAAACCAGGTTGCGGATCAGCATGCAAGCCTGTTTCTGAGAGAGGGAGAAATGGGAGAGATTAGCATCTGGGCAAACAAACGTGGGATGCTACAGATGGCAACAAACTGTTTTCTAGGAGAATAAAACTCACAGACAAAGTAAGGTTGCTATTTCACATAAAAGACCGCACGCTTCTGTAAGAAGTTTGCTGACGTTCCAGCAGCACCCAGAGAACGGTCACAGCATCAACTCTGTGGTTATTTGTCAAGTAAAGGACAAACGAAGCACTGAACACAAACAACACCAATCCTGGTTGAATAAGCAAGAGGCAAATACCTGCACAGCCACTTCTCGGGGGTGAGCTTTCATCGCCTGAAGAGCTGCCAGAGCCCCTCCACCTTCCATGATGACGTTACAGTTCTCAGGTTTACGCAGAGCGAGCATGCACAGCGCTGCACAACCCTGCTCACAGATCTACGAGACAAAGGAGGACTCACTGCCTGAAAACACTGCTTTAACAGAAGGACATTTCAAAGCATCCGGAGTTCTGTTTTCCCGTTTGGGGATTTCTTTAAGAAGCTATAATATTAACAATGGCAATCTTTAGCTTCTTCCTGAAACATCCTGCTTCTCTGACATGTAAACCAAGTTCCACGTGGTAATTCGTAACAGATTTAAAATAACTTCAGCAGTGGCTGAACTGCAGCTCCAGAGGTATAAAACACTATCTAGTTCCAGTCTGATTTATGGATAAGGAAGAAGTGTAACACAGATTTGAGTATACCTTTAAATTTACACAAATATATGCCATACCACGTGTCTGCTAAAGGTTCAGTGCATTGCTCAGGTTATGTAAGTTAAGTGCAATCATCTCACACACAAACATCAAGCATAACTGCTCTCAGCATAAGCTGTTTACCACACGTCAGAGCAAAGCTGTGGATCGCTCCTGTCTCCAACACAACAGGACCACTGCACTACACAGCCCAAAGCCCTCTGCTCCCAGCCTCCGTGGGACACCACCATCAAGCAATTAGCTGCATACCTGAGGGTTGGCGAGGTGATGGCTTATAGCGAGCACAATAAGGTCAGTTCCACCAGCTGTAACTATGGCATCTTTCACATCATCATTACCTGCGATCGCTCGGATGGCACTCAGCACCTGCTTCACCACGTCCTGCATTCATCAAGGGAAAGAACAGCTTAGAAAGCAGCAGGAAACGTTTCACAGAGTTTTCAGTCGTCCAGAATATACCCCACCAACTCCACTCAGTTTTAATTCCCAGTTACAAACAATACTCTTCTCAGCAACTTGGATGTCAGGTACACTTTCTTGCTAGGCAGAATAACAAGGAACTTGTTAGTTTGGCAGAGGTTTCCTAAGACATTTAAAGAATAAATCAATCCTCTGGAACCTCTTCTAGCTGAATGGTAGAAAACCAGAAGCTCAGCTTTTCTGGGATCAAGCAGAACTCTGTTTGTGGAATGGGGAGGACAGAAGAAACAGCCATGAGTATGGGGCTCAATTACACCACTATTAAGTGACAGAGCACACACACACAGAACAAAGCTGCACATGAAGTTTTAAATAGAGGTAAATGGGATCAATAGTTGGGTTTCAACACCGACTGCACCTAAAATAATGTGTTAAGGGCCACGCACAGCCAGGATTTGGGAAAACAAAACACAGTTTGCTGCACCATTTCCAGTCCCGCAAATACACGTTGTATTACTCACTGGGTGATCCATGCTGTCAGCCAGGAGAGAGACCATAAAATTTAAGCCTCCAAGGTTGACAATTTCTTGACAGAATTCATTCCTGACAGAGAGGCGAGAAAGGGTGGCACATAGTTCACTAAGAACACTGCAGTTATCTGTGAACGCTGGGAAGGAGACAAGAATGGAAGAAGTATGAGCCAGGAGGCTTGCCAGCAGATTCAAGGTGCTGTAATTTTCTTCTTTTAAAGAACAAACCAACAAAAATACAACACATCACCCCAGGAAACAGCTAATTCCCACTTAGCTCTTACAACAGAGCATCACAGATGACGTTCTGCTCGCTTTGTATCTACACAGGGAGAGTTACAAAGCACAGTTTTAAGACAAGTGGTAACAGTTTAACGGCCGTAGGGTGAATTTTACCTTTTGCAGCTTCAATGAGAACCCTCAACCCATCGTTTTCCAACACAATCATTTTGGCATGATCATGAGCGTGACCAAAGGGCACACGGATGTCGTCATCAAACGTCATGACCCTGAGAGCGGACGAGGACGTTCGCACGACGTCAGCACTGTCCCCGTGCAGGACTATGGCTCCAGTCAGGAGTGGCAGGACCCCCTTCTTCACAAAGTCCTGGCGATTCTGCTCGTGTTTCAGACAGGCGTGCCGAATGCATCGGATCCCAGCCAGCGTCACCTCAGCATCCTCTCTATGTTCTTTCAGAGTTTGTAGCAGCAGATCCTGGCCAGCGGAGTCAAGTAAGTCTGGCTGCCCATCCAAGATGGCAGACAGAGCATTAAAGGCTTTCATCATTAAATTCCTGTCTCCTGAAGCCAACTGGCAGGCAGAGAATACCACGGGATAGGCACCGTTCTGCCCAGCCAGGTAGCGGAAAGCCAGCTGTTCTTTGCACTGATCAGTGAAGACCAGCAGCTGCTCAGCCATCTCAGCGAGATCAGAGTCAGCAACACATCTGCCAAGGGAATCTAAAGTCTGAAAAGAGAAAACAAGATTTACTTTTCAATCTGAACTCTAGAGGAGCGAGAGCAGCTTATTCCAGTCGTTATTATAAATAAGCAAACATGAATATCGAAATGAAGGCACAGCTAAGAAACGGCTGTCTCAGAGAGCAGCATTCATGCACAAAACCCCTGGAGGAACTCCAGGCAGGAGGAGGAGGTGTGCCCTGTGCTTCTCAGCCTGTTACTTCAATAAGCAGCTGACCCTCATGTCCAGAAGACCACACAAAGTTGCATTCCTACCAGCAAAACTTCGTGCTTTTGCTTTTGACCGTTTTCAGAGGCCGGCTGCCGCACAGCTTTGATAATATTGCTCAAATCGACACCTGAAAGGGAAAACAGAAACAAGAACCCCATTCATTACGGGACGTGAAGTGACGCGGGGCAGCTCACGGCAACGCGTGGCACCGGGACAGCGCTCAGCCCCACTCAGCACCCACGGGGGAGCGAAAAAGAGTTCAATCCCATTTACCAAAGTGCACCTGGCTGCTTTTCAGCCACAATCCCCCCCCAGCCCGGCTCCGCACCGCAGCATCTCCCCCCATTTCACGTTCGTTGGGGCACAGGACGGCAGCTCAGGGCGGCGGAGAGCACGGCACCTTGCGACTCGAACTGCTGCACCGCGTCCTTCAGCGCCTCCTCGGGCTCCATCCCGAACTCGGCGATGTTCTCCTGCACGGCGTCGTCGAACGTTTCCTGCGCGATGCGTTTGGAGCCCATGGCGGCACCGCCCGCGAAGGCCGCAATGAGCGCGGGGCGGAAGCGCTCCTCCGCGAAACCGAAACCGCTCAACGCCCAAAGCGCATCGCCGGAGGGATCGGGCTTTTATCGGCTACAAGCGAACGGACGGCGGCTGCGGCGCCGCGACGTGCAGCCGGCCGCCCCCCACCCGACAAAGGGCTCAGCCTGACCCGCCTCGGCCACCGTAGCCGCCGGCCCCGCCCACCCCCGAGGGCGCACGCGTGAAAAAAGTCACGCCGAACCCCTCCGGGGCGGAGAAACGCGGAGCCAAAAAGCGCGCGCGCGCTCCCGCCGGTGCACCGCGCTCGGGCACTCCGCGCAGGCGCACTACGGGGGAGCTGCCCGCCGCGCGGCACCGCTCCGCTGCGCCGTCAGCACTGCGCCTGCGCTGCGCACGCGTGAGGGGGGCGGCGCGGGGGCTGCCGGGGGATCCCCGTGCGGCGGCGCGGCTGCGGCAGCGCGGCGGGGCGCGGCCTCGGTGAGGGCGGGGCGGGGCGGGGCCGCTCCCCCTCCCCCGGGCTCCGTCGGCGGGGGCCGCCCGCTGAGGGGTCGGAGCTCGGCCGCCGCTTTGTGCCGTTCCGCCGCAGGGAAGATGGCCTCGCGGCGGATCACGCGGGAGACGTTCGATGCCGCGGTGCGGGACAAAGTGAAGCGGTACCGCGGCGACGCTGCGCAGGACGCGATGCACCGCTTCAAAGGTAACGGAGCGGGCGGGGCCGGGGCCGCCGTGCTGCAGCCCTGCCCGCTGCCCGCCATGGCGGCTCCGCCGCTGCTTTAACGTGGAGCGCAAATTCCGGGCAAGAGCCGAGTTACGGACAAAGGGATGGCGAGCGGCTCCGGGTTCGGGACCGCTGGGAGCGGGCTTTGCAGCGCTGCGGGCGCTGTGTCTCGTGTGGAAGGCTGGGAGCAGGCTGCCACGGGGCTGAGCGGGTGCAGAACGCTTCTGTCCAAGTTCCCGTTGAGAAGGTGTGGAAAAATGGCGTGGGTTCCATTTGCAGGCGGCAGGGCGCTCTGACATGAGCTCTCTCCTGCTCTGAGTTGTCTAAAATAATGGCAGTGGAGTCCTTGTTGCCGCACGTACCTTCTGCCTTCGGGACCTCACTGCCAGGACGGGGATTCCTGGATTCTGTACAGGGCACTCCGGTGTTTCTGACTTCGCTGGAGAAGTCTGACTGTGTTTACGTTTTTGTCATTGCAGCTCATCCCAGGCCAGTCCCAAGACCTAGATACGAATGCAGTTTTCACGACGATGGAAGATACGACGATGCCCAGCATCACTCACACGATGACTGGGCTGAGAACCCTAGAGATGAGTACCCGGGGCCTTCTTACAGATCTGCAAGCCCTCTCATAAGGAAATCTAACTACTACCACGAACAGTTTGGCCACCTGGCATCTCATGACCGGGAGTACGGGCATCCAGCCACACGGGACCGGGAGTACGGGCGCCCAGCATCCCATGACCGGGAGTACGGGCGGCCAGCTTCTCGTGGCCGGGAATATGGGCACCCGCTGCCTCGGGACCGGGAGTACGGGGGCCTGGCTTCTCACGATCAGGACTACGGACATCCTGACTCCTGGGAAGCTGCTGGCCCACACGAAACTGACTTTAGTTCTTCAGATATTTTAGGTGATTTTAGGTCACCGGGACTCATGGAAGACGAGTATGGCAACGTGGAGAATCAGGAGTACGACGTAGACTTTGGAATTCAACCTGACAGTGAGTTCCGACCCCCAATACGGAGGGGCAGCGTTGGTAGGGGAAGAGCCCTGCGAGGAAAGCGTATTACAAGGGGAGCTGCCAAAGCTAAACTCTTCAAAGCAGACATCAAAACTCCCCTGAAGAAATGGAACACTAAAAAGCCGCAGCCAGACCCTGATCAGAAGCCAGCTGTGCAACCTGACCAACTGCCAGAAGATGCGGAGCCACCCAGCCTGAGGCCGGTGGCCATCCAGCGCCCGAATCAGAAGCTGCCTCCACGCCCCAACCAGAGTTCGGCTATGGCAGCCCCGAGACCCGTTCTCAGGCTCCCAAAGCCTGCACATGTTTTCAGAAATCTCAATTTCGACCTCGTGGACAAGTCTGACATTTTTTCAACGTTTGGAATACAAATCATAAAATGGGCTGGATTTCACAGCATAAAAAACGATGCGGAATTTTCCCGGCTCTTTGGAGCTCTCTTTGAGCTGGAGACAGAAACCTGTGCAAAAATGCTTGCTTCCTTCAAATGCTCCTTAAAGCCAGAACACAGAGATTACTGTTTCTTTACTATCAAGAGTTTACAACATGCTGCTTTGAAAACTCCCAAGGTGGACAATGAGTTTTTAAATATGCTGTTGGACAAGGGTGCTGTGAAAACAAAGAACTGCTTCTTTGAGATAATAAAACCTTTTGATAAATATATAATGAGGCTACAAGACCGCCTGCTAAAAGGTGTCACGCCTCTGCTCATGGCCTGCAATGCTTATGAATTAAGCATTAAGACCAGTGGGTTTGGTAACCCCAGAGAAATGGCGAGTGCTTTTGAGACCACTGTTTCTCTTTGTCGAAAGTCTTTAGCACTTCTGGGTCAGACCTTTGCTTTAGCATCTGTTTTCAGGCAAGAGAAAATACTTGAAGCTGTAGGGCTCCAGGAGATGGCTCCAGCGCCAACGCTGTTCCCAAACTTTGATGACTCCACGTTGTTTGGAAGAGAGTACATTGAGAACTTAAAGGCTTGGCTGGAGAAAAGCGGATATCCAATCCAGATGAAAAAAAACGAAGCAGAGTCCACAGAACCGCTTAAAAAAACCTCTCCTGACACGGACGTTACAAGTGAGTGAATGCTGTAAGATTCTTTGCAGTGTGCAGCTCCTGTATTTGTCAGTAACGTTTTGTTGCTCCAGCTTTACCAGTTCACGAGTTCCAAGCTGTGGGAATTCTGTGTACATCACTGGCAGGCGATGCTGCCTGTTGTAGCTGTTGCTTTCTGCTCTGTGCCAGCTTGTGCGGGTGGAAGCATGCCTCCTTCCTCCCCTCTCCCACACTTCACATTTTGGGTTTTCACGTGAGCTCTTCACAACCTCAGCTGTCCTTCCCACCAACTTGTCACCTTGGGGATGGAGAGGCTGGGACTGCATCTGTTCCTGGCTATGTTACAGAATAAGCACTTGCATAGAGGAGAAGTCAGAGATGTTTCCGTTACGGTTTTATCAGCTGCAGGCATGTGTCTTTGAAGTTGCTGATATGAATGCATTTTATTTCTTCCTACAGTCCCACAGCGAGCTGATCGGAGCATTGTAGAAACAATTGAACAGCTCGTCAGTAGCATTGTTTCAGGAACCTTGTCTGCCAAAGAGAGAAATGCTCAAAAGAGCTGTCCTGAATATTGGTAGGTGTGTTTGAACAGTGTGCCCTAATACTGCCTTGCTCTGCTCCACTGAAGGTATTTGGAATACATTTCATTAAATTCCATGTTTTATTAGGTGGATGTAAGATCAAAGCTTATAGCGTGTGTAGCTGGGCTGTGTGAAGATGTTTCTGCAGCCACTTGTGCTCCCTGACATCCCCTGAAATTGCCCTCGTGCTTCTGTCTTAGTTTTGATCTGGCAGTAATGACTATACTGATCCGAATACGAGATACTCAAATCAATTCATGTGTACAAGGTGAAAATGTTAACTGCATTTACTTAATATAAAGTCATGTGGATTGCAGCACAGCTGATTAATTACTAGCCAAATGATTTATGTCAAAACCCTCCATCATTTGTTTGCATGGCCTGTTTTATCTTTACGTACTGTTCCAGAAATGGAGTTACCTCAGTGGTTCCAGTATAACCCTGGAAAAAAAAGATCAATTGCTGCTAAGTTTCTGATCTGAGAATATGAACTGAATTGTGCTTTTGGCTTAGGCTTTTGTTTTATGTATATGATTTTATTTAGGTTCTTGTCTGACGAAGATAGTCTAGAATACAAATATTACAGACTGAAGTTGTCAGAGATGCAGAGACAGACATCGTCAGGAAAGGAAGCAGGTGGTGAGGGCAGAACACTAGAAGAATCTGCAACAGAATCAGTCAGGGCCATGTTGTATGCCAGGAAAGTCGCAAGTATTAAGAGAAGGCTGTTCAAAAGGAAAAGGACTGGAATTACGGCACAACGTGGAACTCGAGGAAGGAAGGTGAGGAGAGCGACCATAGGGACGCAGACTTTGCTTTCAGCTGGTACGGTGCTGAAACACCAAGACAAGCCCCTTCAAGGCTCAGCCCAATCAGAGCCTTCTGCAGCAGAGACCAACACTGAGAGGAGCTCTCTGGATGCAACCTCATCCTCACCGAGTGGCACCAGTTCAGCACTCCCTCTGCCATCAGAAGGAAGGACAGATGCGGAGGATTTACTGGCACCGCCGGATCTTTTCCCATCGTTGCCCTGTCAGTTTCCTGACGGTAAGTGACAGTTCAGGATTGGATTTTAAATAGTAAATTATGAGGGAAAAGAATTTCATGGAATGTTCTGCTAAAGTGGACGGTTCTGAGCTGTACTGACCCTCCAGCGATGTAGATTCTGTGTGAAGCTGTGGGTAATGAGCGTTCTGTTTCCTGCAGTGGATGCTAAAACGATGGAAACAGCTGAGAAGCTTGCCAAGTTTGTGGCTCAGGTAGGACCAGAAATCGAGCAGTTCAGCATAGACAACAGTGCGGATAACCCAGACCTCTGGTGAGTAACTGTACCTTTGTCTGCGTCTGTTGGCCAAAAAGAAAAATCAGAAGCCATCTGAGCAGTTATTAAAGTCAGATTTCCTTTTGTTGCTTTTTGAGATGCTCACTTTTGTCCCTTGTGTTAAGGGATGGAGGATTTTGAGCAATGCTCGTCTCATCCAGCACCTGTATTAATGGTGCATATCTGAAATAACTAAGAAAAATATTTTTCCAAAATAGACACGTGTACTGAAATGTATATTTTTTAATATCCTAAGTGATCTTGTATCTTGAAATAGTGTTCTGCCAAAGTATTTAATTTTTTTTTAAATGAGGCTTTGCTTATGAGCAGCTTGAGTGCTCTAGTGTACATTAGCAGACGTGTTTCACTTCTAGTTGTACTTTGCCAGCAACAGTGGAGCTCTGTGATCTCTTCTGTCTCCCTCAAGATCAGTGAACCTATTTCTCTGTGCAGCACATGACTGGAACTTGGGGGAGCTGGTTTGCTGCTTCCTTCTGTGTGATCTGAAGGCTTTGTGTCTCAGTTTGTCCATCTGTATAATGAAGATCATTGCACTGAATTCTTTGCAATGCAGTTTAGGATCTGCACTCTTTAAGAATTAAGGAGAACGACTGCTGTACTTTGCACAAAAACAGCTTCAAAAGCATACCTGGAATGAGCATTCAAAATGTTTATAAGAGATTTATTTGAAGCATCTTGCTTCCAGATAAAGAAATGTTGCTGATCATATTTTCACTGCCGTTTTTGTCCAGGTTTCTACAGGATCGAAACAGTTCTGCTTTCAAGTTTTACCGAATGAAGGTCTATGAGTTATGTCCATCCATTAACTTCAGTGATGTGAAAGAAGCAGCTGATGCTGGGGAAGATGCTAAACCTGAAGAGAGAAATTTGGATATTTCAGAGGAGGAGGAGGAAGAGGAGGAAGAAGAGGAGGAAGACAACGAGGAGGAAACTGAGTTTGAGGAGGATATTTCCCGACCTTTGGAAGAAATGGAGCAAGCTGAGGAGGGAGATGATGATATCTCAGCAGGTAGAAGTGTGGAAAACCTTGCTGAAGAGATCATTTCCAAAACAGGAGAGGAAATTTCAACAGGTGAAACGCAGCTGGCTGCATCATCTGATGGTGCTGTACCAAATCTGTCAACACAGGCATCAGCTCCTGCTCCTGGAACCCTGTTTCCCCGCAAGCGAATCAGCAGCAAGTCTCTGAAAGTTGGTATGATTCCTGCTTCTAAAAGGATATGCCTCATAGAAGAACCAAAAGGTGAGTGCTACTTGGAAGACATTTCTGTTTTGTATGTACTTCGTGACTGATTGTCATTGAAAGCGTTTCCTTAATAGGAAAAGATTTCACTTGAGAAGACAAAGGCAGAATAAATGGTGCAACAGTTTTTGTCTTCTGGCACAGTAGCAAAGTTTGCTTC
Source organism: Callipepla californica brunnescens (assembly GCA_023055505.1). Classification (NCBI taxonomy): domain Eukaryota; kingdom Metazoa; phylum Chordata; class Aves; order Galliformes; family Odontophoridae; genus Callipepla; species Callipepla californica. Next base: position 1,182,870 of record JALIRH010000043.1, on the reverse strand, counting down.
TAGCCTGAGGTTGCCTGCATCAAACGTTGTTCCTCGGGTACTCTCACACCACCTGCTTTCTGCAGCTTAAGGACAAAACAAGGCCATCGCTTTTGCAGGTTTCAGTTCATCAGCGTGTGACGGGTTTGGCAGGCTGAAATTCAGCACTGAGCACACTTTGAATGTCTGACTGCTCTACGTATATTTAGACTTCGGATTGGCCTGTCAAATTCTGTCACTACAGCCACAGTGGTGGAGGGGGGGGTCATGATATTCTGAGAATTGAGAGATAAGTAGCTCAAAACTGATCATACGTGCTTTACAGCTACTTTAACAAATGTCTTTTCTCTGTGTAACAATTTTTTATTGGTGAAGGCTGTCATTTGTGATATGAAAATGATATAAAATAACCTCATTTAAATTCAGAAGTGAAAGATCTGAAATCCTTAATGTATTCATCAATGTATTGTTGCTGGCAAGATATTTCCAGAACGAAATACACAAGTGCACTTAGTTCTCTTTCTTTTTTTTTTTGGGGGGGGAACTGAGGCGAGGTATGTGTGAAATGTCTTACTGTTGGTTTGGTTTCATTCTGATTCCTCTTGATGATACTGATACCAGGCCAAGATACTGAGTCCCATTTGATCGTGTACTTCTTGGGTGCTGTATTAAAATGTGTTTTTCTTTGCAGCTGATTCTTGTCTTTGATTTGACTTGCAGTTCATGAACCTGTCAGAATTGCTTATGACAGACCTCGTGGCTGCCCTGTTACGAAGAAGAAGAAGGTAAAGAACTCTTCTGGTTTGCCATTTCATTGTGGGCATCTGAAAATCAGCTGTGTCTACAGCAGACAGCCTCCAAAAACTAAACATGTTATGATTAAATGGCTGTTAACAGCTGTGTGTTAATCCTCTATGAAAAAAAATAACAAAATGAGAGTATGGCTGTCTGGAAAGTATTATTTTTCAGAATTGAGAAACAGCAGCAGCTTCTTGTTTGCTGCAGTGGTAGGGATTCAGTAATCAGATTGTTCTTCATTTGCTGCTAGAAAGCATTAACTACCTTCTAAAATATGAAAGTGTACTCTACTTTAATGTAGTGAAACAGTTTCAGAACCTGAAATATCTTTGCTGATTTATTTTTTGTAAACTATCAAGACACGTCCTTGCTCTTAGATAGGCTTTTTCTGTGTGCCTTCAGGAAGTATCTTTGTTTTTCTGCTTTTTTTCCTCTCCACAGAAACCAAAAGATTTAGATTTTTCACACAAGAAACTGACAAACAGAAACGTAGGCTTCCAGATGCTTCAGAAGATGGGCTGGCAAGAAGGACATGGCCTGGGTACACGAGGAAAAGGAATCAGAGAGCCTGTGAAAGTGTATGTAATGGGAACAAACTACAGAAATCTGACAGCTGTGGAACAGGCTGGGATCCTAGTAGTAACTATTTCTATCTTAACCCTCCTTGATGTGGCCAGTTCCATGTTTTGTTTCCTTCTTGATGTGGTCCTTGGCCTCAGCAAAGTAGAGCGTGGAGACTTCACGCGTTTTTCTGGCCATGCTGAGCACAGTGTGGTCTGGAAGTTGGCTGTTCCGTGCACTCTGACATCACTGAAGTTGCAGCGTGAATGCTGCAGTGTGTGGACGCTTTCTAAAGATATATGGGTGCCCCTATTATTCAGGAGATGTTTTGGTTTGATGTATTTAGTTGGTTTTTTTAATACCTGATGTCTTGGGGATCTCCTTGCCAGCATGCTAGGTATGTGAGATACAGACTCTGGGAATATCATACGCAGTACTCTGTAGGTTTAGGCAACAAAATCATTTTCAGTGTAAATATATGATTCGTTCCACTGCGTGCTGAAAGAGGTAAGTGCATCTGCCAGAAGGTAAGTGTGCTTTTTCCTTTAAAATATACTTCTGTTTCTGAATCTTCACTTTGTCTTTTAAAGTTGCTGTATCCTGTGTCTACTGCTGAAGAACGGATCTCAACTCCCTGACTGACTAAAGAGGCAGAATCAGTTTATTTGTGTCTGAACCCGTAGTCCAATATGTGTAATTTGTGGGTTAACGTTCTCTTTCATGCTTTGAGAGTACTGGTCATTTTTAGTGACATGCTTCCAGTGGCTTTCTCTTTTTGTTACAGTTCCCTGTGGTTCTGTGGCCATTACTGTATATTTTTTTTTGCTGATCTTTCAACTGCAGTGAGTGGACAGCGAGAAAGCAGCTTAGCTCTCCTCCAGCTGTCTCATGCTCACAAGTGTCAGAGCCTCGGGTTCTTAACCTCAAGTTTTGTTGCGACCAAATATATCAGTAAGGTTTTCATTTCTATAGCTCCTGGCACAAGTCTTGATGCACAGCTAATGATAAGCTATGTAATTGTATTTGGTCTGAGAGTTAGCCCCCCACGTTCTAAAAGTTTCTGTCCATCTGTAAGATGTAGTGAAATAGTGTGTTTCAAACTGTTTTTCCAGTCTGAGTCCGTTGCTTCATCACTCTTGTAAAGACATGCAGAGTAGCTAAGGCTTGTTTTTCTTACAAAAACTTGGTGATCGTTACTGTAAAGTAGAGGTAAGTCCATATCGTTGATTGTTTTCAGTGTCCACCTCTCTTTACTTTCCAAAGTCATTCTTTGGAAAACACCTCTAAGTTGATCTCAGAATGAAACCAGTGCAGCTTAACGTTTTACTTTCTTGTTGCTTTGTTACAGTGCAGGGTGCTTGGTTTTTTGTTCCATGTAGTTAACCTGTAGCCTCCACTCTTGCCTCACCTTTTAAAGCTACTGACTCTTCTGCTGATGACTTGTTTAGAAGTCTGCATGCCGTCACATCTTCACGTAGCAAAAGGTGATGGATTAGTAATGGTACACGCTCCAATTCTAGTGTAGTGCTTCTCTCAAACATTGTGTAACACTTCTGTATCTGAAAGTAATATATTCAGTTACATCAGTTGTCTCACAGTGGAACTTGAGGCTCTTTTTTATTGGAGAGGCTTGAGGCTTTTCTTTGAAAGGCTGCTAGGGCAGCTCCTGTTTTTATTACTGTAAAAGGTGTATGAATTGAGTGGTGACCCCTCAAGGAAATGTTGGAGGGTAACACTGGCACAGAGGATCACTCCTGTGGCAGAATTCTCATTAATCTTAGCTTTGTAATGTCTGCGTTCTGTGCACAAACCTGGAGAAAGATGATTTTGTTTTTGCTAGCTGTTTGTATCTCCACATTCTTGTGGGTCATCCACTTCCAGGATAGAAAGCTGTTTGGTAGTGTTGAGGCCTGTCTGCTTCTGTTGGCATGTTTGGGTGAAGAGGGAGAAGATAACTCTTTTTTACTTTTTTTCCCTGAAGGGTCAGGAGCTCTGGGTTTTGTCTATGATGTCTGTCATGCAAGACTTTAGCTTGCTTGGGGTACTAGAAATCTTAAGCAAGCACCATTATGTTCCCTTGGTAAAAAAAATTCATCTTTCATCAAGAGTGATGTGGTGTTTCCTACTTTACTCCTCAAAGTCTCTGACTTCTGTCACTTTTGAAATGTAAGAAGCACAGCGATTTCTGCCATCCTTTCAACAGATGATCTTATCTACTCCGAATGAAGCGGTTAATGTAAAAGTTCATGTAAGAATTTGATCTGTTAGATAACTCTGTCTTCACCATTCCCTCAGTATCGTAGCAGTGTTTTCTTCTAGCGGGTGTCTGCATGTGGAATGGGAGGTGGGAACTGTTTTAGAGTTGATGTCAGGTCCCAAGTCTCTGCTCCATGTCTTCCCTAAACGAAGCAGAGTTACTTTTCCCTCCGGTTGTGTCTGTTGGAAGGTATTGTTTAGATCTCTTCTGCACATTGTCGAATGTAACAGGAACAGTTTGTTCTAACTATTCATTTTACTCCCTAGGGGTGCTACCTCTGCAGGGGAGGGCTTGGGTGTTGCAGGGGAAGAAAATAAAGAAGATGCATTTGATGTTTTCCGTCAAAGAATGATACAAATGTACAGGCAGAAAAGAGCAAGTAAATAGGTATGTGCAATGGGCAAGTCTGGTTTGTGAATTCCTGCAAACATTAAAATACCAGGTTTTTAAAGTCTTCTTTTACCAAGAAAATATTGTTTCCATGAGTATATCTGGCTTCTTAACGTTTCATGAAAACCCAGACCTACCTTGAACTGCTGAATTACCCCAAGTCTTACTTTCCAGGTGTGATATAAGAGACTCGCTCGTAGAGCACGGATATGCAAAGGCTGTTGTGTGAAAGTCTTCGGCAGTGCGTGCCAGTATGAAGAGCACTTTGTTCTATAGTAGTGGATTTGAACACTTAACGCATTATTTATTTATATTTTCCAAGATTAAAGTTAGTCTTGTATTTAACTGTGCAAGCTAACAACTTGGATGTCATCTTCTGAGGGAGAAGCAACCGGTTTTGTTCTCGGAAGTGCCAGTTTACCTCTGTCTTAGGCCACGTTTGCCTGTTTTGCAATGAGGCTGCTTACTACCAACAGAAAAAGCACCATTACCATTGTGACTAGCCTGCTTTGGCTCTGTTCCTTTTGGAAGCCAAGAACCCTCTCAAGTTAAAAACTTCTTACAAGGCAGTTCAGTTTACACTTCACTGCATTTTGTTGATGGGCTGATCTTCTCATCTGCTTTTTGAGTCTGCATAAAGCAGTTTCCTTTCTTCCACACACCAGTTTCAAGAAGAATCTCTACCTGCCTGCTTATTTTATATAGGATTCTATACTTGAAGTGTAGGATGAATAACTGAGTTCATCCGAGTCTGAGAACACTAAAATCTTCCTTGCAAATATTGGCTGCTAAGGTTTTCCATTGTAGCAAGCAAGCAGTGCATATTTTATATGTACTTTTTGATTTTACACAAGTTTGCAGCTCTTGTTCGACAAATTCTTGAATACTGTCTTTCCTTCTCAAGGAAGTTTAAGCCACGACGAGGTGTGATTCATGTGTTTGCAGAAAATACTGAAGACGATACCTGGAAAGCAAATAATCAAAAGTCACTTGGAAGTGGATCATCCGTTTTGTAAGGCCATCAGTTTAGAGAGTGATTTCTGTTTCTATTAAATATTGGCTTTGCAGAAGTTTTCATTGAGAAATCCCATGAGATAAGACAAAAAGCTTGTAATTCTGAGGGACTGTTTCAGAGTTTACTGAGAGAGAAGACTGGATTAATCTACTGTTTCAACAAAAAGCAGTTCCTAACTTCTTGGTGAAGCAGCTCTGAAGACGTGAAAGATTTAGCAGTGTTACCACAAATAAACGTTCAAAGTCTGATCATTCATCTTTTTCAGACATCAGCAAGAGCTCTGTGACTGGATTACTGAGAGTGGCAGAAGGCACTGCACTTTTTTAGCATACTTCTCCATCTTTACCTTCCTAAAATTAGTTATAAGTCTTCACTTGAATGTTACAGTACCAAAACCTCCTTCACTGGAGTTCTCTTTAAAGAGTTTATCCTGAGCTGATGCATGTTTTGCTTATTAGGAGTGAGTGCTGTCTTGCTGATGTTTTCATCCTGCATCATGCTTCTTTACGGAGCAAAGAGCTTGTGCACTCCACCATAGTGTGGCAGCATCTCAAGCTCCTGACTGACAAATACACAACAAAATGTGCTTTCTGGTTACAAATTTGCCTGTGCCTGCTGTTTAAAGAACGTTATATTCTCTCCATTAAAAACCCTGCTGGTTGAAAGGGAGTGTATTCGTTTTCATTCTATAGCAACAAGCTTTTTCTGGCCTGTAACAACCATCACGAATGCAAGTTTTTTTCTTTAAGGGATGGGTTTGTGAAACTACAGGAAACAGCGTCACGTTGTGGTGTAATTTTCTGATCTCTGTTTTAGTTGCTTTGAAGCACACTGATCACTAAAGCCATAATGGCAGGTACAGAAAAATGCCACGCTGCTAGTTCTGTTTTTCCATGAACATCACGTCTTCACCTTTATGTTAACAAGGAGCTGAAGCATGAAGACCATACGAATAAGTTTATGTGGTTATCACATTTGATTGAAGACATCTGATGGCCTGAAGAGTTCCTGTAGGCTTGACTTTTGGAGATGCTTTCAAACCATAAATGTTTTGAACCTACTTTAAAGGCCATCAGTTATGGTATCTGGCAGTACCTGTTACGTTCTGGTTGGGTGTATTCCTCACTGCCTCTCTTCTGTGCCTGGTTAGCAGTTATGTAATGTAAACCTCGAGACTATCAAAAAGGAGAGTTATCAATCCCTGTCTGTTTTACAGTGACAGTCTGGAACTAATATTGTTGGCTTCTGAATTATTTCTCAGAAGGGACTGTTTTTTCTTTTAGTTCTGTTGATGAAGCTGCCAGTTTTGCTGTTCGCAGTTTTTGTTTCCTTACAAACTTCCAGTTAACCTCTTCTTTAACATTTACATTTTGGTAGCATTCTTGAATATACGTTGCACTACTTGCAGAAAGGCACAAGGCACTGTGGTTTCACTCTGGATTGAAATCCAGTCTCAGCTATGTCAGAATTCTGCACTGCTCTGATTTAACCTGAGTTTGTTGGGCACAGTACCATTGGGGTGCTTTTGCTAAACACCTACTTGCCCAATCTGGGAAAACTCTTGGTATCCAGATCGGAAAACGGTACCTTCCTTTCTGATTGCAGTTCAATTGAGAGTGTAATGCTGTCTTGAAACTAAAAGTGAACATTGGGAAAATCTTAATCTGCTACTCTGGATGGCTGTAGTCATTGTACGGTCTATCTTTCTTGTGCCAAATTTTAATTTTGGACAAGACATCGACAGAGCAGTATTGGTGCTGAGATTCCAGTGTTGCTCTCACGTGAGTTACTATTTGCCACTTTTATCTTGTGTTACCAAGAGATGACCTTACTCTCCTTTTGCAAAAGGAATTTCCTTTTATTTTGACTTGCTTTTGCAGGGAGCTCTGATTTGAAAATTTAAATATGTACGTATGAAACATTTGTTATGCAGATACATTGCCTTGTTGAAAGTTTACTAGCTTCTTTTCTGTTATTTTAGTTCCAGGCTCTCTTCCATGAAGACTGCAAGCTTCAGTGAACATTTTAACTAACTTCAGTGGTGTGTCTACTGTCTTTTGGTTGGTTTTGTTTTTGTTTTGTTTTTTTTGTTTTATTTTTTTTTTCCTGTTTTGTTTTGCCATTAATCTTGCAGAGCAATTTGCTAGTTTCTGTTCCATGCAAATTGGCCGTAGTGTTTAGCTAGTAACACTAGATGCTTATGTTATTGAGTAACGGACGTTTCCTTTCAGTGTAAGTGAAACTGTTAGCATTGTTGCTCTTTTAATACCTGCGATAAATGTAGAACTAAACACTATATAGTTTAAATGTTTTGCTTGTGAGTTTGGCCACCTGTAAAAGATATGCACTCATTTTTGGCACTAACAAGTGGAGTTGAGATAATGCAGTGTTATATTCATGTAAAGCAGGATTTTAGTGAGTGAGGGAGGGAAGGTCCCTCTGCTTCTGTGCTGCTAAAAAGCTTCTGTTGAGAACAGCCACTGAATCATTTCTTAGTTACTTCTTCATGTGGCTTCCAGTGTGTTAAACCCATTCACAGCAGTGTTACTCTCCACACAGATGCCAGAACCATTATGCTCCAGTTAGAATCCCAGTTTTACCCTTTATCCACAGTTGTTTCCAATTTTCTTCACGCACCGACTTTAAGGCAGCAACACTTTGTTTCTTCATCTGTGTGTGTGGTTTATTGTTGCCTTTAAATTCGAATTCCTTTTTTAGATGGGATATGAGGAGAAAAAAAATTGGCAAACTGAAACTCAGCAATTGCTCAGCCTCATTCTATTGAGAGGGGCAGTGAAAGTATTTATTGGCTGAGGATGTGGGCTGGGTCTCCTGTCCCTGGCTTTTACACTGACAGCTATGGCAGGATTTACTAGACGTGTTCAAGTCCCAGCTCTGCCTTTTTCCTCTTTTTCCTCCTTTTCCTATAAACACTTGTTACTTGTAAGGACCTGGTTATAGAAGAAGGGATGTTTGCTCTCAAGAGAAATGAAGAGATCCCTATTCTGGGGGAGGTGTTTTAACAGAGAAAAAGAACTGTAGTCAATAACACACCATTTGGAGTAATTGTGTTGAAATAATTAGTATTTTCTTATTATTTGTCTCTGAGGCTTTTCTTTGGTGTAATATCAGTGATGTTTTTCCTATTTATTGTTTTTTGTTTGGTTTTTTTTTTGACAACACTACATCATCCTTAGTGTGAACCCTTCATCTGTGCTGAGATGTTACTTCTCAAAGTCAATGTACAGTGCATTCTTTTCTATTGATATTCCGTTTTGCTTTAAAGTTCATCTCAATGTATCAAGCTCAAAAAAAAAAACCACAAAAAAAAACCCAACAACCAACCTCTGGATTCAGAAATTCGAATGTTATTTCTTTGGATTGTTTTCTATGCTACGAGCAGGTATATTTTCTAATTAAAAATAAATTCTTCCAAGTCCTGTACCATCGTTCTTTCTGCATATCTCACGACTTGAGTGGCCAGTCACAGCCAGGCTGTAGATCTGAGCAATAACCACCACCTGAGCTGAGAACGTGCTCAAAGAACAGTAGGGTTCTTCTGGAATAAATAGTTTTTGTGAACCTTGTCACGTAGGTGACTTGCTGAATTGCAGCAAGCGTGGAAAGTGTTTGCGTTGTCTGTGGGCAATAAAGTTACTGCTGTTCAAGAAAGCGCCTGGCACACGGTGTGTTCTCTGAGCTTTTCGTGCCTTAATTCCTGTCATTAGAAGGTTGTGCTCGTTTCCTTGTTAATTACCTCCCAGGCAAGGCTGTGCTCGGAAGGGCAAGTCGGGTTTCGTTGGGCAATGACACGACAGAGAGCTGTTGGTGGATAGGAAACCAGAAGTGTGAAAAACCCATCTGAGGGAGGACCACGAAGAGGTCACACAGCGTGGACGTGGGGAGGGGACCGCTGAGCTCTGCTTCTGCTCGGTGCCCTCCATCGCTGTGTGTTAATTACTGATGGGGGCAGAGGATTCTGTGCAGGGTTAATTTTCCCCACGCAGAGCAGCCCAGGCTCTGTGTCACCATTCATGCAGCGACTGTTGAGGTGAAGACACAGATTGGTTTCGTGAGTGTGGAATTTTTGTCTTTCCCAAACTCAGTGCTCACTCCTATATATGAGCAGTATACACGGGCCACGTAAAGCAGTCTGTGTAGCACTGTATAACAGAAACTGCTCTATGTGTAATTTGACACAGAAATGAAAAGCAACCGCCCCCGCTGACTATCAGAATGTTGGCCCCAACGCTGCTCGAGAAAGCTCGTTAGGAAAGGCAGAGGGTTAATTAGGGACGGGCGGTAATGATCTCCGCGTTCCCTCAGGTCTCCACACGGCGCTCGGTCACGTGGCACCGCCTTCCCGCCCGCCCGCGAGGAGCAGTACGTGACCTCAGCGCGGGCCGCCAACGGAGGGGGGGCTGAGGGAGGGGCCGCCATCTTAGTGGTCGGTGGGCGAGGGGGTGCGGTGGGCTGTAGGGCCGTGAAGTGCGGTGGGGTGACGTGTGGTTGAGGTGTAGCTGGAGGGAGGTTGACGGGGTGTGTCTGTGCAGTGGGTGCTGTCCCTCAGGGATGGGACTGAAGCTGCACGTGCTGTGGGAGCCCGGGGTTGGGGTTGGGGTTGGGTTTGTCTGCTGCAGTACAAGCAGCACTGCTCAGGAGGAGTTGGGCCTCGAGTGCCATGGTCTGTGCTGCTGGGCTGGACAGTGCAGCCAAGCCATGGGCAGTAGCTGACTACGGACAGGCACACCCTGGGTTACAACACTGTGGCATATTTATTTAATAGCATTCTGAAGCTTCCAACCCAGTTTACTAACTTACTTAAAAAATACACGATTCCCGAACTTACTTCACTTGTCTCACGTCAGCGGTTTCCTCAGATGCGAGCGGAAGGAGCGCAGATCCTGCACCAGAAGAGCTGCACAGCCTGGCGTTGCTCTTCTGGGGCTGCTCTGGTTCTGCTGGGAATTTGCTGGAGCACTTTAAAGGTGCAGAGCCAGAAGGTGAGGTGTGGGCTGCCTGCTTTGGAGGCCTGCAGCGAGAAGGAGGTGTAATTATTCCATAAGAAGGAATGAAAGCAAGGCAGGGCGTGTTTCTAGTCCAAGCTCAGAAAATGGGCGGTGCTGCTGTTGCCCTGTGTCTTGTTTTGCAGTTATTGCAAGAGGCAAAGCTGTCTGTTGGGAGCTGCATTCCCAGGAAAACAGTAAAATACCAAAGTAAGTGGAAAGGAGTTGTTTGATAAGTGGATAGAAGCGTAAAACAATTCTGGGGCTTCGTTTGTTGGAGTTGTGCTGTCTCAACCTGCCTGTATGTGCACTAAATGCACATCCACATGTAATAATAACAGTGTTGTTTATTCTTCATGCATTCAATTATGGAAAGAATGTACATGTGTTTATCTAAATGCTTTGGTATTCCTTGTAACCTCTTTTGGAAGTACATACAAGCTTTCTCACTGTTCAGTTATTTGTTTTCAACCTGGAACATTAACGATGTAGCACTGATGATTTGTTTTAAAACGAAGTTTCTGTTTCGTAGCTGTAAATGTAGAAATGTTGACAAAGGAAGGCTTGTCCAATGTCTCCGCTCTCCTTGTGGATGAGGAAACCGATACGCTGTTTGTTGGAGGCAGGGACGTAATAACTGCCCTTGATTTGAACAATGTTTCCAGAGAAGTAGCCAGGGTAAGTTAAGGACTCGTCTTTATTTTCAACCTTTTTTCAAATGAAAGCAAAACCTTGACTGTGGTTTTACTTGTTTGAACCTAATATTCACTTTTAGCATGTATGATTTTATGTTTCAAATCTTGAGACTTCATCACTGAATCTTATTTTTGAAGCCTCGTTTGCGCCTCTTTCGGGGTTATTTTTTACAGCACCTTGTACTTTACAGAGGTATCTAGAAAAATGCTTGCTTACCTCAATATATTCAAGGTTACGTTTATTTAGATTTTTTTTAATATGTAATTCTGAGTAAATTTTGCAACATTCCAACTAAGGAATCCACCTGGCTTCTAGGAACACTGGTTTGCTACGCAGGAAAGACAGCTGGAATGTATTCGTAGAGGCAAGGATGAGGTGGGTGAAACCTTAGTTTCCTGGTTGCAGTTTCACATTTCTTTTTGATAAAGAACTAAGATCAGTTTTGTTTGAGCCCATTGGGTTCGTTTGTGTGCTGCTGAGGCAAGAAAGCTTTCAAATGCAGACTCCTGCACCGTTTGAATGTGCTCTCTTTTGTTTTGTTTCCCTGTTTTAGATAAGATGCCACAACTACATCCTCTTCCTCCATAAGATAAACGACTCAAACATATATGTTTGTGGAACAAATGCCTATCACCCGGTGTGTGACCACATGGTAATTACACTGAGCATGGCTTTTCCTTGAGGGCACTCACGGTGTATGGCTGATTTTTAAACGCCTTCCAAGAGTTTGAATTCTGGTTGAAAACTGGGAGCTCTCCTGGTTACTTCTCTCATAGACACGTGAAAATAGGTTCCCAAATGTTCTTTCTTTTTGCACGAAATTTCCATTTCTCTGGTAACTTCTGTGATCGTTTTCCTTTAAGCACGTTTCCCAGTTTGAATTGATTCCGTGGGATCAGTGTTGTTTTTCATCCTCTCAAAGCGATTGCTTGCTGTAGGTTATCCATGGGACAGAGATGCGTTTGCAAGGAAGAGCTGAAGAGAGCAGAGGGAAGTGTCCTTTTGAACCAACCCTGAAGTATGCATCTGTTTTTGTAGGTGTGTTTTCACTGATGTGCGACCTCAGAGGCTTTATATCTTAATTCTGGTTTTGAATACTGTCCCATTTATTCCTTATGATTCCCCTTTGTATTTTAAAACAAAGTGATGCTTTTAGTTTCCTCCAAACCTTTACAGATGGGGCATTTTACTCAGCTACTTCAAATAATTTCTTGGGGACAGAACCCATAATACTTCGCAGCATGCAGAATCCTGTAAGAACAGAGTTTAAAACATCTTGGCTGAATGGTAAGATGCTTTTATATACTTAAGGCTCTTGAGCATCTGTTGGTGTATGAACTGTCTGTAGAATGTCCTGGTATGTTATGTTGGTTTGGCAGGGTCCAGAAATGAGAATTAAAAACGTGGTGACTAAGAACTTCAGTGATGAGACAAGCCACAGTCTCTCTCCATGTAAAACACAATTGCTTCTCTTAATTTTTAAGATTTGTAAATACTTCTCAACTCTTTACTCCTGAAAAAAAAATGTTTAATTAGACTTAAAATTAAGTCAGTATCTGCTATTTGTGAGCTTTCTTAGTGCTAACTTACGTTGCTTTTTCTATTTATGCATTTCAGAACCAAGCTTTGTCAGCATGGAGCTAGTACCTGAAAGTGAGTCTAGTCCAGATGGAGATGATGATAAAATTTATGTGTTCTTCACCGAAACAGCTGTAGAGTTTGAATTCTATGACAAGATCCTGGTGCCCAGAGTTGCCCGTATCTGCAAAGTTAGTGTTTGAAACGCACAGATTCTGTTTTCCAGATAAAGGATTTCACATAAGCGCCCAGCTACGAAGTTTAATCGCTGTTTTTTGCACTGGTTGGCCGAACAGAGTTCTGCATGTTTTATTTCTGAATTTTCTTCCTCTTATTTTTCGTGCTGGAACAGAGCTGGCTGCTCAGGTCGCATTTGACATGTAAACCATTTTTTCTGTGTCTTTAAATGGGGGTTTGTATTGAAAGGACAGTTGTGTTGTTTTACTACAGCAGTGTTAGCAGATGATAATCAGTTTACATCTGTATTTTATGTGTGCTGCAGTGTTGATGTTGTTCCTTTGTTTAGGGTGATCTTGGTGGAAAACGCATACTGCAGAGAAGATGGACATCGTTTTTAAAAGCCCGGCTTTCCTGCTCCATTCCAGAACTCAGCTTCCATTTCAATATCATTCAGGACATCTTTTTTCTGAGGAGAGGGAAGTGGCAGGACGGCGTGTTTTATGGAATTTTCTCTCAGCAGTGGTGAGACAGAGGGCTGCGTGCGGTGCTAAGTTTGTGATGAGGGGTTCTCCCTTTGGTGTGAGTAGCCTGAGTGCATGAACTCAGAGCAGGGAGCTATCAGCTGCTTCCCTGAGTGTTTTATTGGACCATGTTTGTTTTTCTTTCTGACTGAGCAAACATCACCTAATAACAGAATGTTATTGGTTCCTGTGGGCCGAGACCATCAATTAAACACTAACCCAGAGCTTTTATTAAGTCAAATTCTGAGTGATGTTTTCTCTGCTTAGATGGTGAAGTAAAGAATTATGTTCAGAATTACATAATTAATTACACAAAGCCCTGGATTCTTCTGGAGTGCATTGTGGTACAGGAAATACCTGACGTTTCAAGGTGCAGAATTATGCTGCTTGTGTATGTTATGATCTATGAGAATGAAAACAGAACTCCAAACTACTTTCACGTTTAGGATTTACTGACTTTTTCTTCCTGCTCTGAGTAAGATGAAGTGTATCAAACTTTACATGTAAAAAAAATACCAGAGCAGCCATGGGTAGGTAACTTTCATGTTTTATAAAAGCATCAGCTCGCACAGTTTAACCTGCTGCTGCCTATTCACCTCTTAGTTCATTCTTGCTGGAGCTTGTGCAGCAGTTTTATTTCTGGTTGTGGCAGGTTCTGCTCTCTGCCAAAGAGAGGAATTTGTGCAGCATTTATCCCTCTGGGTGTGGTAAAGAGACTCAGAATTTGTATCACTCGTGGAACTGACATCACGTGTGTCGGATGCAGACACTGCTGAACTTTCAGGCATCGATTTTAGAAGCATTAAAAATGAATGCAAAGAGGAAAATTATGTTTCTCAACAAGATGAGTTAAATGGATTAATGGAAGAGTTCATGGTTTCTATCAGAAGTGTGGAGCCAGAAAGTGGGGGGACTCATCAAAGTGTTAATTGCCTGCAGTACTTGGGCTCATCTAAGAGAAAGATTGTCAAAGAGGTCCTCATTTTCTTACCTATTTCAATTTATTAGGGGGTGGTTATATGATTTCTAACAGAAACATGTTGAGTATAGTATTTTATGAATGCCTTTGTTTTATTCCCTTCTTAGGAAACCATGAGAACTGCAACAGATCAATAGTAGTTGGTTTTTTTTCAGTAATCCTGAAAAAAGATATGTTATGCATTGTGGACACTGGGTTATTTTGCAGTATTTCTTTCTACATCCATTACTTCTTTCAGTCTGGTGATCAGATTATTTCATAATATTTCTTCCCATACTGAACCTGTTCTTATTATGTGGGATTTTATTTTGTTTTGTTTTGTTTTTCTTCTAAGGGGAAGATTGGACATATCAGCTGTTTGTGCATACAGCGTGACAGACATTCAGGAAGCCTTCTCCAAAGGAAACTACAAAGGACCTGTGACTGTGGAACATTCCCACGTTAAGTGGATGGTTTTTAGAGGAGAAGTGCCTGTCCCACGTCCTGGTGCTGTAAATATGAATTTTGTTCTAATTAAAGAATGATTACTCTTCTTTCTTTTTTTTGGTGGCGAACCATTGGCTCATGTTTTATCAATAGAAATGCTGTGTTTCTGATCAGCAGAGAGCTGCTTTCTCTGTCATGGGCCACTTCCAGGAAAGCTGCCATGCAGTTCTGTGCTGCAGGAGATGGGGTTATTAACTAGTTTGTAGACTGAGGAAAGCAATGATTGTTCATGTTTGAAGTTAAGTGGAAGTACCAACATTTAGGGAAAAAAGCCACTGTTTTTTATTTACCTTGCTGAGATGTAAAAGCAATTGTAACCAGTTTTCTTATGTTTTGTTTCTAGTGTATTGATAATTTTGCCCGGAGCATGGGGTATAATACATCTTCTGACTTACCTGACAAGGTTTTGCAGTTTGCTAGAGATCACCCTCTAATGGAGAGTTCAGTAAATCCAATTGGTAATAGGCCAGTGCTGCTGAGGAGGAGCTCCAACTATACCAGGATTGTGGTAGACAGAGTCACTGGCCTAGATAAACAGCCCTACGATGTTATGTTTCTAGGAACAGGTAAGTGTTTTAATTTTAGAAGATATTATTCGTCTGGATGTATTTTGTGACAGATTTTTTTTTTTTCAGAGGCTTCAAAAAAAGTAAAAGAACTCATTAGCTTTGTTTGAAGTTTTGCATTCAGAAGCTGTCTTGCTAGCTGAATATTTTCATACCGGTTAGATTAAATGTTTTTGGCTTGTTGGACATTAAAAGGTTCTCTTTGAAAACTTTCCATATCAAAGGAGACTTCGCATAACAATATTTGCCAATTCAGGGATTGTTTGAGGTCCTCTTTCCCTGGAAAAAAAAAATCATTATTAAAAGAAAAAAATAAACATTGCTTTGAAGAACTTCAGAAATTCCTTCTGCCCAGGAATGTCTGGTGAATCTCATCTAATTTGAGTTATCAGGCTAAAACGCTGTGCAGTGTTTAAACAAGTTCACCTTTAAAAATACATTCCTTTTATGCAGACGATGGATATTTGCATAAAGCTCTCAACTGCAATGGAGAGATGTTCATTGTGGAAGAGCTCCAGCTGTTTCTGCCCCCTGCGCCTGTGCAGTTCCTCCAGCTGTCTTCTCTAAAGGTAGAGCTTCTGTCCCTGTATGCAGAAAGTGCCTGCTGTAATAACTTGCCTCAGGCCTTGCTCTTCTGTATTGCTCTTCTGACTTCAGATAGCCTGGAAATACCTCTTAATTGCATTTCCATCACATGTTAGCTAATAACAGAAGCACAATACTTTCTTTCTGTAGGTAAAAACATGTTTGTGTAAGAATATTACTGAACCAAGCCTTACTGTCATTAAAAGAAATAGAGAAAGGACTGTCATTGCACATGTTACACAGCTGTGTTTTTTTCTCATTTATATCAGCATTTATTCTTTTAAGATTTTACTGTACTGATTTTCTGTTTATCTTTAGGATATACCAGAAAGTAATACAATCCATGTTAGAAAATAGCAGCTTAAAGTCTCATTCACCACTATAAAACAAAAACTCCCTCCTGCGTTTCTAGCGGATGCTCTACGTAGGATCAGTGTCTGAAGTGGTTCAGCTTCCAGTTTCAGGATGCCACCGATACAAGTGCTGCTTGGATTGCATCCTGGCCAGAGACCCATACTGTGCGTGGTCTCAGGCTTCTCGTGCGTGTGTTCTGCTGTCAGATCACACTGGTGACACCGGGTAAGTACGGAGCTGTTGTTTCAGCTGCACGCTGGCAGATTGCTTTATAAGTGCGCTCCTGTCTGCACCACAAAGCTAGGGTGATTCCTAGAAGTGGTGCTTTGCAGGCTGGAACATCTTTCTGGCTGTTATTGTTTTGTTGATGTTTTTATTTTCCCAGGGATTTAATCCAAAATGTGAAATATGGGGATGCTTCCAACTGCGCTAGCGTAGGTATGTGAGCTTTAATTTTAAGAATGAGTATTTTAACATCATGCAACTGAAACACTTGTTTAGCATGTGGTCGCTGGAGTTCTTACAGTATAGAAAACCACAGAATTAAAATTGTGCTCATTATTACTCCTTCTGAACTAAGAAAGAAACCCCATTCGGTACCACCTCGTGCTCTTAACCCTTTCAGTCTCAGTGGCAGGCTGAAACTCCTGTTGTGTGTGACCCAGGCTGAGTTAGTATCAGAAATCAGATGTCCTGTTGAATCTGTCTCTGCTTTAGGATGCTGTTCTGCACAAACATCGCAATAACTATTCAGAAGTACACTTAAAAAAGGAGACATTTGTTAAATATCATCCACTGCAAATGACTTATTAATTTTATTGAAATTGGTATTCAATCTGTAGACTTTCACATGTGTTATTATTTATCAACTTTGTAATGAGTTGCAAGATACATGGCTTTCCTCAGTATCACAGTGTACCCCTCTTACCCCCCCATGTCTTTCTAAAGTCAGAAAAGTCTCAGGACAGCTATTTGAGAGTGCACTACAGATGATATTAGGGCACTCATTGGGACCACTGAGAACCTTGAAAATATCTAATTAAACATTTCACAGACAAATCTGTGAAGTTATGTCATTAATAAACAGAAAGATTGAGGCATATGAAGCTAATTCATTTACATGTGGCTACATATGCAGGTGAGCCAAAAGCAAATGAAAATCTGGAAGTCTTAAACTTCAGGTCCTGTATCTTTTGTTTGCACATCAGCAGGAGTAAGGCCACCAAGATGTGCTTTGCCCTTACCTGTCACTGACAGAGTCGGACCTCTGGGTCGTGGGCTCTTTGTCTTTGCTGTTGATGTGTTTGTTACTGTGTTCAGAGTGGTAGATCCAAACTGGTGTGTTTTGAACACCGATCTGGTTTTGTATGTTAAACTAAATCTTCAGTGTTCTTACTTAAAAACGCTGTCTTCATAATTTCAGAAAGTGGTGTCAGAAAATACTTCTTTACCCTTGGAAACAATGTTCACCTTAAATGTGCTCCTCTTTCAAATCTGGCGAGAGCAGTGTGGAAGTTCAATGGGAGCCGCCTTCAGGACAAGGACTCTAAATACCTCCGGTATGATGGAGGAATAGCAATATTTAATGTGACGATGGCTGAGGCTGGATTCTATGACTGCATCTCAGCAGAGAAATCCAAAGGCAAGGAGTTCTTTTTCACTGTGGCCCGTTATGCCCTCTATGCACATCGAAGTCTGGGCAAGGCGAATGTGAATGCCATGACAGCTGACAGTAACGGAGCAGAAGCAGTGGGTTTCCAGTCTTCAGTACCAACATATTTACTGAAAGATGCAACGAAACTGAAATTAGTGGGCAGCCAAAAGGAATGCCTTGCTTTAAAACTCCTGGCTGCTGGTTTCGCTGTTCTTTTCTTTTTCTTGTTCGTCTGGAATTTCTACAAGGGCCATATATCTCTGCCTTGGAAGATCAGAGCAGCCAGCTCAAAAGTCACCCATGCAGACAACCTGGAAAACCCAGAACTGGCCACAGAAAGATCAGGGGCTGGGAGGGGGAGTTGGGCTGTACAGATGAACGAGTCTTCTCTCAGTGAATGAATGCCTGTGAGTTTTTCCTCAGTGCTGTGCAGCACAGGGCAGGGTTTGCAGGGAGCTTGCAGCTCGCGGAGATGTTTGGTTAAGGTGACACGTTTCCTGCTAAGGAATGTGGAGTGTAAATTTGGGTGGGAGTCAGGAGCTCAGAACTGAAGATGAGTGCAGTGCGCAGCACAGCTCGTCATGTCTCCAGCTCCTTTAAAACATTTAGAAGCAAAATGCCTTTTGGACACATTGGAGCCATAGGAATAATTTTTTTTTTCAGAAATTGACACTGATCCACTTTCTTGTATTGTTGGAGTCGCCCAATTACAGAAATTAACACTCCAGAAGCTAATAATACTTAGCATTTAGTGCTTTTCACCTTCAGACTTGGTGTTTAATCTACGAATAGCAACTAATTAAGTCTCCCAATGCCTCAAGAGCTTGCTACTACCCTCATTTTTCATGAGGTTAAATTGCTTGTCACTGACCACGCTATTGGTGTCAGATCTGATGCTTCGTTAGAAGTCCCTGAGTCCTCCTGGTGCCTTTCTCTATTTTCCTCTCTTTTCTCTTTATTTAACATTTTTTAAACTGTACGTTTATGTTGTAATGTGCTTTTAGTGACATCTCTGATGCATGTTTTCTGTCCAGAAGCGTTGTGAACTGATGTAAGTATGCCTGGTTGTTCTGGATTTGTTTCTCAGGTTGGTCGCTCCTTTTGTTAAAGCCCATTGAAAATTGAGATTTTTTTTTTTTTTTCCTGAAACACTTTAATTTCATTTTTCAAATAAATGTTCTCTTGTGTTTTCTTGTTTGGAAAATAACATGGATTCTCTGCCACTGCAGTTCCTAAAGAGAAGGCTGAAAGTGTGGACAAGAGTTCTGTGAAGTGGCCATCTGAAGTGTGTTCTGTCGGCGAGCCGTGATGCCGTGGCCTGCCGTGCTGCCTGTCAGCGACTGCCACTGCACAGCACAAACAGCACTGAGGTGTCTCAGAGTCTGAAAGGGAATCTGCTTCCTTGCAGGGTCCTGTGTGCTGCTCTGTGTGCAAAGGGCTTTCACGGCGCAGACTGGATGTGTGATAACATAGGAAGTGATGAGAATGTCCATTCTCCCCTCTGGGGACTCTGAGCCGCTTCCCTCCGTGGAAGGAAACGCAGAACCCCATTTCAGAAAATCCTCACAAGGCCGCCAGCATTTGGTGTGAGTTCAGTTCCTGCTGATCCAATTACCCTAATTTAAATGTGTAAAATAATTAGCTTCTCAGAGTTGTAGATAAGTTACCGTTAGCAGGTCGATATGAAAGGTACTGTGCCCTACTTTCAGTGGTGTCTTCAGTGCAGTTTTAGTCCTTGTGTCACTGGTTCCCATGCTGCATGTAGGGAAGGCAGAGAGCAGGAGGCAGCAGCGTTGCTCAGCGGGGCAGACCCGGAGCTGCTGCTTCCACTGCCAGCTCCGAGCAGCCATCTGCAGCTGCTCCAGCCTGCGTCCTGCCATGACCTGAGTGTGCTGTGCCTTCCCCACAGCCCTCACACTTGCTCAGCTGTCTCAGATCCAGGGATCTGTGCTCGTAGCTGCTGCCGTCGCTTTGAGCAGAGCAGTACCTCGCTATGCTCCGAGTTGGCAGCAAACTGTGGCCCTGAGCGATTGCAGTGCGGGCATGAGAGGCAAAGAGTTACACCTCTCTCAGTAAACCTCCCTTTCAAATGCCCCCCAGAAAAGGGTGGAGGTGAAATGCTGAAAGCAGAGCATGAAGTGGTGGCGTTGCTGTTTGTGCTGTCCGGTCTGAACTATGAACACTACTCTCAGCTTTTATTGTAAAATCACTAGTACAGAGCTTACTGTTTTGGGGCGAGTTATGTGGTTAGTGCACGGAGAAATTAATGTGCAGAACTGCATGGGATTACCAAAATCTCTCCTGGGAACATTTCCCATTAAAGTGGAAAAGAGCATAAGCAAAAGATAAGAGCATAAATGGGGTGGGGATGATCAGCACTGTGTGCTCGTGGGAGGCTCTGGCATAGCAGTGCAGCATTTTAAGGTGAAGCATTTGTGGGATCCGAGGGAGGAGGACTGGTGTGTGTTGGGTCAGGGTGTGAGGAAACTACTGGATGTGTTTGAGGAGCTCATCATTACCTGCTCTGAAAACCTGTAAAACTGCACGCGTGCTCATCCATCCTCAGCCTCGGGTACTGATGTGATGTCCTTAGAGCTGAGAGGATCTGCGGGCAGTGGATCTGATTCACCCTGCTCAGCAGTCGGTCCCAAACACCTCCGCCCTGCTCACCTTGTGTGGGAAGCAGGCTGGGCGCACCTCGGGGTGCACGAGCAGCAGCCAGGGCACTGCTGTGTGCAGGACCTCTGCTCTGAGGGGTTGGATGTAGGGCTTCAAATAGAGCAGGTGTGAAAGCTGGTCCTGGAGCAGCCTTGTGCTGCCTGCCAGTCACCGCTGTGCCTGCTCCTGTGGTCAGAAATGGATCCTTTCCCCACACCGACCTGACTTCCAGCCCCTGGGGTGTGTTGTACCTGTGCTGGCTCAGCCGTAAAGTACTCTTAGTATAAAGTTTATTTCTGCAGGGGAGGTTACCGTGTGAAAGCCACGCTGCATGCTTTTCTTGGATTAATGGATCGAAGCCCTTCGGTTCTTTCGGGATGGAGCAGTTCTGCTCTTCGTGGCGGCCCTGTGCCGTTGGGGCACCGCTGGGTGATCGGCCCTGGGGATCTGCAGCAGCTCCGCTCGCGGTGCCCGGCAGGTGGTGCCCCTGCAATAAAGTCAGGAGAAGGAGCGGAGAAACGCGACCGAGATGGGGCAGTTGGTAAAGGGAGGAAACGAATAGGAGAAAGGGAAAAAAAAAAAAAAAAAATTACAACACGAGACAGAGAACAAAGAAATCGCGATCCAGAAGGACAGGAGCGGGCTGCGCTCCTCGGGCTGCGGGGAGAAACTCGCAGCGCTGCCGGAGCAGCAGCGAGCAGACGGCTTTGTCTGGAAGGGCTGGCAAAAGCACCACCTAATCCTGCTGCTCCCCTCCCATGCTCAAGGGAAGGAGGGAGCACGGCAGCCGGAACGCAGGGGGAGCTGCAGCGGAGCGCTCGGCCGGGGCAGTGCCCGCTGTGGGCTCCCGCAGCCGGGGCGGTCCGGGCCGGCCCTGCTCTCCCTGCCCCGCGTGGCCGTGGGTCGAGGGGCGTTTGGATCCGAGCGCAAAACTAGCAGATTTCAAAGTGAAATTCCGGAGGAAATTTAAAGAGCATCCGGATCCGGAGAGAGGCAGAGAAAGAAAGAGGAAGGGAGAAAGAAATCGGAACGTGGAGAGAATCTAAGGCAAGCTGAAGAAAGGACGGGAGAGCGAAGGAGCTGACACCCAGGCGAAGATGGGGTGAGACTGGCACTTTATTATCCTTGATTTGCATTTATTATTTATGGCAGCTGAGCTATTTTTAACGTAACTGCAGAAGAAATGGTTTTATATTGCATTGTTTTCTTCCATACCGTGAGCTTTAAAGTTTAGACTTAACCTTTTTCTTTTAGTTGTTAGAAAGTAGATAATTCAAAGTCCCTGCAACTTCTTTAAATAAACTCGTACGCAGGGGAAGCCTCCAGTGGTACGTACGTTGAACAAAACCCAAACTGGGAGGCTGGGTGGGAGGAGTGGATGTGTTCACAAACTTTGCCAGAAGTTGGGAGCCACGGATTTTGTTCAGCTGTAGTGACTTTGCACTCAGAAAAGTGGATCCTGTTTGCATTTCCAAACGGGTACGAAGCTGATTGGAAAATCTCTGCCCCTGTAATGAAATAATGCTGCGTGGATGTGGCAGTGGATTTTGGCATGGAAATAGGAGCTTAGCCTGGTATTTAATTTATGCCCTATTTATAAATCTCAGCCGTGGAAGTTGAAGGAGCTGACACATTGTTGTGAGCTTCTTCTGTATTAAACTCGGTGACTGTTTGAAAGCACAGTGGATCTGTCCGATCAACCCCCTCCAAACGTGTGGGTTTGGCATTACAAGACAAAATAAATCAGATTCTTAGAGGCTTGTTTTCCTCTTGTTGGTTTTCCTCATGGACTGTCTGGATAAAATGATGGAGCAGTCAGACACAGCACGGGTAGAGGCGAGGAATCAGAAGTGACAGCAGTGTGAAGCAGGCATAGATCCTTTGAAGCTGGCGGAGCATGTGCTAATCCAGGTTAAAGCAGAAAGTGTCCTTGTTTTCCTGTAACTTCTCCTGTGATGCACAAAGTTACCGTAAAGTGTACAGAGCTGCCAGGAAAGGTGCAGCAGCAACTAGCTAGGATTTCCCAGGGGTAGGGGATGAGTCCTTGGGGCAGCCACAGCTAACACCCAGCACTCGTTGTGATTTCCTAGAGGACTGCCAGCTCCCAGGGAACAGTCTCTGAGCCAGTATCATCATCTCAATCTGTTTAGATCTCCCTGTGTGACTGCAGCAGTAACAAAACTAAGCCAGAGATGACATTCCCCCCCCCAAATCCCACATTTCCTCCTGACTTAAAATGCCTTTTTGCTTGTATGTTGATCACGTGGAGCTACGAAGTAGCTTCCAGCAGCATTTAGATTCCTCTCAGTACAGAAGAGATGAGAAGTGTACCACCTTTAAATGGCAGTTGGTTTTAGTTAACTTATTTTTGAGGCAGGGATCCTAGGCTTTGTTCCTCCACGTGGAATGCTTGTGGTAACATCACGTTCTGGTTTTCACAGACAGACTGGCCTTGGGCTCTTGTATCCACAGCAGTGTGGGTGTTAACGTGCACGGACTGCTCTGACTCTGCCTGCATAGACAGATAGAAGTACGAGTAGCACTGGCTTCCAGCAATGGTCTGTGTGCGTCAGAAGAAAGAACTGTTGATGCTCAGTAGCAGAAGTAATAGTTGTCTGAGGAAAGTGAGTGTGTAGGTTGTGTTACAGACACCCAGAGCATTCAGCAACCGAGATGCTCTGTACATAGAGACTGGTTTCTGAGAGGGAAAAAGAAACAAGGGGGATGTTATGTCTTTAAATGCCCTTCATCCCTGCTCTCTGTGCCCCTGACCTTGAGTGCTTACTGCTGTTCCCAACAGGAGCATATTCAGCCCGGATTCCTTTGCTGCCCTTTATCTGCAGGCAGGCCAGGAGGCAGCTGCTTTTCATTCCTATGCTAAACCCTGCTGGGTAATCTCTTGGGAGCTGGGGGAGGCCACAGGGAAAGCAGCCCACAGCCAGCTTCACTGCTCAGCCTTCCCTGTGTTGCTGCCAGTGGAGAAGTCAGACCTCTGCCGGTCCCACCTGGACTCTAGTGGCATCTGAGTACTTTGCCCAAGGAGATATGGTGCAGCACTGACTGAAAGCAAAGCCTGAAAACATGTCTGGTGGTTGGAGCAGAGGGCTACGAGCCAGGCTTCCTACTACATGTTGTTCCTCCAGCAGTTCAGTGTCTAATAATCACACTCTGTGGGCCAGTGCTCAAATCCTAGGCAGGCAGTATCCCTCTGCACCAGTGTATGAGGAAGCAGTGGTTCCCTGGGCTCTGGAGGGAGTGAGACACAGCCCCCGACTTGGGAAGAGTTAAGACTTTCAGAAGAAAGGCAACGAGAAAGAAATGAGGTTTGATTCTGCAGTCCCATTAGTCCACGCTTCCTCAGAAAGCACTGACACGCAGTCATCAGCTATTCAGGCTGCTGAGGGAAGATAAAAGGAAGCGAAGATAGACAGCAGTGAAGGAGGAAACTGGTTCTCACGTCCTCTCTGTGCTCCAGTTCTGCCTATTGAAATACCAGGTCCTGGCAGACCGAAGTGCGTTCCCCCCAGCCCTTCCCAGCCACCCCCTCCCTCAGATTACCCAGGACCACGGTGTGTAGTGGCCTTTTTCACGTGAGAGCATGCTGGCTGGTGATCAGCAGCACGCAGAGCCCTGACGCAGCCAGCACGGCCTCCCAGCTGACTCAGCACGGTGCTGGGCCGGGTGCCAGAGCTGAGCCACATATCTTTGGTGCTCACATGCTCTCACATACCCCCTTGTGCTCTGCGTAAGCAGGACCCATCCAGGAAAGCAGTCCTTGGAGAGAAAGGACTTTGGGAAAGGTTACAGTGAGAACTGCAAAGTTCCCACCACGGCAGCTGGGGAATCCTTACCTATTGCTGCTGTCCGTGGAACTCGAGCAGGTCATCTCTTTTCTGGGGACATACGTTTCTGTGCACTGAGCCACAGGGTGCAGTGCCAAAATACATTCCTGGGTTCCTGTGCTCTTGAAGGTATCCCGCTGCTATCTGCAGGATATCACACCTCAGAGCCCCTCCCTGCCCTCGTAACCATGCACTGTTGTGCCCATAGCTCACAGAAATCAATTATCCTACTGATATGGTACTTCATGATTTCTCGTATGGTGTTTTTAATTCAGTTTTTAGATGGAGGAGGACTACAGGGTGCCTGGATGCAGAGCAAGCTGTTTAAAACCATCACCCTGTCTGCATCCAAGGGCAGGGACTTCTTTCTCTGATGAGTAAATGCATGTCCCTGCAAAGAGAAACTGCAGCCTTGGGAACAGCATGTGTACCTCTAGAGGTGCCTTTGACTGAACCCCATCCAGGAACACCGAGGCAAAAGCAGTTAACAAGGACCGAGCTGAGCCTCCCCAGCATGCCCCAGCTGCTGCTTTAAGTGCAGCATCTGTCTGGGGAATGGTGACTCTAAAAGCTTTCCTTTCCAAAGCACGTATAGCAAGATTTCTTTCTGGTCATGCAGCAAAGGGGGCAGGTGGGTAGGAGGTAGTAAGTAATTCAGTTAACTAAAGAGGCATGTTTCGGGTGGGTAGACAAGATTGTGAGGCCAGAACTACTAAGGGAGAGAAAAAATAAAAGATTCGCAGTGGGAAAAATCCTCCAGATTGCACAGGAAAAATGGAGAAAAACAAGGACGCAAAGCAGCAGCCAAATGCAGTGGTGCAGTCAGAAACACCTCCCCACGCCCTGAGTAGAAGCTAGTGAGCAAAGACGTT
The DNA here is from genome assembly GCA_023055505.1 of Callipepla californica brunnescens. Taxonomy (NCBI): domain Eukaryota; kingdom Metazoa; phylum Chordata; class Aves; order Galliformes; family Odontophoridae; genus Callipepla; species Callipepla californica. The sequence goes on along the minus strand of JALIRH010000043.1, from coordinate 1,157,893 downwards.
GCTGGGTGCCATAAAAGATCTAAAGCAAAGAGTGTTTAAAGGAAAAAACAAATAATAAAGGGGTTTATTCTTCTTTCTCTTTTCCTTTCAAAGAGGTCTGGCAGGAGGGCTGTGTTTTAGCAGTTGCCCTTAGGTTTGGGAACCCACTGAGGAGAGCGAGCCTGTAACTGTCAAATGGGATTTTCCTAAAGAGGTGGTATTTGCATTGGAAATACTCCCCAAAAGAAAACGCAGCAAAACAGCTTCTGTGAGAAGACCATGCTGTGTAAAGAACCCAACAGGCAGCTGAGATTGGGGTGTGAAGGAGAAAAGAGAGCCCGCAGTGACACATGGGGGCTGCCGGAGTGCTGATGAAATTCAGGCACTGAGATGCATGTTTTGCTGGCTGTCCCTTCCTGTAACTCAGGCTGTTCCCTAAAACAGAGGATGTTGCTTCATAGCGTTGTATGCTGTGGCTGGAGGTGGCAGTGGGGACTGTGCTCTGTTCCCAGCTCTGTCTGTGCCTCCTGTGGTTTTAACAAAAAATCTCTTTGCTTTTTTATTTCTATTTGGCTATTAGACCCATCCTCTGGATTGAGAGTGAGGATTAGAGGAAGGGCTTTGTAAAATCCTCCCTTGAAAGACATCCCAAGCAGAGAAATTAATGGTGTCTTTCTGCTGCAGGTGTAGGTGAGTGTTGAGAGCTCTCTGCAGGACAGTGTGTGGTGGAGCTGAGCTCCCTGCTGCCAGCAGCTCTGCTTCAGCTCGGATGTTGTATCGTAGTGTGGTGGGCACATTCTATCTGTAGAAGCACTGGATTTCTTCAAGTCTTTCTTAGGAGCAGGCTTGCAGGCCTATAAAGAGTCAGTATCCAACCAGGACATTCAAGGACAGTCCATAAATGTACTGACATACGTGTTCAGATTACACGGAATTGGAGAGGCAGCCCTGGTTTTAATCTCCTCCAAATTTTGGTACCTTTTCTGCTCAGCATTCCCCCACAGGTGAAACGTGGCATTGGAGTGAGTGAACTGATACCATCTGTACCTCCTTGGCACGTGGCAGCGCTTGCAGGGTATTCTCCTCCAGGGTCCTGGCAGCATATCCATGTGTCCCAGTGTGGTTAGGCCCCTCACTCACTGTTGGCCAACTCAGTCCCTTTGGCTCTCTCAGTTCTTGCCACTCTGCTGAGACCATAAAATGAGAGGACAAATAATGATTTGCTCTCATAGCAATAGTGGAATAAGCAGCTATTCATTAAGAAATTGATTTGAACATGGTAGTGATGAGAATAATAGAAGAATCAAGGCAGAAATGAGACCAGCATGCAGTTTTGTATGTCATCTTAATGACCGCTGGGTCGAACTCCACTCAGTGAGCAAATCAGCAATGATTGATCCATCCCTTCTGCTCCCATGTCAACCTCAGACACCCAGTGCCTTTATTCCTGCTTCTCTAAGGAGGATCAGCTAGAGGAGGTAGCTCAGTCTGTAGTCAGGTGGCATCCCTGGGGCCAGGTGCTTTGGTGTTACAAAGGACACATCAGGCTGGATTAGCTGTTCCAGGACTGCCAGCTGGGAGCAGGAAAAGAAGAGTCAGCAGTCAGGGATGTGTGTGCACCCAGCTCATACGCTAAAAACACAGGGGAAAGATGACTGCAGTGTGAGAGAGAACATTCCAGTTTGAATCCTAGACACTTTCAAGACTACTTTAAAAGGCTTTGTAGTGTTTTTTTTTGGAAACAAGAGGCCTGCAGCTTGGCCAGAAGCAGGCTGATCTCAGGTGGGTGTTCTTCAGACATAACCCCACTCGTGTGACTCAGATACAGCTTTCAGCACCCGTACTTTTTCTGCTCTGAACTTCCTTCAGCAGGTGTGCCAGTGCCCCACAGCCCCTGTTTTTCTTGTGCTTCACCAGTTAGACCCTAGGAGAGCTTTTGTGCAGTGTTAGCTTTAACCTTGTCAAACAAGTATGTGAGTACTGAAGGGAAAGCTTCCACACTAGCTGGTATCCTGTGCAATCCTTTATTTTACTATCTGGATATATTCTGTATCATTTTGCTGGGTTTAAAAAGACATCTTTTTTCCCCTTCCATAAGGATGGAAAAAAGAGCATGAACATCTCAGCGCTGTTCCCAAGCAGAGCACAAAGCTCTTCTCCATTACGTACAGAGCTCCAGGAACTGCTTCCTAGAAAGCATTGCTCACGTGCCAGGCTGCTGCTGTACTCAGGTGGTTAGGAGGAGGCAATAACATGCTGGTCTCTCATAACACTATCCTAAGAATCCATTATTAGGGACGTGCAAATTGGCAGCAACTGTTCCCACTTACAGTGAGGAAAGGGGAGGTGTGAAACAGAATTTTGGGAGATTCTGCATCTTTTAATTCCCTCAGAGGGAGATGGGTGCAGGCAGGTGAGGTTGCAGGCATGCCCTGCTGCTGTTGGCAGTTTGCTTTCTGTTGGAAGCAAAGCACATCTGGTGCATCTCGCAGTAGTGTTAAGAAGGAAGGTAATCCCCAGGCACTGCTGCAGCACTGTCCCTGCAGTGAGAGAAGGAAAATCTCCAGGAGGGTCTGGGAGCAGTGTCAGGGCTCATGGCTGGGGCTGCTTGGTCTGAAACCCGCTGCAGTCAGCAGGATGGTTTCCATTGATTCTGGGAGCAGACGTTGCTGGTGAGCACAGGATAACTGCTGTGCGTGTCAGGGGTGATCTCTGAGGAGGGCTTTCCATCATGGTGTCACTGCAGCCAGTGTCACGTGTGTGTGTCTGGAAACATTAGAGCCTTCCAGGCTCCTCTGTGGCCCTGTCCCAACAGCCAGCTCCTGCTGCCAAGGAGATTTGCTCCGGTTACACAGCTCACCCAATTATCTCCCATGACAGGGAAAGAAAACTTGCTCAGTGATGAGAGATCATTACAAATTACGAGCTCTGTGAGTTTGGGACCCTAAGTGCTGCCTGGTTGAACACTCTGTGTTCTGTGTGATAAATAACAGCTGGCTTTTTCCATCGCTAGGAAATGAATCACTGTGGAGGCAAAACCAAAAAGGAGTCTCAATCCAGCTAGGAGAACTGAGAAGGAAGCTGCTGGAGGAGAGACCTGTACTAACTCCATTGGCCTGTAGCCTGTCTTACACTTACTAACCAATGTCAACAACTAGGTAATGTCCTTCCTTTGTTCGTTCTGACACTAGCCCAGGACTTGGGGGTTAAGGCACAGAAGTGTTAGTTTTCCCTGGCTCTGTAAAATCTGTGTCTTGGAGGATGAATCATGATCCATGTGTATGTGCTAGTGGAGCCCAGAGAACTTGAGTCTCATTTGAAAAACAGACTGTGGTGGAATTAAACCAGTCAGAATGTTCAGAAGTGTCTGGTTCAGACCCTTGTGCAGTCTTCTGAATAAGAGGTCTGAATCAGGACTGTAACCAGTGGACAAAGCTGGAAAAAGGGAGGTCAAAGGGAGAGTTTTATTTCCTTCCCAACTTGTGTTGATGCATTCAGAAAGCACCAGGTACAGTCAGTCATCTTCGTTCTGTTCATTGCAGCTGTGAGAACTTAAAATAGGCTGGAAATAAATTCCTGGATTTCGGGGACTTGGATGTCACACGATTATTGTGACTGTGCTTTGTTTACAGCTGTTTTACCCAGGCAAGAAGTTATGGGATATATCCAACCACGTCAGGCTTCACTAAATGGAAGTGTGGAAATGGCCAGTGCCTTGGGTTTTAAACAAAGTAAAATGGAGACTGCGAGCCCTGATGCACCTGGTCTGTTGTGTCATGGAAACATTTCTTCCTGCCTCTTGAAATGCTCGGATTACATCCTGATGCCTGAGATTCAGTTCCTCAGTTCAGCTTAAATATTACTGGTTACAAAATGCAGGCAGTGCTTGCTTTCATGCAGCAGCTGCACATTGTGTGGTGAAGTGTTTCCTTTAATTCATTCTTAAGTGACTTGCTTTTAATCGTGCAGCATGACCTCTCACTGCAGGATGTGCTTCCCAAGCATGAGTCAAGGGAGGAAGAGCTGTGCTGAGGGGAAGGCAGTTCTTGTGTTCGCAGCCCAAACCCAATCTCCATCTATTCATCCATCCATTTTCCCAGAGCTCCAGCTCAGAGATATCTAGTGAAGTGCAAGCAGCGTAGCAGCCAGGGAATCATATAGCTGGTGAAGTCACCATGAGCTGTGTGCTCATGTACCAGGGGACAGTGAAAGAAAGCTTCAAATGAGGCTAAAAATAATATAACCACTAATGATTAGCTTAACTTTGCCACGCCAGCTGTGCTGTGCAGGACCATCTGGTGTGCAGAACATGAATCTGTGATGTCCTGTTTGTGTTTCTACCTGCGAGCTGAGTGAACGTGCATGTAAGGCTTGCTAACCTCAGGGTATATGGACTATTGTTGCTGGTATTACTCGGTTGTGGTCTTTGGAAAAGTGTCAAGACAACTGAGCAGGACAGAGAAGATCTAGAGGAAGGTAAAAACCTCTGCCTGTAGTTAAGCAGCCTTGGTGGCTTTGTTACTAGGTCCATATGAGCTACTGTGCTTAGCTCCTACTGTCACAGATCTCTAGATGGAAGGCAAATAGCAGAAGTGCCTCTGGTGATACATAATGCAATGCAATTACCAGGAGGTCAATCCACTTCCCCCATCGCTCAGCTTCCCCTCTGCCCTTACAGCTGTGTTCGTCTCTGTTGCAGGGAACAGCCAATCTTCAGCACCAGAGCCCATGTATTCCAAATCGACCCTGCTACCAAGAGAAACTGGATCCCAGCCAGCAAACATGCCCTGACTGTCTCCTATTTTTACGATGCCACGCGCAACGTGTACCGGATCATCAGTGTGGGAGGCACCAAGGTAGGGAGCACTGCTGGCAGCATCACAGTGGGACAGCAGGCTTGTCTCCAGCCTGTTCTGCAATTGATGCTTTCTGTGTCACATCGATTGGTTTCCAGCACGAAGCACTCTGGTGTCTTTACTGCAGAGTGGGAGATAAAACACTGAGAAGTGTGCTTTCTTCTCTCTCTCTCTCCTTGACTCTTTCCTCTTTGAGCATGCAAAAGAGATCTGTCCAAGAGCCTTGATCCTGTGCTAAAACTGACCCACGAAGACAGAATGAACAGATGAGGCAGTCTGTTCAGTCCCTACCCCCAAGACAAGGTTAATTCTCCCTAAATTGTTCCTGATTGAGATTTTTCTGACTTGTTCCTCAAGACCTCCAGTGGCAGAGATTCTGCAGTCTTCTAAAGCAGTTTATTCTGCTGCTGTACCAACCAACAGTGTTTCGTAACAGCTTGGGCTAAGTGCAGTTTAAGCCTTTTACTTTGTGTTTCTTTCATCCCTACTTGCCATGAAGATGGAGAACATCAGAAAGTTGTTCAGTCCCCAGAGACCTTCTTTATCTTCTCTTTTCTTCCAGCAATAGAGGCCCAGTGAAGCTTGTAATACTCAGGCTTTCTTATTTATTTATTTTTTCTTAGAGTAGGCAAGAAGATTCACATTTGTTTGCGTTTCATAGCTAGACTAGAAAGACTTTTGATCACCAGAATCCTGTTTTATACATTAAAAGCAGAGCTGCTAACCCTGAGTTCCTAGAGTGCTCCGTGATTATGGTGATCCCACACTACCACCCTGGGGCAGTAGAATGGAGTTTTCTCTAACTCATTTCTGCCTCTCTCCGCAGGCAATCATCAACAGCACTATCACCCCCAACATGACCTTCACAAAGACATCTCAGAAATTCGGACAGTGGGCAGATAGCCGAGCCAACACAGTCTATGGATTGGGCTTTGCTTCAGAGCAGCATCTCTCCCAGGTAATATGGCAGGTCCTAGGAGAGATCAGCCTCGGGAGAAAAAAAAAACATTGGGGTCCAGACGTAGTGCTGTTCCCAGTGTGCTAAAACCTCATTCAAGATGCAGAGATAGTAGGAAGTGGTTTAAAGTAATCCTTGTAGAGTGTCTTGAATGTTACAAAATGCTCTCACAGATCTGAGTGCTGGAATCGTGGGCAGATAAGGGCTATTTATTATTAATTGAAGATGGTTTGTTGATTCTGATTTGTTCTGTGTTTCAGTTTAACAGCAGAGTGACTTTTCTGCTCCCTTCTAGTTTGCAGAGAAGTTCCAGGAAGTTAAAGAAGCAGCACGTTTGGCCAGGGAGAAGTCCCAGGATAAAACAGAGTTGACTAATCCTGCCCTGAATATCACATCTCACCAGGTAATGCTTGGGAATGGACATGGGTGAAGCTTACTGCAGGGCTGCTTCTCTTTTTCTCATGTTGGAACAGTTTAGGATCGATGGTGAAGTTGTCCTCCCAAATAGTGTTCTCCAGAGGTGGTTGTGTATTTCACTGAGCTCTTGGCAGAAGGAGAGGAGCTGTAGGATGAAGGACGCTGCGTTCTCTGGATTGAATACAGATGGAATGGCAGCAGGAGGAGGAGGAGGGAGTGTGAACAGTACCTTGGCCTGCAGGGAAAAGAGGGGGAGGTAGAGGCAGTGGCTCTGGAAATGTCATGTGGAGTGGAAAAATGGGCATCCTAATATGTGGCAAATGAAGAGAGCTGAATAGAGTATTTGTAGCAGAACCAAGACAGAGATTCTTGGCCAGCTGCAGCCATAAGAGCTTCCCTGGCTGGGAGGCAGGCTGGCAGTGGAGAAGCTCTCTGCTGTTCTGTTTGTATCAGGCAGAACGCAACAGATGTCACAATAGGATACGTCCATTTCCCCTGCACAGCTATGGCAGAAGGGATGAGGTGATCAGAAGGTGGTCTGACACACATCTTGGACGTGGCCTGAGGCTCAGTTCATTCTTTGTACTTGACTCAGCAGTGTTAAAATGGCCTCAGTGTCAGCCCGTGCTCACCCTTCCCATTCAGTGCCTCATCTCTCCGTGGGAGAACTCTCACATAGGTATGCGTGACCCCTGCCTGCAGCCATCTGGCAGCCAGCACACAGCACGACAACACATGCAGTGTTTGCTGCCACGTGGGCACGCAGATCTTGTCCTGCTTCCCCCAGCCTGTACGTACATCATCTCCTACTGTCCTACTGCTGGTTTTCAGTCTCTGCATTAATACAGCTTCAAACACGAGCTTCGTTCTTCAATAATTGATTGCTTTTCTGTTCGCAAGTGAGCAGAGAGCCGATCTGTCTCCTGAAATTAAATCAGTGTTCTCTGATTTTCTGCATTTGCACTAGCTGATTCAGGCTTCAGACCTAGGAGGAAATCCCAGGACAGCAGCTCTCTCCCATCCTTTAGTACCTTTTAGGTCAGTCTCCATCACAGAGTAACTGTGGGTACCGTGAGCAGCAAAACATTGTGAAGCATCTTCATCTGTTACCAGTTTCAGTTGAAATCACAGGGGCTAACAGACCAGAACAGAGACTTCTGCACTGTGCCTACCTCAGTTTTTCCACCTATAAGAAGAGCCTTGCGGGGCAGGGTTGTGTTTGCCAGGTCTTGCTTCTTCATTGCCCTCTGGAAGGCTTCTTGAAGCTAGTGTTCAATACATCTCGTGGCCCAGTCTGGCTCTATTTTTAGATGTCAGATGACTCTGAAGACAGGTGGCTGTCCTTATCCCAGACTTTTAAGGGCTACCTATCAACTCCAGTGGGCTCACCAGCCACCTGGTCTCGCAGCCCTCAACTAAGAATCCCAAAGTCTCATCACTCACAGAGTCTTTTTATAGCTCAGTTTGCCACGTCTGTGCCAAGTTTCTTCCCTGCTATGAGAGGAGACCCAGAAAACAGGGTCTTCTGGAGGGACTGAAGGATATAAAGTCTGCTTTTGGATTTTACATGTTCGCCTCTACTCTGCTGTCAGTTTCCTTCAGACTGGGAGGATGAATCCATCTCTTCTAGCTCTGATTTGCACGGGAACATGGAGCTATTGGGGAAGGGGGTATACTTAGGGAGTATGAGTCTCTTCTTCCACACCTTTGAAAAGCAATGACAGAATCATCTCTGCAGTAGCAGAGTTTCCCTCCCTTGAGTCTCACAATTCCAATGGTACATGATGTCTTAATTCATTGTACTGAAACGAGTTGCAACTGAACCCAGGTGGCACAGCTAGGTCTGTGTTCAGAGTTTATGAAGTCTTTCCACTGCTCTGAGAACCAGCAAGAAAATCATGTTAAGAATTCAGTAAAACCTTGAAACAGCCAGCTTGAGCAGCTTGGAGTGTTGGGCACAGCCATGGGACTCAAATTACAGGCTGTAACATCAATGGCATTTGTCAAGGGGAGCTTGAGGGCCAGAGAATTCAGTTCCTCAAGTCAGAAGGGAGAAAGAGCTGGTGTGGGCAAGCTGTGAGCCCACCTGTTCAGGGTGTCTGTGCACTGGGATCACTGCCCCGGCATGGTGTGCAGGCAGGGAAAGGGAAGACGTGGAAGCAGAGCAGGGCAGCTGCTGGAAGAGCTGAGCAGGACGGACACCAGCTTTCCTGTCCAAGAGAAAGCCCTGTGGCTGTACAGTTTCTGAAGTTATAATTGTACCATGACTGATTCTGCTGAGCTATACTTGAGGGTCTTGCCATGACATGTAGATGTTGTGCACAGCACTACCTAGGAGCTGGAATTGAAAGCTTAGGGTCTCTCACATGAACACAGGGCAATGAGTTTGCAGGGATCCTGTGTCTACAGTGTTTGCCTTCACTGCTGTATGATAACCACCTCTTCCTCATCCCTCAGGTGCTTCCCAGCCCCATCATCAGCTCCAATGGACCAGGAGAAGATAAACTGTTCCGGAGCCAAAGTGCTGATGTTGAGATAAGCACAGAGAAGGAGCGTCTGAAGAAGATGCTTTCGGAAGGGTGAGGATGCTTTGAGTTCCTGACTTCAAAATCCCCTGTTCTGGTGGAATTTGGAGTGCTCATAGAGCCCCCAGATAACTGACTGGCCTCAGCCCAAATGCTGTTGACCCATAATACTTGTTTAGTTACCCAAATAATGCCCTAGGTTTGCTGCTGCCCAAACCCTCCACTGTAACAATTTCCTTTCTCCCCAGGTGAGAGTTTTCTTTCAGTTCAGAGGTAAAATCTGCTGTTCATGCAGCGTGGGAAGGAGAATGCTTTGTGTCTGCAGCAGGGATGAGTTCATATCAGCTATCTACAAATCAGTAGTTTGTGATACCAGAGGATGTTCACACTTTTCCAGCTGGCCTAGGGCTGCATTTGTGTTAATTCCCCTGATGATTCCAGCAAAGTCTCTGCTGCTTCAGGTCTTTGTTCAAAAGACTCTGGGCTGGATTCTACCCTGCAGCTCCTGCTGAGCTCCCAGCTGAACACTTAGAATACTTTTAAATTAAAAGCAAGTGTCCTTTGCTGCCTTCTCCTGAGCTGGGTGGTAGGGTTTTATGCAAAGCAAACTTAGATCCAACAGGGGTTTAAAAATGGATTCACAATCCTACGTTGCACCCTAACCCAAACCCCCACAGCATTAATCTCACAGTGTGGTTTCTGCAGTTCCAAGAAAACACATATGACCTCAAAGTTGAACATTATCTGAGGATAAAGGAAAGAGAAGGAGATTCAAAAGGATTGGAGGGTGCATTTAAATTTGAGAAGTGAGATGAAAACCAAATAAAAAGCTGTACGTTTGCAATATGGGGGAACAAAACCTTTTTAATAAGACTGTCTTGCTGTCCTACACAGTTCAGTGAGTGAGGTCCAGTGGGAGGCTGAATTCTTTAGCCTCCAGGACAACAACAACAAACTTGTGGCTGCTCTCCATGAAGCCAATGCCAACGTGGACCAGTGGAAGAAGCAGCTGGCTGCATATCAGGAGGAGACGGAAACACTGCGGCAGCGGGTGAGCACGGGAGGGCCTTTGTAGAACAGGACAGAGGAAACCCTGTCCCAGAGCCAGGTGGTGCCCTTGACCCTGTTCTCCCATCAGTTTCCAAGGATGTTGAATTCAGGATGCTGTGTGAGTCTGTCAGGGAAGGTGTGTCAAGGAATAAGGTCATGCAACTAGGGACCTCTCACAAGAGCTCCTCTGTTCTGCGGAGAAAGCTGGGAGTGTGCTGAGTCCATGTAGATAAAGGAAGGAAATCAGAGCACTAAGTCAGAATTCTGGCTTCCCTTCACATTGTCCAGGGTAGTTCCTGGTTGCCAGCACTGCTGAGTAAAGCCCGTTTTCCTCCAGAGCTGGACATCAGAACAGCCTTTTGGCTGCTGACAGGAAGGATGAGCATTGCTCTATCTGCTATAATTAGCTGGAATCTAAGCTGTAACATCATGAAACCCGGGTGGCACAGTACAAACAAGCACTTGTTCAGTTGGAATAATAGGATCTTTAGACCTCCCTCATGTCAGAGAGGTCACAGATCAACTGAAGAGGCCTCTGTGCGTCTGTGCAGAGGAGTGACAGTCACACGGTTGGGTTTCTTGGAAGGGGAGGAACTGCAGTGTATTCAGGAAACTGTGTTAGAACAGTTGGAATTCTACTGGGAAAGGACTCTGGAGCCCTGGAGAAGAAAGAGTAAAGGCATTTCACGTCTAGATTGTGCATTCAGAAGGCAGCAGGGTTTTATAGCAATTAACAGCTGTTCCCACTGATGGCTGTTGTGTGGCCAGTCTGTGCAGTAAACAACCATCCCTCAGGATGCACTGTTCCTTTTCCTAATTCTCAGTGCTGGAGTCAGACAGTAAAAGAGCAAATTTTCTCTTCTGCAGCAGGAGCCTACCTTAAGTATAACTGAGATCTTGGCTGTGCTTTTGTGTATGTGCATTTTCAGGGCTGAGCTGCCATTTCCTTGCCTTGGCTCTGTGAATTCTCAGCTGTTTGGTGGCCGTTCTCACAGTCAGGAGACAGGAGTTAGGCTTTCGTGAGTGAGGGGCAGCCAGTGGGACTTTGTAGAATCACAGAATAAACAAACTCACAGCAACACTGTGAGAGTTGTCTCTAAGCCGGGACATTCTGGGACCAGAGCTGGTTGATTCTGGCTGTAACTGTATGAGCCTCACAACTCACGGCCACGGTTACATGAATCCTAGTGCAGCCTGCCCTTGTTTGTGGGAAAGTGTTTGAATTCCTGTGTGTCCATGTGAGAGTACTCAGTGCTGGAGCTGCACTTGCGAAGCTTAGCATGAGCCCTTTGAGAGCTTGGGTCTCATCAGCAGCTGCTGCAGACTTCTGACTAGCCTTTAAAAATGAATCCTTTTCATGAATAATTTAAGCCCCTGGGCTGAATTTTTAGGGAATGGGAAGAACACTTGGATGAACCCTTCCTGCCAGCTCTGCTCTGACTGAACTGCATTTACTCCCTTGCCCACAGCAGTATCTACCTGGGGGTGTAAATGATTCTGGATCTGGCCATCGCTATGGACTATAAGCTCCTATGTTTGGTGTCAGCCAGTCAATATTTGCTGGAAGTGCAAGACTGCAGGAGAAAGCAGATAGAGACTCTAAACAGGATTTTGCTGTGGTGTGCTTTTTGTGTATGGTCTGTGCAGAGCAGAAGAAGGGAAACTTTGTCTCCCAGCAGGCACAGGAGATGAGCTGTTACCCTACTGCAAGCTCAGCTGGGTTTGCAAGAGATCCAGAAAGTGACAGAGAATGTCTGTTAGTGATAAGATGTAGGGGCATTCCTATATCTCTGAGTGCGTCTCCCTTTCTTCTGTGTAGGTAGCAGAACTGGAGTCACAGGGGGGCCATGACTCCTCCAGTGAGAACAACAAGGAAGAGCTGAGCCAAACCCTGGAAGAGCTGGAACTGCTGATCAAGGCTAAAGATGAGGTAATATTCCCATGGAGCAGAGGAAAACCTGAATCTGGGTGGCCTGTCAATCACCAACACACTGTCTATCATTTATAGCTTGTGTGAGATCAGATCTCTCATGCATGTTGCACAGGATGCTGTGCAAGCCAGGAGCCTTCACGAGTCAGCACAGGACAGGGGCTTAGAGAGAGGCAGTGGAAAAGGAAGTATTAGGGAAGTCAAACTGTGGAGCTGAGTATGGTTATGTGATCTTTAGAGCAAGGGAAGGAGCATCTGTTGAGATCTGTGGTGGGAGCTGGTCCTACTGGGACAAGGGTGGGTCTGGTGTGATGCTTTTCCTCTTTGTGTTTCAGGAGATTCAGATGCTAAAGAGCCAAAAGTGCGGCCGATGGGAAGCAGAGGGCGAGCGTGAGGAGACACTACAGAAGCTCCAGGTAATGATGGATATCTGGGACACCTGCACTTGGAGCAGAGAGACCATTTCTCCTTTGAGCTTAAGAGTGAATGTTGCAGAGCTGCCAAACCCAACACTGCCTCTGGATAATGGGGACTGGTCCCTGTCTGTGTCTGCCTTCCTCCACTCAACCTGCGTCTCTTAGAGATCCCAACCTGCACATATCTCCTCTACCTCTTGCTGTGGACTTGACACGGGACACAAGTGGGATGGTGGTGTCCTGTGACCTGCCCATTTCTCTGAAGCTCAGCCTGCTGGATGGCCAGCAGTGGCTGAGGGAAAAGAGTTATGGCTCAGTCTGGCTGGCAGGAGGGATGCAAGCTGCTCTGCACCTCAGGGCAGGGACACAGATGGAAACACGGTCTGTGCAGTCTCTGGAGGCACTGCCTGTGTTTGCTTATCTGAGTTACTGAAGGAGGGGTCTGTCACAGGGCTCAACCCAGGCTCTGCTTTTCATGCCAGGATAGTATTTCTAAACATCAAGTGCCATCAGTCTTGGAGATCAGTTTGTGAGGAAATCTGCATTTATAGCACCAGCTGAAGATGTGTGGGTTTGGGGACAAGTGTTCATATGTGTGTGTGTGTGCTGGCATGCTGTGGCTCAGGGCAGGGAGGGCCCCCAGTGCCAGAGCTGATGCAGACTTGTGATGGCTGGGTATGGCTGCAATGTGCTGGGGTGCTGACGGAGCTGTTTGGTGGAGATAAGTGGGGTGATCTGTGAGCAGCATGTATCAGTACTGGGGCAGCCACCTCACTGCACTTGTGTCCTTTGGCAGGAGCTGGAGGCACGCAACGCAGAGCTGGAGCGCCGTCTTCACCTGGCCGAGCAGACCCTGGCAGAGACCCTGGCTGAGAGGGAGAAGATCCAGAATGAGGTCACCAAGGTGGCAGAGATAATGGACGTGAAGATATTTGAGCTCAGTGAGATCCGGCAAGGACTAGCCAAGCTGGTGGAGAGCAACTGAGCAGCAGCATGCTCAGAGGAGACACCTCCAGACGAGGGGAGCCTGACCTGGGACTGTTTGTTGACAGCAGTTTTGATGACAGAACAGCCTCGAGGTCTGTTTGGGCAGGATATGCCAACATACCAGCAGCTGCCTGGACAGTGTGGTGACCAGCTGCAGCCACTCACTGCCCACTGAACAACGAGCTGGAGAGCAGAGAGGGCCTGAGCTCCTGTGTCCTCTGCAGGAAGCACCTACAAGTCACAGCCGGGCCTCTCTGGACCCTGTCATGGCTGTGGCATGGTCCAGAGACAGCAGCTGTCCCTCTGCTGCCTTCCCAGCCTCCCTGCTGCCACACTGTGTCTCCAACATTTTTACCGTTTTCTAGGGGGAGGGGCTGAGCAGCCTTTGCATTTATTTTTTTCCAGTAGTTTTTTAGGGAACCACTTGCCTTTTGCAAAACATGCTGCTTATTTCCTGACCTAGGGAGGGGAAAGAAGTATCAGCAGTTCGAGGACATCACTGGCTCCTTTGCCAGCCCTGTGTTGTGTCTTTCAGGATGCAGTGATAACGGTGGTCGCTGTCAGGAGCTTACAGAGGTAGCAGAGTCCCTGCTGCGGAGCAGAGCCCATGTGCTGTTCAGTCCCAGGCTCCAGAGGAAAAAGAACTGCAGGTTTTAAACCTCTTATTAGTTTAACGCAGTGGGATTTAATGAATTCTTAAAACTTCTTTAAGCTGAGAGCAAAGGCCTGGTTGAGAAAGGGGCATTTGAGAAATGGGACATGCCCGGGGGGATGGCCAACCAACTGCTGGATTGGCATCTCTCCCGGCCTCTAAGGGCTGTAGTTAATTGAAATTAAATGGAGCAAATCACAGTTGCTCTTGTTTGGTTTTTTTTTTCTTCCCCTCTCTTTTATAGGGAAACAGTCCACAGAGATGTCCCGCTCTGTGTCAGATGAGCAGTGTTCCTTTTGAAGGGTACAGGTCCCAGCTTGCCACGCTTAGCCAGATGAAATGAGAACAGGAGGCATTTGGAGCATGCTGGGACCAGTGCCCTGTGGGAATTCTGTGGGTTACTGTAGATGTTGTCTAGTGGTAGGAATCGAGCAAGGCCTGAGGGAGACTGCAGAAGCCCAGAAAGTGGTGTCTCCCTCATGGTGTCCTCTGAGTCCCCGTAGTTTCCTAGGAGCATGCATAGCCCTAAGCTGAATGACGAAGCAGTGTCTGTGTAGAAGTAGATAGTAACCTTACAGGAGTGCTGATCTGGATTTCGTGGTTGTTTTTTGCCCCCTTTCCTGCTATAGATTAGTCAAAGACAGCAGCAAGCCTGGGAATGCTTCCCAGCTCTGCAGAAACTGTAGTTACTTAGCAAGCACCGGCTGCCATGCACTGCCTCCTCTGCATCCACACCATCCTGGCAGACCAGTGTCAAGGCAGTGCAGTTCCTCAGGGCCTCCCCCTCCTGGTGACCAAGAGAGGAACCCTCACCTTCTGCACACTACCTGCAGGCTGGGACAGGACTAGGTCTGGCACCTTGGGAATCTGCTGGAGTGGAGAATTGCTGGTGGCTCCATGCTGGATTGTGTCGAAGCAAAGCCCATCCCTCTCACAGGGATGGTGAGGAAACGCTGAAATTTCAAGACCTGTGTAGCCAGAGAGGGGCTTTTCTGTTTGGAGGTTTCTTTTTTTCTGTTTTGAGGTTAGTTTTCTTCTTCTTGTTTTTTTCCTTTTTCTCTTTCTCTCTTTTTTTTTTTAATATTCTGTTGGTGATGGTGGTTTCTATTTTATTTTGTTTTGCATGAAGTGTTCTCACAACTGTATAGGGGTGGAGCTATTGTAGTAATATTTGTTTCAGGGTATTTAAGAAGAGAAGGAAGTAAGGTGGCTGGCAAAGTTTTCTGGGGACTTGTCTACCAACCCATGCCAGTGGTCACATTTTATTCCAGCAGGAGCAGCCTTCTTTGAAATAGAGATCAGCTCCAAGAAAGGTGTGTTTGTCTGCATCTGTTACTGTAATATGGTGCGATGGAGGTGGGGCTTGGGGTAGGAAAGAAAAAGTAAGCAAAAGTTTACGTTCTGGTTATCACTCACACTTTTTTCCCCATGCCTGTGACCCACAAGGTGGAGCTGGATCCAGATTCTCAAACTTGGCCAGTGAGCATTTTGTAGTTCTGAGCCCACGTACTGCAGCAAGTCACACATTTAAGGGATCTGCATCTGATTTTCCACTGACTTTATGCAGGAGGTTCCCATCGTTTGACAGTTCAATCTCTTCCAGGGCCAGACTTCTTAAAAATACTGTGAAAAAATATTGAAAAGGACCAAGTTCTGAACTGCTGCGTGTTCAAGTTGTCTGGAGTTGCGGTTGATGTTCTGTTCCTGGAGACTTTCAAGGATCAAGCTGGATCAAGCCCTGGGCAAGCTGATCTAGCTGGTCAGCACTGTCTGCCTCTGGAACCTTGGAGCTGCCCAGCTGCCAGCTCCCTGACAGGATGCAGGATGTTGTTTCTCTGCACACTGCATACCTCCAGGCCAGCAGTACTTTGCATGCATTTGCTGTGCCCTGCTTTTTCTTGTAGTCACAGTCCTCACTGTGCTTCCTTGCACTTCCATTGTCAAGAACCAGGAACAGAGGTCATTTTACTTAGACATTTCCCCACGGGTACTAGATGCAATTCTCTTCCTTGCCAGAACAATCTGAATAGTGGCTTTTTTATGAGATCTGTCCTGTGCTCAGCATTTGTTAGAAGTCTTTTATTGAGGCATTGCAGGGCAGTGTGATGGATGGATCTGGGAGGCACTTTCCTTTGCAGTCTTCCCTCCCCTGGACTAATGACAACCCATTCATCAGCAGCTATTTCCACAAATGCCCTAAATCTGCAGTTAGCAATGAGGCAGATCTACTGGAGATAATACAGCAGCAAAGCACTAATTCCATCTTCCCCCCGCAATGAGCATTTAAAAAGGACTCCTGTAGTGTTTTAGAACAAGAGGTCCCTAACACGTCCCCACCATGCCCTTTGCAGCCCTCACCCCTTCCCTGTTTGTGCTTCTCTTGCTATGAAAGAAGAGAATCTTGTGTTACAAAAGCCATTGTTCAATTGCAAGACTGCAGTTTGTTTGCTTCTGTCTCACACTAACAGTCGCTGTCAGGAGCTAAGTAACCGTTGCTTCCTTGCTGGAGGAAAAATGCCACTGGTTGCAGGTACCTTGAGAGACCTAATTCTTTTCGCAAATGAGGTTCTAAATTATTTATAGAAAACCTAGGCAGAACATTAATAAAGAGAACACGGGAAAATGGCTCACACGTGAGATGAAGGTGCAAACAGAAAGCCGTGCAGCCTTAACTCCTGGCACAGAGTTCTGAGGGGTGGGAGCAATGAGTCTGATCTGCTGCTCTGAATGGGGACCCGAGACAAGGCACTCCTGGCCAGCTCAGCAAGAGGAAATGAAGCTTTGCTATTACTGGACGTGCCAGTAATAGAGCCTCAGAAGGAGGACGTGTTTAATGCAAACTCCATCTGACAGATGCAGACAGTTGCATTCAATCCCTGAACGAGAACGTGCCACAGACAAGGAGTTTAATTGGCATGAGCTGGCATAAAAGAGGTGCAGCAGGAAATGTGGAATTTCCGTGAAGAAACGGCAGGGGCTGAGCACCCTGGGATGGAGAGGAAGCCAAAGCTGTGATGAAGTGTTGCAGGGATACAGGATCAGGACCTGCCCTGCAAGCAGAGGGAAAATGCCAAGGATTGATACAGTGAGCTGGGAGGATCGAGCCAGCAGCAGCACGCAGCTGGGGCCTGCCTGCTGCACGAAGAAGGCTCAGGCACAGGGCAGCCCTGTTCCCTCACTGTCAAGATGTTTCTTAAACTAAATCTTCAACATCCAGCTGCCCAGCCAAGAGGCCCTGTGCTGTGTCTCCCTCTGAACAAGAGCCAGCAGCAAGCGTGTCCAGAGCACAGAAACTGCCATCTACTGGCTAACCTGTCAGGGCTCCCCCAGGAGAAGGGCTGTTTCTGGTAGGAAAGCTTGTTAAGCAGCCTTTTTTTAGCCTTCCAAAACAGCTGAGCTTGTGTTCACAAAGCACATCCAAAGGTAAAGCAGCAGCTGACAGCGTACGCTGAACCAGCGAGATGTCAGAGAGCTTGGAGAGCCCGTGTGGAAGTACAGCTGGAGGAGGTGCTCCTGGAGATGGTGCACCAAGAGCAGCTCCTGTGAAGGCACGAGATGCTTCCTGCCTGGTGGGAATCTGCAGTGCTGAGCAGACCCTCGCAGCATCAGGCTGACGCTGCCTCTGGGTGACATCTACCTTCTATCAGAAACGGGGCAGGTTTCTGGCCGGAGGGAAGTGCTGCACCTGCAGCCAGCAGCAGCAGAGCCGAAACGTAAGCTCCAGTGCAGCTCCGCTGTGTCAGCAGATAAACCTGAAGCCCAGCCCAAAGTCTGTAATTACAGCAGTCTTTCCTTTACCACAGAAGTCCAGAGCTTTCCTGCCTGATGCAGTAGTGAAGGGATTGCCAGCTCTGAAGGTGACTGCTGCGATGCTGTTTAAAGGAGATGGCGTTTTCCATCTTCCTGCAGAGCTTATAGGAAGCACTCCTCAAATACCTCCTCCCCAGGAGAGGCAGATATTCCACAACAGGCAAATACCTCCTGAACCACACAAAAAGCTGAAGACACAGCAGCATATAGACCACACAGAACTGCCAGAGCAAGGTGGTAGCTGGGTACGTACATGCTAGCTGTGACCCTCAGTGCAGCAGCACTGAGCAGAAGCTTTACACCTGGACGAGACGGGAGGATGAGGCAGAGGAGCAGGACTGTCCCACTGCACACACCTGGAACAGCCCACACCCCAGTGCCACGTTCAGCAGCCACACACGATCTGGGTGAGAGAGAGGGCAGCATCTGAGATGCTGAATTGAGAAGAGTTTCCATAGCAACTCAGCCAGGGAAACCCTCCCAGAGCTGGAGAGCTCATACACTGCAGCTGTGCTGACACACGGCCGTTCTCAGGCCACTTCTCCCACAGCACTTATGGAAAAGTATGCAAGTGCCTGCTGGGGGGACAGGCAAGGGGATCTGTTTACAGAGAAGGGAAGATTTACGTCCAAGAAACAATCTAGCCTGTTAAGCAGGTCGCTGTATTCTTGGGGGATCCCAGAGGCTTATGGTGATGAACAAAATATCCCTGGAGGGCAGCAATGACAGAGCATACAGGAATGTCACTCAATGTCCTTTAGCTCTGGGCAGATGTAAGTGTCTAATCTGGGAATTTAAGGCTTCTTTCTACATCCCAGTCGACATAGCAATCTCTTTTTCTACTTGGGCCACTCCCAAGACTGACTAAAGCAAGAACACCTAGGCGGGATTACAGAGAGCTCTTACTGCCAGCACATCTTACCTTCACAGGAAAGGCTGCTCGAGAAAGACAAGAGATATATTAAAAGGAATTTTGAATAAAGCTTTAAGACAAGAGCCTTGATCAAACCCCACACGTCACATTGTGCTGGAAGGAGATGAACAGAGAAACCCCCCACCTGGCTGAAGCAAAGAGACTTCAGATAGGTTAAGAAATGTCTGCAGGAGGAGGAGGGGAACAACTGACACTCAAAAGCAGTATCAGCACCCTCTCCAGGAAGGCAGGAGCAGCCTGTCCCAGAGAGGATGTCTCTTTAATCTGCAGCTAACAGGCTTGCTCCACAAATTAGCATGCACAAGGTTGTAGAAGCATTTAGTATTCAAAAAGCATCAGTCTGATACAAACCTATTTGCTGCTGCAGCAGCTGCCAGAAGTGACAGCGAGCTGTGATACAAGGCAGACAATTTGAGTGCTTTCTCCTTCCTGGAGGGTGCCCAAGGGGACAAAGCGAGTAATACAGCTCAGGCATCTCCTGACTCGAGTACCACACCCATTTCATCCCACTCCTACAATGCAGGGATGGACACGTACCTCCCAAGTCCCGACTGGTGCTGTGCTCCTGCATGGTGGGAATGCACCACGAGGCCTTGATGTGCACTGCTGCAGGAGTTTTGAGGGAAGTACCAGATTCCTCTGCAAGGCCTCTCTGTGCATAGACCACACTCAAGTCAGGCAAAGGCATCCTAGGGGACGGCATGCTCCCAGGAAAGGAGCTGGGAGCAGGTTGCACGAAGGGACTGAGGACTTCGACACCTACAAGCAGCTCAGTACTCATCCAGCCTATTGAAATCAGACTGATTTTATCTCCAAACCACTTATCCACAAATGATACTGCTCCCCTCCCCTAAGCTCCCATAAAAACACTCACATGCACTGAAGAAAGTCAAACATCCAGTCACTCCTTGCAGAACTATTTATTTGGGCGCTGACTAGAGAAATTATTGTTGTAAGCAGGAGGACAGAAATAACAGTTCTTCAGGCTCAAATTAGAGGAAGTTCTGAACGTTAAAGAAGGCACTGGGGTGAAACCTGAACAGAGTTTTGAACTAATCACCTGCAGAAACACGAGTCCCCACCAGCCCAGGTCGCTGAGCAGACTGCAACTCTGCTGTCCCCCTGGATAAGCTGGGCTGGAGCTGAGGCAGACAATCAGAGGCAAACTTAAACATATAAAGCAGAACTATTCCACTGTTGCCCCAGGACCATCCTCACAATACAATGTCTCCATGTGTTCTAGGAATTTTCCTCTCGAAAAGCCTGCACTATGGTACACGCACACAGCCTGAGCTCATCTTATCACATTATTTTTAGACTTTGGCTCAGGGGAGAATCTGTTTATATCAACAACTGTGAGTGGCAAGCACCAGCCCTTGAAAGGGAAATTAGAATGACTGAATGAAGGGGAAGAGAGAGAGAGGACTTATATTTCCCTTTCCATCACCAAGAATTCTAGTCTGGACTCTCCTTTTCCAGAAGAAGGAAACATACTCTTGAAAAATACATTCTTCCAGGAGACTGATTGAGCCTGTCAGGAAAGGCCCCAGCCAGCAGCACTGTACAGAAAGGAAAAGTAATGAGAACAGTTTTATCAAAGTGCCCCTTCTCCCCTCATCCACCTTCCCCATACTCTCCAACACTGGTTTCAGGTCAAAGTGTCCACATAAAAACTCTTGGATCCCACTATTCCCAAAGCAGCAGCAACTTCAGGGCAGTCTGAGCTGAGCAGCAGAGCTCCCACACTCCCTCCATACATGGGAGGCCAAACGTTACTGCTCTTCCTTAGCACGCAGTTTCTTCCGACGCTCCATTTTCTTCTGTATTTTCCTCTTCATCTGCAGTTGCTTTTTTTCCTGCAGCGTCTGCTGGACCTTCTCACGGAATTTATTGTTCTTCTTCTTGATCTTGGCCAGCTCCGCCTTCCTTTTTTCCTCCAGATCTGGATCCTGCAATGACAAATGCCAGGACAGCAGTGATGTGCACAGGGACAGTGCCAGTTCCTCACCTTTGCTAGATGCTCACTCTGTTTCAAACCCATGGCTGAGGGGGCTGCTGAAGACACTATTTCAACACGCTTTTCAACATCAGTTGTCCTTTAAGATAAACTTCACTGCCCCAAAGAGGAGGGTAGAAGCACATGCATCACAGCAGTGAAGCAGGAACTGTCATTTCTCTTCCATGTCGTGAACACTATACCAGATACTGATCAAAATAGTTTATATAGCAGCAACTCTCACCTTTCCTTCAAGGATCATTTGTTTCCGCTTATTTATTTCTTTCTTCTCATCAAAATCCATGTACTCCAGCTCCTGACAAAGAAAAAATACAGCACAGCAGTCAGTAGCCAAGCCCTGAGTTGACACAGAGGAAAGCAGCCCTGCTTCAGTCAGCAGAATCTCAGCAGTGTGCACACATTTGGAGGCCTGCAGTCCTTCCCCCAGCTACCAGCCTCCAGCCCCAGCACTGAGCAGCACAAAGTGCTGCAGAAATGTGCAGTAATGAGAGCTAACTTAGGAAAGACCACTCAAATGAAACCCCCACCACCATGGCAAATATTGAAGCGCTTCCACTACAAGGAGGAGCAAAAATTCTGAGCTGTGTGCTCAGAAGAAAACCTGCATATCCAGAACCTAATATTAGACAACAGCTCATCTCCTGACTGCCTAAGGTTTCCTGTCCTCCGAAGAAAGGAGTTTCATGTTTGTGCACTTACTATTTCACACTCCCTCCTCGTGACATTCACGTGGGTAAGGATGTCAAGCACCAATTTCTCTTCCACAGAAAACTCCTGCAGCTTCAGTTCTAAATCAGGATGAGACATTTAAATATCACGGTTGGTTACGAAAGCCAGAGCCGCTTTCTCAACTAGTAAATAACCTACATAGTCCCACTGACTAGGAGCAGAAATGTTGTCATCAGTTATGACTGCTGTCACTTCTGTCGGCCCACAACAAAGGATGGAGGTTCAAATGCTCCTGTCCCCTTTCCACGCAGGAAAGGGAAACCATTTTTATGCTGCTGTTCTGAACCATACCATCCTGGTTGATAAAATCCAGGCTGCAAGCACCACAGACACAAAAAACACGCACGATTCTACATTTTAGCAGGACTAATGCTCCCCACTTACTGATCTCCTCCTCGATAGCGTGTACAAGGTGGATGTCATACTGTGTCACCATTGTGATAGAGATTCCATTTCGACCTGCGTGATGAAAACACAGTGACACATGAGTCCTGACAAGCAGAGGGAAAGGAGGCCTAACCCATGCCAAATTCCATCCATCTCCACGAGTCAACCTAGCACATTATGGTGACAGGATGCTCCAAAGGGTCTTTATTTGCTCTGAAAAAGCAGTTAAGTTGGTGCAGATCAGACACAAAATAAGCTATCCTTGCAATCTTAAGGCACAGTGCTGAGCCAGCAGAGTGGACTTGGCACTGACTGAAAAGATTGTACTGCAGCTGCTGGGAAGGTTTCCCTCACTCAATCAGGGCACAGCCCCAGCACTGAGATCCCATTCTGTCAGCTGCAGCACTTCTGCAAGCAGTGCAGTTTGATCTGCTCACCTGCACGGGCTGTCCGGCCAACACGGTGAATGTAGATTTTTGGCAGGCCTGGAGTGTTGTGATTGATGACAACTTGTACAGTAGGGATGTCCAAGCCCCTGCAATGCAGGGAGAGAGAACAGAAACTGATAAACCTAATTTCAATACCTAAAATCTAAGCTCCTGATCTTTGCTTTCTCCAAGAACCCCATATTCTCATGAACAGTGTTTATTAATAAGCTTAAGCTATTCTAGGACAAATTTTCATCTCATGCAACTCTTCAGTAGTTGAAAAGGGAGTGTCCTGATCTCTCCTGGACCGAGATAGCTATCTAAGCTCTATAGAAACCATTTTCCTGCTAGAATGCACACACCTGAGGCAGCAAAAGAAGACAAGATCACAACATCGTGCACAAATGGGCTTCAAAACACAGCTTAGAGATATTCTGTAATGGTAACAATCTAGTCCTACCTCTGTGGGCAGAATTTTAAGCTCTTTTGTTAAGCTCATCCTAATCCCTACAGTGATTCTGATACTTTAAAAGTAGGGTTAAGGCCTTTGGCCACAGAGGCTGCAGTTTGCTCTTACCTGGCAGCAACATCTGTGGCAATAAGAATCTTAAAGATGCTGGACTTGAACTTGGCTAAAGCTGCAAATCGTTGCCGCTGGAAAAGGAGAAGCCTGGATTAGGGACACTGTGACCCACAGGAGCTGACCCAGAGAGCTGTTTGGCTCAGGGGTACAGCTAGGAGCACCCACCTCCCACACTCATCCCATTACTCACCTGTTTCATCATGGAATGCAAGGCTACAGAAGGAAAACTGAACTTCCTAAGCATCATGTTCAAGATTTGACATTCCCTTAAAAGAAAAAACAATTAAAAAAGGAGAATACCATCAGGCAAACATAAAGCTGACTGATCAGGACAGAGCTAGGATACCTCTAGAAGCCCTCACAGTATCATTACCACAATGTGTTTAGTTCCTGAAGCATTCTGACAGAGTTGGGATCAGGACACCCACTCCTTACTTGCTCACCCCTGAGAGGGTGACTGGATTCCCACTCAGGGGAATGTCATCAGCACCACATCTCAGCCCCAGTGACCTGAAGGAATGAACAGCACAGGAGAGCAGCCCCACTTCACCCTTTCCAGAACCCACCAGCAAAAGGAAATGTGGCTCCAGGGAAGTAAAAGCAGCTTGACCTTCCAGAGTGCTACATTTCTGAGTGGCCCAAACACCAGCATAGCTTAACAGCAGTGCCGTAGGAATCGGGAATCTGAACCAGAAGCACAAAAACATCTCTACAGCTAAAGCCATCACTAGGAAAAATCCCACTTACTTGCAGGTTTTGGTAAAGATAATAATAGACCAATCTTCGTGCTCATCCTGGAAGGTCTGGATTAAATGGACAAGGTATGCATCCTTGACTGCTTCGGGTACAAGCAAGTAACGCTGGTCCAGTTCATCTACCGTCCGTACCCTGTTGGGAAAGGACAGCAAGGCACTGAAATCCCACAGCTTTGGCAAGAGAAGATGGAACACAAGGGATCTAAGAGATGGCAAGGAGATAACAGAGCAGAGGCACACGTACTCAGACGTGGCCTCCCAGAAGAAAGGTCTGTTCATGGCCAGGCTCTTCAGCTCATTCAGAGTATCAGTCAGTGTGGCACTGAACAGCAGCGTCTGCCTGCGTGCTGGAACAGCCTCCAGAATCACCTCCAGGTCGGCAGTGAAGTCAGCACAGCCCTGCTCCAACAGCCGGTCGGCTTCATCCAAAACCTAGGCACAAGTAAACGAGATGGTCTGCCTGTGTTCCTACAACACTAAAAGGCATAAAGAGCGGGGAAGGTGTAGCAAAAAGTGAAAAAGCTGCCCTACCAGGAACCTGAGCTTCTTCAGGCTGAAGGTGTTGGAGCTGCGGAGGTGATCCGCCAGCCTGCCAGGCGTCGCGATGACGACGTGGGGTTTGCGGGACAGCTCCAGGGCCTGTGCCACCATGTCTGAAAGAGAAATAAACGCAGCGTGCGTGGCTGGAAAACACTGCCGCGACTTCCAGCCTCGTGGCAGAGGGCACGGAGAACACACGCCGGCCGCTCCGCTCGTCCAACCGCCCGCACGGACGGCTCAGCATCACTCACCCAGGCCGCCCACCACCACGCAGTCCTTCAGGCCCAGCGGTTTCCCCAGCACGCGGAACTGCTCGGCGATCTGGTAGGCCAGCTCCCTGCGGGGCGGACCGGGCTGAGCGGGCACCCCGGGCGCGGGGCGGGGGCTCCCGGGGCTCCTCCATACCTGGTGGGCGTAAGCACGAGGCAGAAGATGCCGTAGGGATCTTCGGACAGCACCTGCAGCACCGGCAGCACGAACGCCGCCGTCTTCCCGCTGCCCGTCTTGGCGCAGCCGAGGCAATCGCGGCCTGAGCGGGGGAGAAAACGGTGAGGAATAGGGACGGCGGACGGCGGACGGGGGCCGGAGGGCCGCTCACCCTGCAGCGCGGGCGGGATGCAGGCGGCCTGCACGGCCGTCGGGCGGCTCAGCCCCACGAGCCGCGCCTGCTCCGCCAGCCACGGCGACAGCCCCAGCGCCCGGAACGCCGCCATGCCCGCGCGGTCTGCCCCGCGACCGGTGACGTCACCGCCTCCTCGCGCGCCTATTGGCTGCGGAGGAGGTCCCGGCGGCCCTCGGGCGGTTCCGGGGACGTGTCGGGCATGGCGGCGGACGAGCTGTTCGACGTGAAGAACGGCTTCTACATCGGGGCCTACCAGGCCGCCATCAACGAGGCGCAGCGGGTCAAGGTACGGGCGCGGAGCGGGGCCGGGGCTGCGCCGTCCTGCCCGCCTCCGGCCGGGATGCTGTCGGCGCGGGGATGTCCCACGCGCGGCCCCGCGGGCTCCCGTGGGGTTTGGTTGCTCGGAAGAGCTGTTTGTTGTCCTCCCTTCAGCCGTCCAGCCCCGAGAAGGAGGTGGAGAGGGACGTTTTCTTGTTCAGAGCCTACATCGCCCAGGTGAGGCTGCGGGGCTGGGCCGGGCGCGGTGTGGAGCCCGACGTGCTGCCCCGCGACGGGCAGCGAGCTCCCACTGCTCTGATTTACCTTTAATAGAGAAAATACGGCGTGGTTCTGGATGAGATCAAAGCTAACGCGAGTCCCGAGCTCCAAGCAGTGCGGATGTTCGCAGAGTATCTCTCAAATGAGAGCCAAAGGTAGGCCTGGGGGTGAGTTGGAAAGCAGACCTTTTCTGACGTGTTTCTTCGTGGGAGGTTTGTAGAAGCGTGGTCTTGTTACGTCTGGCTGTGGTTCTGCCACAAAAAGGTCCCTTTCCTTCCAAGGCCTTTTAAACGTCCCTGCGTTCTCCCCCACATCTTGCAGGGATGCCATTGTTGCTGAATTGGACAAGAAAATGGCTAAAAGCGTTGATGTGGCCAACACCACGTTCTTGCTGATGGCTGCTTCCATCTATTTCCACGACCAAAACCCGGATGCAGCTCTGCGCACTCTACATCAGGGGGAAAGTTTGGAATGGTAAGTGTGACTTGGTCTGGTGATGCTGAGGTCTGCGTTAACGAAGTCTCTCTCATCTGGAGGGAGCTGTAATAGAGATGCCCAAGCTCTGGCTTGTCTCTGAAATGCCCTGCAACCATTGAGAAGCTGTTCAGAGCTTTGCCTTCGAAGTACTAAGTGATTTGGTGCACAGCCTGCAATATAAAATCTATTGCTCCCTCGTGAAACTTAAGAATCTGAAGTATTGATTGCGTGCATTCAGAATTGCTGAAGCAAATACCGTGGCAGTGAACCAGGAGAGCTGCAGGCGTGCTTCCCTGCTCTGAGTCCCACTGTGAGCGCTGCTGGCTTTGTTGGCTGCTCCTGTGGAGATCCTTGGCCCTGTAGTGCCTCTCTGCTGAGCAGCAGGTTCCTGAGCAAAGCACAGGGGGTGGTAGGGCATGCCATCGTGACAGTCGCTTTGCTTCTGTTCACTGCAGCATGGCGATGATGATCCAGATTCTTCTAAAGCTGGACAGGCTCGATCTGGCTCGGTGAGTGAGTTTTTCTGTGTCACTTTGTTTCTGAGTAGTGTGCATAGAGTGGTCTGAATCCCTAGGCCTGGCTTTCTTCCTTCCCTTACAGAGGTAAAACAGGGAGCTCTTTCACAGCTTGGCTCAGTAAAATATTGAGAGGTTATTCTGCATCATTACCAGTTTGCTGTGGCTGTTTTGCCTTAGAGGTGAAAGAGCTCGACAGAGGAAACCACGGCTGTTTGCATCTTAGAGATCTGTGGGAGAGGTCCTCTGCTCCTTTTATCCAAATCCCACTTTTGCATCTGCAGCAAGGAACTTAAGAAGATGCAGGAGCAAGATGAAGATGCGACCCTCACTCAGCTGGCTACTGCCTGGGTGAACCTGGCTATAGTGAGTATCCCTGGCATCTGCCCTCCTGCTCAAGGGAGCTTGTTTCTGTACAGCTAGAAATTGACCACGTTACCATATCCCATTAAACCTTTTGGTGCCTGCAACTGGTTGGCAAGAGAACTTATTGCAATGAGGAGTTACAGGTAGTCAGCCAAAACCACACGTTGTCTGGTAGTCCAGATATCAAGTGTTTGAAACCAGAGTCTCCTAAAATTCAGCTGTCAGCGTAAGCTGCAGCATCCAGAACCTTCATGAAGGAATGTTTTGAAAAGCCAGGTGTTTATACCTGGGTGTAATTACAAAATCTCATTTCATAACCTTTTATTACACTATTACATTATGATGTTCTTCCAAACGTTAAATTGGTGTTCTGAAGTGGTTCTTTTGAATGAAAACCTAGATCTTTTAAGTGGTTCTTAATATTTTTGTGTTTCTTTCATCTCTAGTTTTACAGTGATCTCTTGTGTTAGAGGAGATGATGTGAATGACAGCAGCTCATTTCATTTTATAACTCTTCAAATGAACTTCACGGCCCAGTCCTTCAGCCACAGGAAGAATATACAGCCTTCTTAGCAATACACAGTGAAACTACATGCTTGTGTCCTCCTTTTGCAGGGAGGTGAGAAGTTACAGGATGCCTATTACATCTTCCAAGAGATGGCAGACAAGTGCTCCCCCACCCTCCTCCTGCTTAATGGGCAGGCAGCCTGCTATATGGCGCAGGGCAAGTGGGATGATGCAGAAGGAGTACTTCAGGAGGCACTGGACAAGGTACTTTCTGGTTTTGTCAGGCAGATTAGCTTGAATCTGTGTATCTCCTATGCACGGTGGGTAGAACAGCAAGGGACTTCACCATTATGCTTCATGAAAATGTCCCTAGCAGTGGTTGCTGGTGATTTCTACTTTACCTGTTCCAATAAAGTGAGCTATGAGCTTGTCAGTTTTCTTGCACACCTGTGCCAGGTGTTACACTCGGTCATGGCTGGGGTCAGTCACACAGGCAGGTGATTGTTTTTGTTTCCAGGACAGTGGCCATCCTGAGACGCTGATCAACTTTGTTGTCCTGTCACAGCATTTGGGCAAACCACCCGAGGTGAGGCTTATTTTATTGCATTCAAGAAGCAGATCAGCCTTCTCTGCTTGGGGATAGATTGTGTGTTCCTACTGTGCATGGTAACTTGGGTGGTGTTCTTGTTGGGATTGGTGTTAATAAGATAGTTCTGGAGTTTTGGGGCATGGGGAGATACTCAGTGTTCAGTAAAGTCTGGATGTCCCACTGCCCAGGGGGAAAGCCTAAGTGGAGAAGGAAATCTTTGTGTTCTGGGCTCGGATATCTCTTTTTGTTGAATCTGTTGTTGAAGTGGAGTGTGCACAGGCCTTACTGCTTCTAGGTTGGGCTGCTAACATTCCAGGTCCTGAAAAAATCATCTCTTTACTCATTGAGAACAAGGTCATGAAAGTACTGTGTTTTAAACCTTTGGTTTTTCTTCATGTTATCTCAGTATTTCCCTCTTTCATCCCATCAGGTTACAAATCGTTATTTGTCACAGCTGAAGGATGCACATAAGAATCATCCGTTCATAAAGGAGTATCAGGCAAAGGTATTTATTATCTTCTGATATGAAATTGGTGTGTAATGACTTACACCACCAAGAGGAGGGGGTGAGGGGATGACTTAGGAGCAAACACGACTGCTGTTCTAAGGGGGCAGGTCCATATTCTTTGGTATCTCAGCACTCAGTGAATTTTCTAGCCCTTGTGAGATATTTGTTGGGAAATACTCAACATCCAGGTGTTAAACAAAGGAACAGCGTGCCCAAAACCCGGGAACG
Source organism: Callipepla californica brunnescens (assembly GCA_023055505.1). Taxonomy (NCBI): domain Eukaryota; kingdom Metazoa; phylum Chordata; class Aves; order Galliformes; family Odontophoridae; genus Callipepla; species Callipepla californica. The sequence continues at coordinate 1,129,591 of JALIRH010000043.1, read as the reverse complement.
TCTGGGAAGTGATGCTTTGAGGTGCATCTGACCCGGATTACAAACTTGTTTGTTAGCATGGGACACTGTGCTTAAATAGGGGAAATCTGGATGAGGGAGAATTGAGGGGATGGGCAGAGGGAGATAATAGGGGAGGGAGAATGAAACAAATTGAGAAACAGTTTGCTTTTTAGAATCGATTTTGCCTTAGTGGATTGCTGTAATAGTACTCTCTTGCATGTTTTTGGTAAAGATGAAAACTTGTTCATTTTCTTTTCATTTCTGATTTGAAGGAGAACGACTTTGACCGACTAGCCATGCAGTATGCCCCCAGCGCCTGAGGAGCAGCACGAGCCAGAGGACCTGCTCTGTGCTACCTGGGGGGTGGGGGTGATATTCAGAGCCTTTCTGGTAACGTGGAAAAGTGCCCTTTGCAGGCTGGCTGGCTTAACTCGGTGTGGCAGGGCCTTGCAATCCAGGAACCCATTGCTAAATCTGTACATAGCATGTCGCTGCCTGAACTCGGTAGCTGAAAAGCTTGTGGTCTGGCTTGCTTGGGTTTTCAGCTCTGTTTAGAATACAGTGCAGATCATGTTTGCAACACTGTACCTTAAACATTCCTAATAAAGCCTTTTCTGGATGTGTGTGGCACTTGATTTACGTTCTGAAACCCAAATAAATCTGTTGTGGGACTGAGCCCTGTCAGGTGGGGGTGGTACACCTATGGGAAGTGGAGGCCAACTTCAGGTGTCAGACTTCAGTGCATCCTGGCTGCTCCTTCAGTCTGATGATGTCTCTTAGGTTGACATCCTCTGGAAGAAGGACGCACAGCTGTAGGGGTCACTGCTGGTGAGAGGGAAAGCTTCCCCAGAATAGAAATAATCCAATTGTAATAGGCTCAGCCCTGATCTTAAGTTGATAAATGCAGCATCTCGTGTCCTGGAGCCAGGAAGGCATTAGAGTGCATCCTGCAGGACGTGTGGAAGTGTGTTTGTTCCCGGCCCTTTCTGGGAATGTGATGGTTGTTGCACCTGATGTGTAATGGGACATCACAGAGCACTGTGTGACTGTGCCATGGACTCCTGTGCCACGTTCCAGGCCCTTTGTATCTTCTGAGTGTGATGTCAGAGGCACAAAGAGCAGATGTCCACGTGGAGCCCTCAGCTGGGGCCTTCTGAACCCTAATGTTTGATTTATCTTTTGGGGAGAGGGAGAAGAGGGGTTTGTACTACACTAAATGTGTCTAACTGGCATTCCCTTTGTGCCCACCTCGCACTGTTTGCTCTGAAAGAGCTCATTGTCTCTCCTTGGCTTGTTTAGCGAGCAGCTATTTTCAATGAGGGGTTATTCATGGTCCAGCCTTGAATGAATGTTTCCTTTGTGGAGCTGTCTGAGGGAGATGTGAAAGGGGCTTGTGTGCTCGGGGCAGCCATTACCCACTTGATGGGCCATGATAAATTGACTTAAAAACGTAAACAATAAAAGCAAGTGGCATAGAAGGAGCCAGCGCTGTCAGTGTGAGAATAGGGGAACATGTTGTTCAGACCTCGGGGAGGAATGAGTTTGTGTTTTCTCATGGCTGTCCCAGCCCAATGAGAGAAGCTCCGAAGAACTTGGAGGCCAAAGGACTCTCCCAGAATGAATGTGGGCAGAGCGATGGGACAACTGAGTCTGAGTCTGAGTCTGAGTCCCTGCAGCCCCAACGTTTGGTGATCCGTGTGTGACTATCGACCTTCTGCTTCTCGTTCTGAGCTCCCTGCGGATGAGGCTCCTGTTCTGTGACCCAGCAGCGCTGCAGTGCTGCCTGCCTCCTCATCCCACAGCTCTGGCCCGTGGTCGAACTTCTCCACCTGTTGGCCCTGCGCTGGGGGTGGAAACGGCCGCGATGGAAGGAGGGGACGAAGCTTCGTGCTGCTTCGAGGCTTTTGTGGGACAGAGAGAGGGAAAACACCCACGGAGGAGTGGGAAGGGGGGGTAGGGATGTCGAACTGGAGAGCTGTGCTGGGCGCTGCTGGGCTCAGCTGCTCCCACTGCCGTCCCACCGCCCGTCCGCGGTGGCCGTGCAAGAGAGCGAGCTCACTGCAAATTCCAGGGTAGCTTCCCGCAGGCCCCTAACGAGCCGGCTCCGCGCTAATTAGCAATCAACGGGCGAGCCGGGGCCGGGAAGCCCCTCCCCCTGCAGCGCGGGGCCGGGGTGGGGGGGGGGGCGGCTCCAGGGCCCGGTAACGGCGGCGTGGAGGAGGAGGAGGAGGAGGAGGAGGAGAAGGGGGGTGGGCCGACCCGCCCCGCGCGGAGCGTGCGCGGTGCCGCCGGGCACGGCGGGGCCATGGGCGAGCGGTGCTGAGCGCCATGCGGGGCCCCGAGCCCATGCCCGGCTACGGGCAGCTGCTGCGGCGCGGCTATGGCAGCCTGGCGGCGGCCGCGCGGGGCTGCGCCGACTGCGGCTGGGAGCTGTCGCGGAGGACGTGGGCCGAGAACGCGCACCTGGGCTGGGGAGAGGTGCTGCTGTGCGGGCTCTGCGCGCTGGGATGGACCGCGCTGCGCCGCACCGCCGCCCGCCGCCTCTTCGGGGTCAGTGCCGGGAGCGCGGGGTGCGGGAGGGGCTCCGGGGCTCCTTCCTCCTCCTCCTCCTCCTCCTCCTCTCCCGGGGCTGCGGGGACGGTGCGTGGGGAGCTCTGTTCCGCCGCTCCGGGGTTAAATCCCCGTGGGGTTCGTTGCGCGGGAGAGACGCGTTACCCGTGGGGTTGAATCCTCTTGGGTTGGTTCCCCCCACCCCGTCCCGAGCAGCGTGGGGAGCCCGGGCGGCTTGTCGCGTGGGGAGAGTCATCGTCCGTCCCCTTGGGGGTCGGTGCCGTGGGGAGGGAGCGGTCCCGCGGGGCAGAGCATCCCCGCCGGGCTGAGGATCCCGTTGCACGTGAGAGCTCCGTCCCACCGCGGCGGGGTCGGGTGGGGGTGTTGGTGTTTCTCAGCATCAGTTGTGGTTTGCGTGAAAAATGTCCTTCCCCGCTTTCCTTCCCCGGCGCGGCGGTGCAGGCGCTGCCGTGGGGCCGTGCTGCAGTGCTGGGCTGACCTTCAGCGCGGGGGGGATGCGGGCTGCTCGCATCCAACCTGCACAGCCCCGGCTGCGTCTGCTGACCGTCACCCCCTCTCTGTTAGCGCGATGCTTTGCAAGGAACGGAACGAGCAGGACTTCCCCGAGGGCCAGGAGCAATCCCGATCGAATCTTTTCTCGCTGTGCAAAGCGTTCGCAACGCAACAAACCCCGCGCTCTGTCTGTGATGGCTCAGCCCTAGCAGAAGCCATCTCTCCCACTGCACCTTCCTGGAGAGGTGCTCTGCAGTGCCGTCCCCGCAGCCTGGAGAGGAGCAGAATTAGCGCAGGCGCTGCGTGTTGGGTCCGGTGGGAGTCCTCAGCTCTCATCTCCCCACGAGGAAAGCAGTGACGGAAGCGCGTGGCTCCTCTGCGTGGGACAGGCCCCGAGCCCTGGGGAAGGCATTTCCTTCACAAATCGTTTTATAGGCTGAAGAGAGCTACCTCGCATCCTCTAATTGGGTCGTCGGGATGCGGCTGTCCCTGCTGTCGAGGCCTCTGAAGCAGCTCTGCCTTTGCTTTGCAGCGTTGCTTTTGCTTATCCAGCCGAGCTTGACCTTGTGCAGAGCTCCAGTCCATTGGAGCCATTGGAAGCTGCTGGTGAAGCAAGGGGTTGGTGATAATGGCTCTCTGAGCGGTTTCTCCTTCTTCCCTGCAGCTCTGTTACGAGCTGCTGCTGGGCCACACGTGGTGCCTGGGTGTGTGAGCGAGGCTGGAGGCACCGCTGGCTCTGCTGTGACAAATGGACGTGTCCCCCTGGTGCTCCAGCTTCCCCCCGTACATTGCTCAGCTTCACAGAGAGAGCGGTAATCAGAGTGTGAAAAAAAAGCTCTCGGGACCGTGCATTGCCCTCGGAGGACACTTGGCTGCATGCACCAACGCCGAGGTATTGTTCCCAGGGAGAAATGGGTCATGTTTGTAATTGCAGAGGAGCACGGAGGGTTCATCAGAGCCAGTTCTTGTGGCTACGCCTGCGTGTGCTGCAGGGGTGAGCGGGTGTGTGATAGCATCAGTTTCCTCCCAGCAGACAGGTGGAGGGCTGGCAGCAGTGAGAGGCAGCCGTGTATTCACGTTTAACTGCAGGACCTGAAGCAGTTCTCTATTCTGCCAGATTTGCTACGGGAAAAGCTGGAGGTGGTGGCTTTCCTCTACGGACTGTACGAGATGGGTTGGTATTGCCTGCCTCCTGTGCAGGCAGCAGAGCAGCGGGGCTTCCAGCAAGAGCCTTCCTCACTCGGGGAGAAGTCAGTGGGAAAGTAAAACCCTCTTGTTTAACACTGGGAGGAAACCTCTCCCGTGTTCAGGGCTCTGCCTCCCCGTGTAGGCTCGGAGCATCCTTCCTCTTTTTGAATGCCTTCATGTTTCCTGAAATGTGCTTATAAAAATGAATGCGCTCTGCGTTTGGGGAACGCTGCTTATAAATAATAGATCTTGCTGCTCGCATCGTGATTCCTGTGTGTCTGTGGAGGAAGTGACTCTTACCGTGAGACCTTGAAGCCCGAGCCATGCAGTGCATCGCACTGTGCTGTGGCCGTGACCGCTCCTCTGAGACGCGTGCCTTGAAGCCGTGTACCTCTTCCTGTGCTGTTTGCATTGCCCTCCTTTTCTCGGTGGGAGCAGGAGTTCAGCAGTTTGGTTTCTCGCCGCAGCAGCATTTAACCTTCGTCACAGAGCGTCTCACCGTTGGTGGTGGGAGGGGTTGGGTCAGGATTTGAAAGCGTGTACTTCTCACCCATTAAAACCGCCAGCTCTGTGCATTAGAAGTGGTTTTCCCATCATCCTTAGAGCAAAGATAATTTTTGCCCGTTGTCTCCATTTCACAGGATCCCTGCTTGAGTGCAAAGGAGCTGTTTTGGTGTAGGAAAGATCCCAAGTAGTGGAGCAGATTACCAGATAGGGAAGGTTCCTGACCGGCGTGTGGAGTGGCTGCAGGCAGGCTCTGAGTCTGATTAAAAAGCAGCAACCTGAGCATCCCTGTGTGAGCTGAACATCCTGCAGGGCAGCTGAGCCCAGAATAGCTGTCGCAAGCCCAGGCAGGCACTCTGCAGCCCTGAATACCCTGAGCCATCCTTGCCCTGCTGCCGGAGCTCCCCATTGTCAGATCGTCCCCAAGCAGTGAGCGTCATCTGTTCTGAATGAGAGCTCCAGTTCTGCCTCTGAATCTGGTGGCTGTCAGGTACCCCTGGCTGTAATAGCTGCTTTTTCTCTGCCGTGGGTAAATGCTTTCTGGTTTTGGCCCAGGCACTAGTCAGCTTGCTGCCTTAGTGGCATGATTTGTAGGGCATTGCAAGGAAAAGTATTGGGGCATATTAGGAAGTGACTCTGGAAAACAGAGTTTCTAGGTAAGAGCTCCTGTGTGCTCTCAGCACTGATGTGGAAGCTGGAAAGCGATGCTCCCTCTTCTCCCTTTCAGTGCTTAATGTCACGTTTCTCCATTTTTACAGCATTGTCAAGACTTGCTTTCTCCAAACCCCAGAACAGGGCATGTGCGTGGAGGGAAATGATCTCTGTCCCCAAACCCAGCACCCGGAGCAACCCCTGCTGCTGGCTCTTGCTCACCCCGCTCACCCCACTGCGCTCTGCTCAGCATTTGAAGCACAGACCGTGGCAGCTCAGGGGGGGAAGCCACAACAATGGGCCTTTTCTTCACCCCGGCAGTGAAGCTGCAGGTCTCGGAGCCGGGCTGCCCTCCCCGTGCTGCTGTGTCAGCACTCAGGCATGAGAAGGTTATTCAGCCCCCGCAGGACCCTGTTGGCAGCTGTGTTGGGTCTCCAGAGAGTGTCTGCTATTGCTTTTCTCTCCAAGGGAGGAAATTTGACTGCTTGCAGAGGAACTGAGGAAGAAGTAATGCCTGTTGGCTTGCTGCATTTGTCATTGTGTGTTTTGTCACAGTGTTGTCCAGAGCCCAGCTTCCCAGTGCCTTTGCTGAGAAACTGAGGCACTGAGGGACTCGGTTCTTTCCCCTTTAATAGTGGGTTGACAGCCCTTGGATTTGTGGGCTTAAGGAGGTGAATCTTTGGATTTAGAGAGCAGTGATGTTTTTGGGGGCTGTGCCCATCGCTGGTGGGTGGTGGGGGCAGCTGCTGTGCGTATGGAGGAGACGCAGTCCCACGGGGTGGGAGGCAGCACAGTGGGGCTGCAGCTGGTACCTGTGGCCAGGTTCTGAATTAGAGCTCTCCTTGCTCATCGTCGTCATCTGCATTGAGGAAAAGCTGATGTAAAGCTGCCAGCTCTGTGGGCTGAGGGTGCTTTGTGCCAGCAGCTCCTTTGTGATCTCCTGGGGAGCTGGCTGTGCCCAGCAGCAAGGTGCAGCACGGCTCGGGTTCGGCCAGGTCCTGTCTCTGGGATGGGGCAGAGGTCTGGGGATACGATTCTGCTGTAACAAGCTTTGATGCATAACCTGTCACTGCAAACCTGCCAGGTCGCTGGGAGGACTCCTGTCCTGCTGCCGTAGCTGCCTGCAGATTTGAAGGGCTGCTCTGCTTTGCTGTAGTGCTGCAGGAGAGACCTGAGTGTGTTTGTTTTTTTCTGTGAGTGTATATTTTTTCTGCCGCTTCAGAGGTGCTGTGGGCAGCAGCGGTTTCCATTTGGTTTTTCTCTCCCCCCAGCTCCCAGCTGCTCTCACAGTGCTCTCACCCGCTGCTCCACTCTTTCCCAGCCCCCAGGTTGTGCCAGGCAGTGCGGGGGAGCCAGCACAGCCCTCCCACCCTGTTTCCCGTTCATTTTGCAAGTGAATCAGAAGATTCTTGTGAAGATTTGAGTGGGAGTAACGAGGGGGGAGGAAGAGCCCAGTCGCCCTTTAAGAGCAGCCCCATTACATCACTTGCCAAGAGCTTTGGGCTCTTTCAGCTGGAGCCAGATCCTGCAGCAGCACCCGTTGCCCTTAGCAACAGGCATCTCCGTGCTGTTGCCATGGGAACGACAGCTGGGTAGCGGGAGGGCATCTCCTGCCTTGCACATCTCACACATCACCTGCCCCGAGGACGGCCTGGTCGGGTTTGTAGCACTGTCACCATCTCTGCCAAGGGCCCAAGCATCCAGAAGCATCTGTCCCAGCAGGATGTGCTGTGATAGTCCTTGTCGTCAGCTCTGCCTGCCTGGAGTAGAAACCTGCACTTTCAGGTGGGGAACTGAGGTGCAGCTGGATGCTTGGCAGCACTGCTGCGGCAGAGTTGTGGGGTTGAGCCTCAAATCCTAAATCCAACCCCTAATGAAGAGCAGGAGAGTGGCACAGGTCGTCATGGCAAAGCACCGAGCCGTCCACGCAGCTGAGCTGCTTCTCTGCTCCACTTTGTGGAGATACAAATAATTCATGCTTTCTGGGCTCGGGACTTTCTGTCTCTGCATTATTCATTCACCCTTCAAGCTTCCTTCTCTTTTTCCTGCTGGGTCTCCTGTTGGAAGCAGCTTTGGCAGCAGCGTGTTCTCAGCCACGCTCTGAATGTGAGGTGCGTTGGGGAGGCCAGAGCTGCCCGTCTGTGGCTGGAGGGGCCGTGGGCAGCTTGGCAGAGCATTGTGGAGCTGCTGCTTCCAGGTCGGAATTTCCCAGCGCTGCTCAAAGCTCAGAACAAAGCACTTTCAGGCTGAGAGTGGTGTCCTTTGAAAATCTGACACAGAGAGGGGCTAAAAGCCAGGCAGGCCTCTGCCTGGGACAGCTGGGGCCTTAATATAGCCTTTGAGCATCAAGGAGCCAAGCGCGGGCTGCAGAAAGTGCTGACCTGGGGCAGGGTATGGTTACTTTGCAAGCATTTTGTTTTCATCTCTGGCTTATCTCTTCCAGTGGAGCTCTCCCCCCGGGGCCTCGGGGTGTGTTATCTGTTTCAGGAGTGACGGTTCCTGCTGGACTGAGTGATGCTCCACTGCAGCGGGTGGAGGCAGCCGGGGCTGGTCGAGCCCTGTGATTAGAAGCAGAGATGGTGTCTGGTGTTGCTCAGCTGCCACAGAGGGAAAACGTCAGCGCTGAGAGCATTGCTGAGCTCAGGGTGTGTTCGCTCATCCCGCAGAGCACACATGGTCTGAGCTGGAGCAGCTCATGCTGTCCTCAGTTTTACTCCCGGGGAGCTGAGCTGTTTTAACGCTGGAGCTTTGCTTCCACTGTGCTTTGTGAGCAGCCCCTGGGCTCTCACTCTCTGTTGCAACGCGTGAGAACCGAAGGAGCGATGCGCTCATCATCCTCAGCAACGTGGGGAATCTGACGTGGCAAAGTTTCATTCTTAATAACGTGAGCAATCCACCGAGCTGCTCGTCCTCCCCTTCTTCACTTTGGCCATATTTGGGGAGGCTTTGCCTCCTGTCTCCGAGTCCTGACCAGCAGGAGGGGTGCTACAAACCGTGGGGGAGAAAAACCAGCAGTGCTCAGCTTGGGTAATGTGGATGAGCATGGGGTGAGAGAGCAGCAGGAGTGCCCCAGCCCTTACACACACGTTGCATGAGGAGTTGTCCCCCTCTGGTGCTGGCTGTGCTGGGGGTTCTGTGCCCCACTGGCTGGAGAGCAGCAGCAGCTGTGTTTAGGACTCCACAAAGCCATCACTTCCTCACTTGAAAGGTTCTTTTCTGGGACCTGGCAGTGCTGCAAAGTCCATGGTATTGTTAGAGCTTCCTCTTCTGGATTTCCTTATGCAGATGGGACTTGATTTTATTACATCTGTATTGATTCTGTTCTGCAAAAGCAGGCTGTGGTCAGCCCTGCTTCTGGAGCCAGGGTGGTGGAGTGATGCCCAGACCCTGGGATGCGTGCTGTAGATTTCCTCCTTCTCTGCAAGGCTTTGCTTCTGCAGCTTTCCAGCGTGGCCACGGCTGCGTGGATGAATCTCCAGCTTTGCATTTTTCCTTGCTTTAGGCTCTTTCTAACTCCTCCTAGCTCAAGCTCTAAGGAAGGAGAAAAGAATGAGGCTCACGTCCTTGGTTTTGCCCTGTCTGGTGGCACACACAGTGCTGGAATCCCTCAGAGGCACTGTGAGCTCTGTGCTGGGCTCCTCCTTGCCGTGCAGTGACATTTCTCTCCTGTCCTTGCAGCCCTTCGGTGAGTGGTGCAAGTTGCAGCCCAAAGATGCTGCCAAGATGCCTGAGAGTGCCTGGAAGCTGCTTTTCTACACGATATCCTGGTCGTATGGCATCTACCTGCTCTTCTTCACTGACTACCCCTTCTTCTACGACCCGCCGTCCGTCTTTTATGGTACAGTCAGGATCAGGGAGAAGTGGGTGTGGATTCCCAGGTTCATAGGGGACCTGAGTTGAACAAGGGAACTGGAGTTGGTGGGAGATAAGTTCTCAGACCAGGCCCCCACTTTTCTGTGATGATTTTAACTTTTCTGTGGTTATTTTAGTACAGATTAGGCTGTCTATTATTTTGTTACAGAGAGAGTGTCACCTAGTGGCTGTTGTGGACAGCAGGGTCCGGGACACCTTTGGCTATGGAGGAAAAGAGGGGTTGAGGAGTAGGAGGGAAATAAATCAAGGGTTCTGCCCTAATTCTTGGAGGGGCAGTGGGTCTGATGCCAAAGGCAGAGTCTGGGAGCCAGGATGCTTGGGTCTTCTTCCAGCTTTTACCTCCTTTTCATCTGGGAAGTCCTGAGTGGGAGCTGAGCACAGCGAAGTGCTGACAGGCACTGGGGCAGCTCTGCCCGCTGCTGGCTCACCACTGCTTGCACTCCTGTCTCTCTGATGCTGATAAGGGCTCCGTGCTCCTGGCTCTGGGTTCACCCCGGGTGTCTTCGTCCCATTTCAGACTGGAAGAAGGGCATGGATGTGCCCACGGACATCGCTGTTGCCTACCTGTTGCAGTGCAGCTTCTATGGGCACTCCATCTATGCCACTGCCTACATGGACACATGGCGCAAGGACTCCGTTGTCATGCTGCTCCACCACGTGGTCGCTCTGACCCTCATAACCTTCTCCTATGCTTTCAGGTGAGGGCCCTGGCTGTCTCTCTGTCCCCCTGTGCTGTACCTGTGCTTGGGCAGCTGTGCAGCAAAGGGAGCAGCTTTTCTGTGCCCCCTGAGTGCATACCAGGGGGACTCATCCTGGTTTGGCACAGATTCTTCCTGCCACTAATCCTGTACTCCCACAGCGATCCCAGTGCTCACAAACCATTGCATGGTGTCAGACCCACCCTGCAGCATGCTGCCACGCCGAGCCTTCCCAGGCCTTGTTCTGGGCTATTCACAGAGCCCTTCTGCTTACGGCGTGGTGGGCAGTGCGTGCTGTGTGCTAACACAGCCCTGATGGTCCACGTCTCCCTCCCTCCCTGCTCCCCTTTCCTGTAGGTACCACAATGTGGGAATCCTCGTGCTCTTCCTACATGACGTTAATGATGTGCAGCTGGAATTCACTAAGCTCAATGTCTACTTCAAGCACCGGGGGGGTGTCTATCATCGGCTCAACGACATCATCTCCAACATTGGCTGCCTCACCTTCAGTGTCAGCTGGTGAGTCTGCCTGCCCGCCCAGCCCTGATCCCACTTCCAGCTCTCCTTGCCAGCTTTTGCAGTCCCCCTGTTGCCCCGGGGCACAGCCTGCTGGGTGTGTGTGCATGGGAACGAGTTGTTTCTATAAACTGTTTGGGAAGAGGTTCCTGCAGAGCCTGACCCCATGCTGGGCTTGGAATCCTTCTGTAGTCACTTTGCCGTCTGTCACCACAGAAGTGCCTGTGAAATTTCGCTTGCAGCATGACAAATGACCCCAGGGGAGGAGGAGCTGTTCCCATTTTCCCACTCAGTTTGGTTTTAGCATTAATAAACATTTTTTGTGGGTGGTTTTTGTTTGTTTGGGTTTTTTGGGGGTTTTCTGAAAGAAGCAAATGGGATGTGGGCTTGTCCCAGACCCCAGCTTTGCTGCTCCTCTTGGGGAAGGGCAGGAGAGAAAGATGAAGAGCAGAGATAAGTAGCTCGCAGGTTGTCACTCCTGGTGCATCCCTTTGTCTCCTTCCTCCCTCTCTGCAGGCTGCTCTGAAAAGCAGAGGTGGCAGCAGGAACGATTGATATGAGGGGGAGGAGAGCGAGGAAGGTTTATAGTGATAAATGCAGAACTAAGAAAACCTTCCAGCTGTACTCTGCTGCTGCCCCCCATCCAGCTGGGAAAATCTGCACTGTATAATTGCCTCTTCCCTGAGAAAGCCATTTCTCAGCTCTGTCTCTGGTGCTCAGCCAACAGTCATAGTGTACCTGCCTGTTCGGTGGGGCTGTGTGAAGTCCTAGAACCCAAGCCTTGAAACCCAAATCAGATGCCAGCTGCAGGAGGAGTTGACGAGGGAGGTTGTGCTGGAGGAAGCTGCTCTGGGTATCCCTGGGGGCCATTAATCCCTTCCTGCTCCCTCTGCCCTGGCAGGTTCTGGTTCCGTCTCTACTGGTTTCCCCTCAAGGTGCTCTACGCCACTTGCTACTCCAGCCTGCAGTCGGTTCCTAACATCCCCTTCTACTTCTTCTTCAATGCTCTGCTCCTTCTCCTCACTCTGATGAACATCTACTGGTTTCTGGTGAGTAGGGGAGGCTCAGCTGCTGCGTGATGCCTGCTGCCCACCTGTGTGGGGCAGCTGTGGGGGCTGCAGGCATGGGGGAGCATGGGGAAACCTGTGTCAGTGCCCAGACGGCTTCTCTGTGCTGGAACTGAGAATGCTATCTCTCACCCCAGGGATCCACAGAAGGGAGTGCGATGGGCTGTCATAGCCCAGGGGCTCCTTGGCACTGGGGCAGGCTGGAACGTGATACAGGCACAAATACTGCAGCATCTGCTGTAGTGGTAAAGGGGTAAAGCTTGACCCTGGGCATAGCTGGGTGGCAGTGGTGTCCCTCGTCTGGTGGTGGTGGAGTCAGTTAATGGGGGCGAGCAGGGTGAGGTGGAGCAGCTCTGGGCCTGGGGTCGTGGCTCATGGTGTCTCTCCATCTGCAGTACATCGTCCTGTTTGTGGCCAAGGTGCTGATGGGGCAGGTGCATGAGGTGAACGACGTGCGTGAGTATGACGTGGAGGACAGCAAGAAAACCACAGCAGCCAAGAAGAAAGAGAGTGGGCTCCAGCTGCCCAGTGCTCTGAAAGAAGGGTGAGCGGGCAGGGGCTGGGACGTGGACAGCACCTCTGGGCTGGGAGGAGGGAAGGTGCAACAGAGCATCTTTCAGAACATCCACTGCTGGGCTGGAAAAGAGAAGCATGTCCTGATGCAGAGTATAAGAAGTAGCTGCAGGGGTCAGGAAGAACTTTATGATTAAGCATTGTGGTGCGTCTGTCCATCTTTGTCCCATGAATCCTCGCCTGTCCCTGTCCCTGCTCACCAGGCAGAACTGGCTGTGGCACTGCTCCCTGAGCAGCTCCTGCTGTTCACATGGAGCACAAAGTTGGGTGAGATGCTGGATCCCGCAGGACTGACAGGGGACCAGGCTCACGCTGCCTGCATGAGCCTGTTACAGCTGTCTGACCTCAGGGGTGATCTGTGGGAGTAAGGGAGGGAGGGAGGCAGTGTGGAGGCCAAGGCTCATTGCCTGCTGTGCTCTTTTTCGCAGGATGCACCTGAAGAATGGACTCGTGAAGGACAAACGGTTATAAGAAGAACGTGGCTGCTGCAGCCTGGCTGGATCTGGGGACTGACCCAGGACCCTACACTCGATCCCAGCAAATGAAAGGCACAAGAAGAACTTAATCCCCAGCACCCCTTCATCCCCTGCCTGGAGCCGGGGAAGAGATGCCCCTGATGGAACAGGCCCTGCCAGGCCTTGCCTGTGACCAGACTTCACCTGACGCTGTGTGCTTTCTGTAGCCTGTGCGTGCTGGTTCAGTTGAGAGGCTGTGGCTTTGCTGGTCCAGGTAGGATTTGGAGCTGGCTTTAGGTCCCCTGGTGCTTCTTCTCTCGCTCCATCCCTCAGCTATTCTCAGTCCCTTTGTGATTTCTCCTGTCGTTTGCATTGGACCCTCCCCACTGCTCTGCCTCAGCAGCGCTGGAGGGTCCTCTGTTGTAGAGTCAAGCCAGGGAGGGGACTGTCCTCTCCTCCATTGGCACTGCTGTAATGAGGCAAGGGGAGCCCAAAGCCAGCTCTGCTCCAGCAGGCAGCAGAGAGGTGAAGCAGTGCACCTCTGGGCCTTGCTGACCTGGAGGGGTCTCTGACTCAGAGCTGTCTGTGCTTTCTGGAGGCTGTAGCATGCAGCACAGTTCCCATGTGCAGGTCTTCCTGGAAACCCAGCCCTAGAGCATTATTCGGGCCCAGAATGAGGGCCAGGACATCTCATTTGCTTAAAAAGCCTACGTAAGAGTTCTCTCAAGCTTCCTGCAGTGTCTGCTTGCTCGAGTGAAGGGCAGTCAATCTCTGCTCCCTGTGCTGGTTTTCCAGGCAGCACCGACCTGAGCCTGGTGGGTCGTGCTCCTCTTTGCTGTGCAGTCCTCAAACTGGGGCTGTCCCAGCACAGCCCTGAGTCTGTGGGCAGTGAAGGGGCACTGAATGCATCACTTCCAGGCATCAGAGGCTGACTATTATTTTTTTTTTTTTAATTTTATTTTTTTACTGTTTGCTCCGCGTTTGTTGATACGACTCCAGGGCTGTCGCGTGAGCCTCAGGGAAAGCTGCACGGTAAACTGAAAGCAAAACGTGACTTTGGCTGGATGGAAACTGCCGAGCTGTGGCAGGATGCGTCGCCTTCTTGTAATTTCCTGGTGGGGTTTCAGAGCGCTGTGTCTCTGTGGCTTTTGAGCTGGATTTGCAGGATGGAAGAAGTGAAGGAAACGGGATGTCAGCGTGTCGGTGTGCCGGGTGCTGGCACTGGTTGTGCTGCAGCATTTGGTGTGTGCGTGTGCCCGGGGGGTCCCTGAGTGGGAAGTGGGTGCTGATCGCTGTCTGCCCACCTGGGGCTGTGGGAGGATGGTGTGAGGCCGGAGCTGAAGGGCAGAGCTGGGAGCTGTGGTGTGCTGGAGGTTGACAGCCTTTGGAGAGAAGTGTCAAACGCTGCGATTGAAGAGCTGATGTGGGAGGAGGCGGTGAGAGAATGCCCTGAAGGAGCAGAATCTCCCCGATCTGGGTGGAGTGGCTGCCAGATCCACCCTTCTCCTGGGGCACAGAGCAGTGCTGGGAGCGCTGTGGGGGGAGGAGAGGCCCCACACCACTGCTAGGAACTTCTTTTTGGAGCCCAGAGGTGTGGAGATGCAGAAAGGATGGGAGCTCTGAGCTGCTGTCCTGCCACAGCCGCAAAGGGTTAACGTGCCCTGGGAGCCCGCGGGGACTGTTGACACCCTCTGCCCAATCCTGGGAATCCCTGTGTGCTAATTGAGCACTAACGAGATCAAAGGCTCCCATCAGGCAGTCATCACCCCCTGGCCCTCTCTTCAGTGCAGCTGGGAGTGGGTCCCTGCACAGTGCTGCTCTTTGTCTGTGGGAAGGAAAGTGGAGCGATGTGGACTCTCCCTGTGCGTGCCAGCTTCGGAGCCGCCCTTGCCTGGGCTCTCTTTACTGTGAGTTTGGGGATGGATTTGAGTTTGCAGGAAAGCTTGCTGTTAAAATCTCTGGGTCTGAGCACGAAGCCCAGCCCCAAAATCCCCATTCCGGTGCCATCTGTGCTCTGGCGGATCTTCCAGAAGAGAAAGACAGCTCCAACAAACAGAGCCCCGGTGGATGGTTGTAGGGTGGAGGAGTTTAATGTCCCTGGGAACATCATCCGTGTCTTCGCTGACCAAGGTACAGAAATGCTGCTGTTTGGGTCCTGCCTTTGGAAAGCCCCTTTGTGGTCTGGGCTGGGAATGGATGGGGGAGGACAGGGCAGCGGCCAGAACTGGTTCCTGAGACCAGTCCTGGCTGCGTATGGTCCGATCTGTGAGGATGTTGTAGGTAATGTTAGAGTTCAGGCTCCCAGCTTCAGGTGGAGGCAGATGCTCAGCTATCTGGCTGGATCCTGTCCCCCTTCTCCTTCTGGTCCTCCTGCCTCGGGCTGCTCACACAGCACAGCTTGTCGGTGTGCTGCTATCTGCCCTCCATCCCCTATCAGTGCTCTGTCCTGCAGGAGACACTGACAGTTTTCTGCAGGCTGTGCCGTGGGGCTGACGGCCCCATCACACAGCATTGTCATCTCCATCCAGCAGCTGTGGGTGCGTTGGGCTGCCTGCCTCTGCTCTGCCCATCTTCCTCTCGCTGTGCAGACAGGAGCTTGATGTGAATACTGGTGATCCTGGTCGACCTATCGGGGTTCAAACGCCGCCACCTCTATTTCTTCTTCTCCATCAGGCCACTTCATCCATAGCACACAGCCTCAACCGCTGCTGTGCCTGCAGAAGCATCTGTACTTTAACCTCTCTGTGCTGGAGGAGGGCGAGCTCCTGACGATGGCTCAGCTGGAGATCAAGTTCAGCCACAACTCGTACCACAGCCCCGGCCAGGGGCAGGGCTTCGAGCTGAGGCTGTACCGCAGCTGCCAGGTGCTGCTGCAGGGGATGCCCTCTGAGGAGCGAGGCCGTGAGCTGCTGCTGGAGCAGTCCTTCGCCCGCCTGCACCAATCTCTGCTCTTCAACCTGAGCGGTGTGGCAAAGGATTGGACAACTCGCAGCAGGAACCTGGGCTTGATCCTGGAGATCGCAGTGAGCGGAGACGGAGCGCTGAGCGCGGGGCCGCAGAACCTCTGTGCTGGCATCGAGTCTTTCCTGGACACATCTCTCCTGGTGGTGACCCTCAGCCCGCAGCAGTGCGGGGCCTCCAGGAGGAGGAGGAGTGCTTACAACGTCCCTGTCACACCGAGCAACCTCTGCAAGCCCCGGCGCCTTTACATCAGCTTCAGCGACGTTGGCTGGGAGAACTGGATCATCGCCCCGCAGGGCTACATGGCCAACTATTGCCTGGGGGAGTGCCCCTTCCCCCTGACTGCTGAGCTCAACAGCACCAACCATGCCATCCTGCAGACCATGGTGCACTCACTGGACCCGGAGGGGACGCCCCAGCCCTGCTGCGTCCCTGTCAGGCTGTCCCCCATCTCCATCCTCTACTATGACAACAGCGACAACGTGGTGCTGAGGCACTACGAGGACATGGTGGTGGACGAGTGTGGCTGCAGATAGGGGAGTGGATGTGGGTACGCACACAATGATTGATGGAATAAATCCGAGTGTGATAAATGCCCTCTGTGCTGGTGCTTAGGGAGTTTCCCATTGGGACAGGGACGGTCAGAGCTCCCCTCTGTGCTGCCCGGGAGGAGGTTGGCATGAAGGGATGGTGGCAGAGATGTGGTTTAGTGATAGTGCTCTGCCGGAGCCTGCAGGTGGTCATGGGGTTATGATCAGGTCTGACCTGGCTGCCTGCTCACCCCTCTGCTGCGGGTGGCAGAGGCACCAGGCTGGGAATCCCGGCCCCATCGCAGTCCTGGTGGAGCAGCTGCTGTTTTGCTGTGTTCTCGGGGCAGGGCTCTGTGTTTTTCAGCTTTCTGCAGCTTACGCAGTGCAAAGTGAAATGATCCGTGTGGTGATGCTGGGCTTGGGAGATGGAGGCACAGCAGCTCTGGCCCCACTGCAGGAGGAGGTAAGGTGGTGCAAGGGGAGCTGCCCCACGTCTGAATCCCTCCCGTGGGGCAGCAGAGGCTGCTGCTTCGCGCCTGAGCTGTGGCTGTGTGGTGCTGGTGGACGTGGAGCTGTCTGTTGCATTGCTTCTGTTCAGCACCAGGTTACCTAGGGAGGGCCTGTCTGCATCAGCTGTGCTCGTGGTGTTCAGTGCAGGGACAGGTAGGGAATCTGAACTGACTCCAGTTCTCCCTGAAACCTGAGTGTGGCAGCAGAGCACGGTTACTGTGCTCACTTTTTGTACCTGTGTTGCCTCCAAGATCTGCAGCAGGGCTTTCTTCCCCCAGGGAAGCACTAAGGGTTTAACCACTGCTGCAGCTGCAGCACAGCTCTGTTCCCCCTGACCCACACTGAGCAGGGTGAGAGCAGCCCTTACATGTGTGGTGCTCACCTCCTCCTCCTGCCCACAGGCAGCTCCCAGCTTCCCCCGCAGAGCAATGAAAGCAGCGTCCTCCACCTGAATGCTTTGAGAGCGCTGAGTGGGACATCACAGAGCTGTTTCTGTCCAAATTAAAACACAGATTTAAACCTCACCCCTTTTCTGTCTCTTAATTGTGCTGGAGCAGCCTCAGGGAGCACACAGCTCTGCCCTGGAGCCATAAGGAGCATAGCTGAGCCCACCCCCCACAACTGCATCTGCTTCCCCAGCTCCGCTTCGCCCCCCCCCCCCCCCCACTTTTGTACGAGTCTGTGTTCAAAAGAAGTAATAAACTTTGAGTTTATACAATCGTTCCTGGTTTTAATGGGTGGTGCGTGGGCTCAGCACGGACACATAAGGGGCCACCAATGAATGCAAGAGCTGTTTATTAATATTTTATCGATGACAAACAGGTTTAAAACAAACTGAGACAAAATCAAAAGAGTAACACCGTGCGAGCACTGATGTCTGGATTTATAAAACTCAGAGTTAACTGCTACAAAGGAAAAAAAAAAAACAGCACGAAGCAGAGGCAGGCATTCCCATCAGTGAAATAAAGGAGGGGGTTACATTACTCAATGGATTGCATTGCACAGAGGGGTTACAGCTTCAACCTATCTGAAAAGTCTACGCAGCTATGCAGCCTACGAAGGAAAACGAAATTAAAAAAGCCCTTCGGCAATGTTAATAAATAAAACAGTCCATCTCACAAGGAAGGAAGGTGGCCTGTGTCTCCAATTCTTCCACATTTTAGAAGTCTAAACGCTGGAGGCTTTTTATGAGGAAAGAATGGTTTTCATTCCTGGAAAGTTTTGGGTTACTTTGCAGTTCTCGAACCACGTTCGCCGCAGCACTGAACGGAAATGCTGAACCTGTTCCATTATGTGCACTACTCACGGTCTGTGGGTACACGACACCAGGACTGCACTGGGGAGAGACACTCCTGAAAACCACAGCGAATACGGCTGATGGAAGCGGTCAACACTACAGAAAGGACAGTGATGAAAGGGCGTTCCCCCGTTACAAAAAGTGGGTTTGACATCGCTGAAGTACATTCATCTGAGAGGTATTTAGAGTTCCCCCCCCCACCCCACCAAAAAAAAAAAAGGACTGGAAACACGTGGAGCCCTTTGAGCGTAATGCTAACGTAACTCCAGCTCTGAATCGCTCTCCTGATTGCTGCCGTGGGGAGGTAGAGGTTATCTGAGATTTGGGGTCCGATAAAAATGGGTCATAGGAATCGTAATTCTCTGCGCCGTTTCTAAAAAGGTTGGACACAAATGAAATGCTGCCAGTGTTCCCATATGACTCGTTTAAGATATGGGTACAGCTCAGAAAGTGGATGGCTTCTCTGCTGTGCTGTTCTCAGCTCTGACCTCCAGCTATTTCTTCAGCGGATGGTGCAGCTCCGGGTCTGTTCTGCACCTGAACCTGTTGGCTGTCCACACAAAAGCCTAACCCATTCTCTCTAGTCACACCCATCTGTCAGAGGCCACCTTCCCACAGCTGCCTGCTTTGTCCATTTTCCCAACCTGCTTCGTAACGTTGTAGTCTTTACTTCAAAACCAATATAATCCCCAGTTTCCACTACTTCTTCCCCCCGGCTGGGGGAGCAGTAAAGCAGGCCTGTTAGCATCCTTTCCTCCAGGGCCGAAGGGCACAGGAACCCATCCCCTTTCAAGCGCAAAGTTCATCTTACAGAAAGGCTTGTTTTCACAGAGTAGAGTCCAGACAGTAGCCAATTAAAGCATACAGAAAACACTTGGAAACCCTCCTCCTGCTCGAGCGCGCAGGCTCCTTCCACTCTAACTGCTATCCGATGGAGGAAGAAGAGGCTGAGTGCTGCAACTTTAAATCACACTGAAAGTTCTCAAGGTTGGTGCTCTAATTTAGTTTTGTTTTACACTTTTTGTAAGCTTCTCAGAACAAGGATCTCCCAGGTCCACCACTAAGAATTCAGAGACAAACTTCTAAAAAATTCAGTTCTCCTTTGCAAGAATCTCTTTCAAACCACCTTGTCACGAAAGACCCATTCAGAATGTGGGCGACACGATGACACTAGGATTTCAGAGCCAGCGCTGGACAACAAAACCTCCATCTCAGAGTTGAGCATCAGCTACGTTCCGCTGCATTGCTGCTTGGCCTGCTGGCAACTTAGGAACTCTCTCTCAGATACTCTGCTTCTAAAATGTAAACAGTTACTGCTAAAATATAGTACCCCTTTAAAATGAGAACAACTCTGAGATGAGGGTTTTCCTCTCCCCATCTGCTCTGAAAAGTAATGCCCTGCTCGCAACGAGAAGTATGGAATGAAGTGAAACCTGCTTAAGGCCCTTCTCTCGAGCTTCTTTGACTGGGGGAGCAGGGACACGGCTGACCACTCAGTGCAGGGTGAGTTGCCTTCCCCGTGAGGCGCCAGCCAGTCCATCGTCGCTCTCTCTCCTCTCCGGTCAGTCTCCTTGTCTCAGTGAGCTAGCAGTGGGCTCTCTCGCGCGCGCTCCTTTCTCTCTCTCTCTCTCTCTCCTTTCCGTTGGTTGGTTTCTTTCTCCTGTTGCTCTCACACAGTGGTGCTTCAGTTTTAGCAGTGGAAAACAGGTATCCATTTTATTTTATTTTTTTTATTACCCAGAATAAAATGCTGATGAACTAAGCTCCACACAAGCTTAGCTCTTCTTCCTCAACCTGAAAAGCCAGAAAGCAAAAACCAGAGTTAACAAGAGCTGCCCCGTGGCTGTCACGAGACAAACAGTGAGTGGAAGCAGAGGGGTGGACCCCAGGGCCTTACACTCTAATACTGTGACAGTCCCGTCACTCCGCCATGTTGATACGCGCGTTCCCCCTGGTAGGTTGAGTCCTGTGACAGCGCCACGTCAATCTGAGACTTAAACTCATCACCAAGGTAACTGTCCTGGAAACGAGAGCGCGTGTTAAGCAGCATCGAGCTGCCAAAGTCACTGAAGGGGTTTTAGTTTTTAATTCCCTCGAAGCTAAGGAACAGGGACACATAGAACACGCCGTGCATCACTCTGCTTACCTGGGATAATTCTGGTTGGGAGAGCCCAGGCTGACTCATCTGTGATGGCTGACTCATGGAGATATACCCCTGAGTCAGTGGACCCTGGGAGAAAGGCTGGGACACCACGTCCTGGCTCGCCTGGCTGTTGGGAAGGTTTGACTGACTAGTTCCAGGAATCCCAAAACGATTTTTCTGGCGCCCACCACGACCAGTCTTCCCTTTAGGTGCCCCACGTCCTGGAAAGGCATTTATCCAAACCAACAGTGAGAAGCTTTACCAGCACTGAGAATGAGCTGCTTCTATACAGACTCGATGACTCACATCAGGCAATGCTTTGTACCGTACTCAGTGTAGCAGGTACAAAGAAACACAACAGGCTTATTATCAAATCACATCTTACTCCCATCAGCACTGATGCCATTATCCCACGTCACACCCACCCAGCTCTGGCACTGTCCCACCCCAGCCCTGTACCTGCAGCCGGGCCGTTGGCCTGCCCAAAGTATCCTGGTGGTGGCATCGGGGGCATCACGAGGTTGAAGGGGATGGGAATGTTCATAGCAGTGACGTGGCTGGGCCCTGCGCTGATCATCCCGATCTGGTCGTGGGTTTGGAAGTACATGTTGGATGGGCGCCCTGGGGAGGGGGAAGTCGCAATGATTTTAAGCATCCTGAATATTCTGAAATTCCCTATTCCTGCTTTTAAGAGTAAGCAGGAAAAATAATCAGAAAGCAGAAACTGAAAGGGCACACCTACCACTGCCAGGAACCTCGGGGATTTCTAGTTCACTATTTATCCCACACTCCCAAAGTCTCACAGAGACCAAACGTGGTCACCACATCCACTCACGATTCCTACAGCACTGACAGACACAGCCCTCACTCTTCACCCACTCTGCAGAACAGACTTAGATCTGATGTTTCTGCAGCATTAGGGACAGCAAAATCCCTCCTTAAATATTCAGACACCGCAAGCGTTTTCAGTTCTTAACCCCCACGTTTTCCTGTAGTGGCTCTTCAAGCATTTGAACGCTTGCAGTCTGTAAGACACCATACCCCACGGACTAACTGGAGGAAATCACTGCATGTTGTTCACGCGATTTCTTTACCTTGACTGCTCCGGTCATACACAGATCCTGGGATGATAGCTTCCCGTGCATCATACATGGCAGTAGTCATGAAGCGGGCGCCCTGAAAGCATTGGAGGAGTTGGACAAAGCTTTAGCATGGAGCTCTGCACTTCTGAGTAAAGATTCAGCAAACTACCCTGGATAAGGCCAAGGAGAACTGTTTCTAATACATGAAAAACATCCAACTGCCATCTCAACCACACGCTGACCACTAGGAAAAGCAACTTAGAGACATCCTACTTAACACTGAAATACTGGATGAATTTTCAACTCTATTCTGGTTCTGATAAGAGTCCTCCCTTGCTCTTCTCCTATCGTTGTCTTTGTGGTGGCTACAAAGCTTCTTTCCATCTCAAAACTACTTCTGTATTAAACAAGACAATTCTCAACAGAATTGTACATAAAACACACACATAATGAGTTTGCTAATTGTACACAAAGTAATTACATCATATTTCACGCACTTCAGAAGTTACCCCTACGTAAAACTTTGCAGCGAATAAAGACAAAAGAAAACACCAAAAAAAACTTTTTCTCTATCTGTTCCACTTAAAAACTGCAGCTTACTTTACCACAGTCCATTAGCTAAGCAACACAAGTGGAAAGATACAGTGTGTGAGGGTACAATGAGCATTTATTCCACCTGCTGATAGTTACCAATCTCCACTTCCCTCACACCACAGACATCTGAGGAACAGGAAAGGCCAACTTACCGGGTTGATGGTATTGACAAGTTTTCGGGGCTTGCTGAACTGCATGAGGCTCTCCCGGAGGTTGTTCAGCGGTCCCTCCACCAGAACCTTCTGCTCCTTGTAGTAATTCAGCAGGTGATTCCATAGTGGTTGTTTAGACAGAGCTTTTGGGTTCCCAACAATAATTACCCCATACCTATGGAAGAGCCAACAGCAAAACCAAGATCAGCTTTGAGTAAAAACAAGACAAGTTACACAGTGCAGCTGGAAGAGCAGTCAATGAAGGCACTGCAGCGTTTGTCAGTAGGCACAGGAGACCCTGATGCGACTGTGTTGTTTAGAGAAGAGGATTTCTGTAGTCTGACAAAACGTTTGGAAGTTTGTGATCTCTGAGAAACTGGCTGCAGCCATCCCCTTCTTCCTTCTGCAGCCTTGTGGAACACGTCACTGTGCTCAAACAAGCACATCACTGCTCTAAAACTTAGCAGATAGCACTCTGGATCCTACAGTCTTCACAAAACAGTAATGCTGACTGATTTAAGACTGCTCTTGTAAAGTTGAATGATTTCCACGCTCCTTTCAAGGCTCCCTTACATCATGCAGAGGAACAGACCCTGCCACCCACAGAACACAGCCCTCGTTAGCTGGTCTCTAAGACAGAAAATGTGTCTAATTCTACCTTACCTTGCTCTTGTAAGAGCCACGTTAAGACGTCTGGGATCATTCAGAAATCCTATCCCTTGGTGTTCGTTGGCCCTCACACAGGAGAGGATAATAAAGTCCTTCTCTCGTCCTTGGAAGGCGTCCACGCTTGCAATTTCTACTTCCTAACACAGAAGAAAAACATGCACATCATGGAAGCACAGTGTGTAACGGTTGTACTACCAACAGGTATTACAAAACATACTGGCTGCACACTAACAGCTCCCATCATCTGGGACAAGTGTTATTTCTGTCATGCCAGATGATCTGGTAATTCCACTGGCCACTGAATAGCTTCCTTAAGGGAGAACAGAGAGTCTCAGTTTAAGGCAAATCACTTAATGCTTCGTGGTCCCACACCTGGCATCTACACTACAGAAAGCATCCCCTCTCCAGGTACACTGCCAGAATGGCTTCTCACTATTCCAAAACCTCACAGAATACAGCTGCAGATGAGCACTGCTGCTCCCAGCTACTGAGAGGGACAGATCATTCCTGGCAGGAGCAGAAGTATTTCCATCAACGTCTACCCAGCCTGCTTGTAGCAACACGTTTTAGTGCTTGGTGGTTTGACTTCCTGCATGTCTCCTGGCCTGAGATGCTCTTCCACAGATGAAGCACTGATGACCTTTCCCTTTTGTGCCTCAATGAGTCCTCAGAGGACAGACTCACCAAAGCTCTCCTTCCAACAGAACCTCGCTGGGCTTTCTCCATTACCTGGCAAACCACTCTCCTGAAACTTACTGGCATTTACTACTTCCTACATTACCTTCCTTTCATCCGTTTTATCTAAGGTCAACTAAAATGCCTAAAAGTTACTGAAGAATAAACAGACTGAACCCAAGGAGCCAGACTAAAACTGAAAACATTCAAGTCTCACAGTGTCTGCCTTTTTCATCTCCTCAGCACCCAAAGGTTCCTTTGTCTGTTCAGTGACTCCATACCTGGTAAAGTTTTGTATGCAAGGAACCACTGAACTGCATGTACTGCACCAGATAGGATCGCTGGCCTTCATAAGGAGTAATAATGCCAATCTGATCAGGTTTGGCACCAGCTTTCAATAGCTTTGTAGTTATCTTCTCCACATTGGCAGCCTCCGTTCTAGAAAAAAAAAATCATTAAGTAAATTAAAACTTTAGGTCTCAACAATTTCAATGAATGGGAGTAGAAAACCTGAACACGTGTGCCGTGTCAGCCTTCTGTTGGAAAGGTTACTTCAGAAGGAGATCATTTTTACACCATAAAACTCTGTCACTCAAATTCAGCTTAAGCTTTGCAAGAACATTCACTGTCACCACCCTCTTGGCTTCAGGCTGCAAACAGATGCTCTCAGTCATAAGCTATCACCTCAAAAAGAGGTCTCAACAGCACGAATTTATCCTGAAATCTACATCCACCTTTTGAGCACTGCACAACAAGACTTCCTGCAATAGCAGAATTCAGGACAGCCGTCACTCTTCTGAAATGCAACTTCTGAGAGTTAAATGTACGCTTGCAGTTCACATGCTGCACAAACAGATCCTTCAGCTGCTTTATCTTAATTTTAAATATAGAATGTTTTTTGAATGCCAGGAGCCCTGCCAGCCAGCAATCGTGCCCTGTTTGTGCACAGTCCGGCTTGCTGCTTTCAGCACTCTTGCACACATTGGTCAGGAAACAGACAGGTTAAAAATACCGCAGCAGATATGTTTTGTGAGTTGGTCTGCTCCTTCCTTCCAGGCACAGGAACAAACACACGTAAACCAAAGGAGCAACACATCAGAAGCTCACTCTTGGGAAAAGTTTGGATGTGCAGAAAAAAGGGATAGGAAAAAAAAAACACTCCCATCCCTCCACTGCTCTCTTGTGCTCCCTTCTCCTCTTCCAACATCTACCAATTAGGACTCTGCTTCAGGAGCCACCGGAACTCTGGCTTTGAAATGAGACTCAACCAGCACTTCAAAAGCAGCCTGTTCACTTCTGTTTTAAATCCATCCCACTTACATCAGGCACTTAATTGCACCATGCTCCTTACACTGTCAGTGTTTCCAGGTAAATTTATATCTCGGTATTGATTTTTACCTGTTCAAGTAAGAGGTCCCTGAGCTGGCAATTTCTTCCTGTCCTTGTGTTACATAGAAAAACATCGGCTTATCTGGCTGCGGCCACTGGAAATCAAATCCTTTCTTCACACGGTCAGCTGAAAAGCACAGAAGTAAAAAAGTTAGTACTGCTTTACTGAAAAAAACTTTCACAGCAATGGCTCAAAGACTCAAAACCATCAGAGCAGAAGCAGTTCCCTCCCTAAGCGAATTAAAAAAACCCCTAATCTTGATTGAAGGGCTTTTCCATCAATCCTTAACGAAGAGAACAGAATTAGCAAGAAATGCCATCCCTACTCACCTGCAGTGACACCATTCTGGAGCGAACCCTCATAGAAGATATTGGATGGGAAAGCACTAAGTGCGGGGTGCATGCGGTACTGCACCTGCAGGCGAATGGGGCGAATCCCCAGCACCACCAGCCTCTCAAACAGGGACTGAGACAGGCCTGCCTTCGCAGCTTTCTTACACATCACCACGGGACCAAGCTGGCAGTGGTCGCCTACAAGAATAAGCTGTGGGAAAGAAAATTCACCACTGATGACAATGCAGAAACCCAAGTCTGAATTATCTGCCTCAACTACTACTTCACCTGTTTATAAATCATTCTTGCTTTAAGGAAATCCAGTGGCTCCTACCTGCTTTGCTCCCAGTACAACGGGCACCATGCACTCTGGCTCAGTGGCCTGCGTGCTTTCATCGATCAGAATGGAGCGGAACTGCATTTTTGCAAGTCTTGGATCACCAGCTCCCACACACGTGCAACAGATGACATCTGCATTCTGAGACAGAAACACAAGTGATATCAGTCAAGGAGGAGAGAGAACACTTCCACACAGAAGGTCACTGAATACCATCCCAGGAATCTCTCCAGAAGCTCAAATGTATTCTGATATCCACCAACAAACTGCAACTAAGCTTCCAGGGGGAGAAGGCAGTAACAGAGCTACTGATGGAGCTTTACCATGAGCAATTCACGCTCTGCTGTTCGCTTCAGCGCACGGTAGCGTTTCTCATCAGCAGATGACAGTTCTCCAGTTTCATCCTTAAGCTGCTGCAGCTTCTGAAGCTCTGGCATGCTGCAAAAACAGAATTTTGCATTATAACCTAATTAACAACTTCAGCTCACAGTGAAGCTGTTCACATATTGCCACAGAAACAAGTTGTTAAAACAACTGTGTCCATCACAACACCCGAGGTTTGTTTTTTTGGGGGTGTCTTCCTCCCTCCCCTCACCCTTTCCTTACCTATCCATGTTTCTGATCTGGTTATGCAGTGCCAAGAAGGACACAGGTGAGTCGATTGCCTCACGGCTTTTAGCACACAGCCGAACCACTTTCAGACCAGTCTGATGGATCTTCTCAGTCAGCTGATCTACAGCTATGTTACTCGGAGCGCAGACTAACACAGGCCTTAGAAAGAAGAAAGGGCAAAGAAGTCACAATGAACAGAATGACGCTTCTATAAAATCTTTCCAGTTCAAGGATACAGATTGCTGAAGTGTTTAAATGTGAGCTGATTCTTCAGATCAGCAATGAGGTAACCTCATGCATTAAGATTTCAAGAAGTTCTTACCCATTGCCCTGTCTTGCCAGATGATAGACAATGGTGGCTGATGTCACTGTTTTTCCAGTACCAGGGGGACCCTGGATAAGGCTCAGAGGACGCTGCAGGACGGTCTTCACAGCATAAACCTATGGAAATATTTTAAAGCTATTCAGTATTCCACGCACAGGAAATTACAAAACTGTTCAACCTTCAGTCATAAATCCTTTATCATATTCTCTGCATGTAGGAAAAAAAGGAAGATGAGGTTACCTGAGAATGGTTGAGATCAGGAAGTCCTTGTGCTGTAAAGCGCTTTGGCAACTGGCATTTAATAATTACATCTTCCACCTCATGGCCTAACAGTTTGTGATAGATGTATCCTGACACTGAAGTCTCATCCACAGCAAATGTTTTTAAAGCACTCTGCATTCTGAAATAAAAGGACAAAAGAAAAGAACAAAATCAAGGTTACCTCAGATCAAACTCCTATCTCAGATACATCTCAAGCCCATGGACCCCAAAGCTTTCAGTTTCCTTCAAACTTCAGCTTGTCAAGAGTGATTCAAAGTTCAGGAGAGCAAATAAAAAACAGAAAGCACTTCATGACTGCATTAACAAACTGAACTGCAAAACTTTTTCTTCTTAAAACGCCAGACCCTACTAACCTTGAGGTTAATTTTTCCCCCTTGGATTCACATGTTACATAAATGTATTTCCCAACTCCCTGAACACGCTTTCAAAGTGAGAAACACTGACAGCCTGGAATTAATCTGAATGTTACCATCTCTAACAGCAATTAGAGCTGTGGCTCTGGGAAGCAGGTGTCACGTTCATGAACTTGATGCATTCAGCACACTCCCTCTGATCACTGGTATAATGAAACAATACATCATCTCTTGTTCAAAAATCCCACTGAACTTGGAAGAAAAATATACACCTACTGAACTCATCACCTGCCAAGTTTAAATGCTTTCTCAGTACCTGTCAAATGAAGTCGACTTCCACACAAAATCCACTTGGAAGTTATGAGTAACTTCCACAGGGGCTCCAACGCTGCTCCGCAGCTCGATGGCTATCTCGTCACCATAATCTGTAGAACCTCGTTAAGTAGTAATCTATAGCAAAAATTTGAATTTTATTTTTCCCGATTCTGATTTATTAAGCAGATGCCCACTAATTACAATAGCTTCAAAATTAATTTTGTACACAATTTAGGGGTTCCTCAGAGATCACTCGGCCTTTCATTAAGCCACCCTGAAGGCTCACTAAGTAAAGGATACTATCAGGAACTTTGATAACATGGCCAATTCCTTTCCACAGAGGGGCCAGGTCTCCTTTATACCTCAAGCAGATCTCATCTCCTTGCATAAGACGCATATCTACAAAGGAAAGAGAAAATGATCTCACATTCACAACCATCACCCCACAATGCAGAAAACCTACAGGACTATCTTATATCCCAGACCAGATCATTACAGTTCTTTATTTGCCATGTACAATATCAGACAACACATGCAGTTAAGCTGTCATTACCTGAATCAGTCTTTGGCAAAGTGAAATAAGCAATCCTTTTCTTGTTCAAGCCCAGGTCCCATCTGACTGTGATGTTATCTTGAGTCTAACAATAAGGAAAGAGCATGTATTATGTTCTTAAAAGAGCTGTTTACCAACTACCACAATCCTCACAGTCCTATACTTCAAAACAGTGAAGAAATACAAAGCTTGCTATTCCACTGTCACAAAACATCTGTATTTATTTTTACGGACTGAGTTCACACCATCTGTAGAAGTTAAATCTGTTTCAAAGACAACATATTTAGTTAATGAGAAATATGTTGTAATCACCACCTGTGTTTGTTCTGTAATATATTGGGGAATACTTAAGGGTTTGTTACGAGTTTAACTGGAAGCTGATCAATACAAAGGAAACAATGTTATGAGGAAAAGAAGGTAACAGAAGGTGGCTGAGAAGCATCTCTGACAAAGAATGTGACTGCAGGAAAGACAAACTTCCAATTCAGCAGAGATGGAAGACCTTAAGTGCTGTTTCAAGTTTTCTCCTGTGATCACACATCATTACTACTGTTAATTTTGCTGCCATGTCTTTATTAGAGTCGTATTACATTTGTTTCATGAGCCTTCCTTCTACTTCACTAAGTGACAAGATGCTTGATACCAGAGAACTGATCAGAATTCCCCCCAGACAGGCATTTTTAAGCAAATTACCTGAGACTCCTTAAGCTTCTTGTCATAGTCTGCCTCAAGCTTGACTAGAGGACCAAATATATTTTGGTACTGATAAGCATCTTCATATCTAAGCAGGACATGCTGTGGCTCCTCATCAACACCAGGTTTTTCTAAGTCCTCAAGGGTTGCAGATGGATTTTCCTAGGATTTAAACCCACAAGAGTCTTGTTTCAAAGTTTTAAGCACAAACAAGTGACAAACTGCTAAAACTATACTGAGATATTATGCTGTGCTCACCTATATGCAGTCAAGTTCGTTCTACATTAACAGATGTACAGAAAAAGCTCTCTAAAAGCAGTAACTGACTGACAAAACTAGCATTAAGTAAAACATAATGGGTATTTGAAAAGGGGTAAATACCTTCCAAAGTTCTTCCAGTTTGTTAATCTGCTGAGCTGTAATCTGGCGTGCTCTCAGCTGTTCCTGCTCAGATGGAATCTTCACCAGCCACGAAAGGAAACAACGATCTTGGATCAGAGGCTGCCACTGTGAGCTGTCCCAGTTAATATCCTTTAAACTGCTCTGACTTGCACATGGCTGCCTGCACAACCAAAACATTGAGAATAATTATTAAATTTATATGGAAGTCAACCAAAGCATAGAACATGTTTAATGTATTCTTCAAACACGTCAAGCATCTTGGTTAAAAGAAGAAAGTCAACACTAGTAGCCTGCTGAGCCAAATCATCAGCTCCTTTATTTGGTATTTCAGCACTGGAAAGGACAAGGCATTCAGATTGGAATCTCTCCCGTATTTCTAAAATTGAAAAAACTCAGCATCTAAAATACTAAATACGACAAGGGGGGAAAAAAAGGAGGCTAGAGTGTAACACATTTAGGTACAAAGTGAAAGTCAAGGGTTGCCATTTAGAAACCTGGTTGTGCAATACTTAACACAAACACTGTAATAAAGGCATTCCCTCACCTGCACAGCAAAACAACCACAGAGTCTGCCTTGGCTGGAATAAAGCCAAGGAGAAACACATTACGACATCCGCAGTTGTAGCATTCCAAGACGGTCTCTCCTAGAGGTCCATCTTTATGGAGAGTCACCTCTTTGCACTTCGCTCTCACAAGATGATTTACAATGTGGCTGAAACCAGAGAGAGTGTACATTTACAAGCAGTTAATATGAAAACCAGATTCAGTCCTAACTTTATGTAACACAGCAACTCAGTCATTATTAAGAGACAAACAAAAACCTATTCATACTTTGGCAGACATTAGTAAGACTTCGCTCTTTTCATCCAGGCCAAGATGACTGCCTCCAGTTTGTGTTTCTTCAACACATTAATGTTTTAAAGCAAATGTGAAAGAAGAGGCAATGAGTAAGAAATTGTTATTGCTATTTGGATGCAGCTTCCTGATGCAGCATCAGTTACAGTGTTCTGCAGAAACACAGGGGGAAGCAGCAGTGAGCTCATGCCACAAAAGGAATTCAAGCTTCACTCAGATGGAGCTGTTAGCTCGTAACAGGAAAAGCTAGAGGAGGTTGGAGGTCCACGTTCAAGTCACGAGACTTCATCATGGAAAATGTAAGCCACACCCATTATGCCATTTCAAAACAAGCACTCTAAAGCAAGTCTGCCCATCTAATTTCCATCATTTAATCATTTACCTGCCAGATGTATTTCCACGCCCATTACAGAACCACTTCTTGCTGGTGTTGCAGTAAACCACACAGGCAGGGTCATGGATACCACAGTAACTGGAATTAAAACGAGATGAGGAAGTAATTGGGAAATTACTTACAGGAAAATGCAAATACAAGATTTAAACTATCCAGAAGCGTGCAAAATAAGGGGAAGTGAAAATTAGGAATCATGGGAGTTGCTGGAAGTATCTAACATGAGTTAAACTTCTGGTTTGAGGCAAGTTGTTTTGTTTTGGTTTTTTTTAACTATTTCTATCATTACCATTCCTAGGATGGCTTAACTTTGTAGCCCTTAGAAGAGAGGCCCAAGACCTCTGCAAAGCAGCACTGTCAGACACACAGGAGCTCAGCAGAGGGCACTACCTGCCTGCCAGCTCGCAGCTGCCTCCAAGGAAGCTGCACTCAAACTCCAAAAATCCTCTTAGCATTCATACTCCACTCCGAATGCCCCCGCCCTCAGGAAACAAGAAGCCTGATGCAAAGATCAGGTCTCACCTGCAAGCATGCACAGGAAGATCCTTTGTATAGTAAGTATCCTCTTCATCTTCTTCAAAATTCAACTCTGCCAGAAGCTGGCTGGTTTTGGCTACATTATCATCCACTGCTCCGTTCTGAAGAATGCCATCAGGACCATTAACCTACAATACAAGGTCAGTGCTTAGGCTATACCAACAAAATGTGCTCAGAACAAAGCCAAAAATGGTAATCCCTGCTTCGTTATGTAAAAAACTTGTCTGTAATTCAGGAAAAACTCATAACAGAAAGCCATTGAGTTTGAAATACATACCACATAAATAAAAATTAATCATATATCAAAACATCATTTATATAATTGCTACTTGCCTCATTAGCTCCTACTTTACAGGAATATTGAACTGTCACTTCACAAATGGGAAAAATAAATCATAAAAGGTAATTAAATTTCTGTGGATTACATTCTTCCTCTATCCACCAAACCAATTATCCTCCCCAGACACTCCAGAAGCACGAATTCACAACATGAGGACAACAGGGAGCAGGTGACCAAGATACCTATTCCAATGCATATGTAACTAAAAACCAAAGGAGATGCAGAAGTAACAGAAGGTGGCTCTCAGCAGATTGCCCAGCTCTCCAGGCAGCATCACTCGCTCAGGATACACCACTGGCATTACATGCAAACACATACCTGCGGTATACACCAGGTGGCACAATTACTATTATATTACTCAAAAATTGTTTTAGCCACCATATGATTTCCTTTGAAACAAAAGAGACCTCACAAAGGCATCCACAAATCTCACAGAGCTCTGTTCAGACCACTAACACAGCAGAGCAAGCCTTTCAGAGACTGTGCAGCCCAGGCAGCACACACAGGTGCTCTCTTTCCACTGACCACACACTACCTGCCAGCACCACAAAGTTCTGCATCAGCACATTTTACACATCAAGTCTTAGTCATGTCAAAAATAACTCCTCACTTGGCAACACTTCGCACAGTGGTTTTAGCACTGAGAAGGAGCACCAACAGGTGTGAATGTCACAAACCAGGTTTTACTACGACTAAAGCAGCCATCGTCCCCTGGGACTCTCTGGTTTCCAGTTTAATTCTGCCACAGCAACCACATCTCTGCAGACAGAGTTATGGGGAGGGAACAGCACACGTGTCCTGTCCTACAGCAGCAGTGCTCAGCCTGCAGTGATGTCAGGGCGATGTCACCCATCTGTCACCAGCAGGACCCGGCAGCCCAGGCTGTGCCTCAGCAGGCACACAGGAAGGAAGTGGCCCAACTATTGTTCGAAACCCGCTGCCATGTTAGCCTGTGTGCACGCTGTTAAAATCTGGCACCACCAGCTGTTGTGTAAGACTCAAGGAGGGGGGGGGGGCTTCTCTATTTTAAATGTGTTGGCTGAAACTTCTGGCACAGCAAGTTTAGCAGCCACGCCAAGCAACCTGCACGGCTCCGAGAGCTGCCGGTCCCTCCCTGCCTCCAGCAGCAGAGCTCAGGGGAACCGAGCTGCACTACAGCACAGCAGATGACCCAATTTCCGTGGCAGACTCCGGTGACCGTGCCGTGAGCCCCAGCTGGGTGACAGCAGCAGGACGCTGCCGCTCCTCGCCACGCTTCTGGCTGACATTCCCACCCACACAGCCCATCAACAGGCGACACAGCCACGCAGCAGTGCTACTTTAAAGCAGTACATGTCTGCCTGCAGCGAGAGAAACAATGACAGCTAAGCAGGGATTCTGCCAGGATCTTCTAACAAGACAGCACTCAGCTGTGGCACTGCACCCCAGCACTGAGCAGCACACACAGGACACCCAGGCACGCTGCCCCAGCTCAGCTGATTTTTTTCCCATGTTTTAGAAAAACACACGCCTTCGGATTTGCATAGCTAACTATTTGTTGTTTGTAGAGTCTGCACTAAAGCCACGTAACATCTGCGGCACCTTACAGTCTGCTGTGTTTATTTGATCTCCCTTTCAAAACAAAAGAGGTGCATTACTGAGAGCATTCAGCCTCACAGCAGCAGAGACCGAGCTGTTTCTCTGCAGGGACCTGAGCCACCAGGAGCAGCTGTTTGCTAACACCAGGGCTGATGGGACTGCAGGAAACCCCGACCCCACGTAGCCCAGCTCGCCATTCCCACACTCAGGGCACACTCCTAGCACCAGGCCTGGGAGCACACACCGCCTCCTCCCATCAGAACGGAGCCCTGGCCTGAAATGCTACAGAAACCATCAGAATTTATCTTAATGCAAACCAAATATGCAAATTAGTTTGTTTCATTATCAGAAAACTGTATTCCCATTGGCAGGCCTTGCTCCTGCACTGCTTAACCTCTGCCTGCCTTTTGTCAGTGGGCACTAATCTATGCTAACAGCATCCTCTTAAACTATTAGTTATGTACACGCTGAGAAACAAAGCTTTCAAACTCAGTGCTCTGCACTGCCCAAGTCTGTTTTTTTTTTTTCCAAACAACAGGGTACTAAAAAGGTATCAGAAAATGGAACAGAAGAGTAAGAGTGAAATACCTTCAATGTTGATCAGTATGAGATGTTTACTCAACAAGCTTTGTTCACAATCACTGTAGAACTTTAAGCTAGGAAAATAACGTATGCAACCTGCAGGGCTTAAATTTAGCTATGCTCCTGCCAAAAGGCAGAACAAGCCTACGTCATTTAGCAAGGAAGTCAAATTTCCCCCAGAATCTTTAAACCAGACTATTCCTGATCCCGGTACTGCTGAGAACACCAAAAGGCACAGGTCCAAACAGAGCTGGGTTTCGCTGTGCCCTGGTGCAGCCCTGGTGAAACCGCCTCCCCCTGAGCCCAAATCTCTACAGCACCGGGACAACAGCAGAACTCTGTGCTGAAATAAAAGCACTCAGACATGAAAAACATCTCTGCTTCCTGCCCACCAGGACGGATGCGTACAGACACACCATACCTGGATGTGCTCTGCAGATTTTCCTTTTTCCTTTCCTACTTCAAAGGCTTTTCAAACATGTTTAGACACAAAAGAGAGAAACGAATCCTCTGGCCTTGCCTGTTACACTCTGAGGCACACTCTGGGGCAGTTTCTCCTTCCTCTTCTGCCCACTCTGTACTGAGAGTTCTGGAATGATCACAACCAGAGCTTTAAAAACTAAGACTTTATTCCAAAGCTCTTTTTAATCAATGAACACACACGCAAACTACACACAGACTGCTTAAGAACTTCGATTCAAACAGGAAGAGGGCTTGCTTCGCCCAACAGAACTCAAGACTGCAAATAAAAGCAATGAGACAAACAGCCCACGGGAGCTCAGCCCCAACTCCACGGTGTAAACACTGCCCTAGAGCAAGTCCCAGCACAGCACCGTGCCCGGGCCCCAGCTGAGGCAGGGCAGTGCCACCTGCATCACACACTGGAGGCTGCCAGCCCTGGGCACGCTCACCTGCTCTGAGTTTCCTCATTTCCACATCATTTACAGATCCCAACAGATCACCCTCTGAAAATAAAACTGAGAAATCGAATCCCCTCTGACTGCTTTTGGTTCTGGATGAAGAGCTTTTATCTACAGTATTTTCAGCCCCTCCAAATTCACTTCCTGGAGTGTGGACAATTTACAAACATTCAATTGTTAACACTGGGACTACATAAGAATTTGTAGCAGCGTAACTTAACAAAATAATCTTTCAAACAAGAGCAATCCAGCGTTAAAAAGCACAAAGCAACCTCTCCAGTGTGGATTCTGTTGTGTTTTTTTTTTCCTGCTATAGGCATTCAAGCAGCAGCACAAGGACAGGCAGCACTGCCATTTATAACGCTTCTTGGTTCTGACGACGCAGCCCCAGTTCCCTCTTTTCTTTCACTTCTGTCAATTGTTATATCACAAACACAGCCCCCATCGGGCACTGTTAAGAAATCTCCTGATCTTCAGCCAGGACCTGTGCACGCCAACCTCAGGCGCTACCCACCGTCACTCTGCAACCCCAAACAAAGCTGCCCGGCAACCCCCGCCACAATAAAGGTGGCAAAGTGAAAATAAAAAGGATCTCTTCCAAAGGAACGGTGATTTCCATCCAAAGGAAACTCAGCGAAGTGACGCTTAGTTCTCAGTGCATTCAAGTTCTCATAACCAAGCAGAATCACAGGGGTTGGAAGGGACCTCTAGAGGTCAAGTCCAACCCCCCTGCCAAAGCACCAGGTCACACAGGAAAGTGTGCAGACGGGTCTTGAATATCTCCAAGAGAAGGAGACCCCACAACCCCCCTGGGCAGCCCGATCAGGTCCCCTCTCACTCTTCTTCTCTCAAGGCTGAACAGACCCAGCTCACTTTGCCTTTCTTCATAGGGGAGATCCTCCAGGCCCTTCATCATTTCTGTGGCCCTCCGCTGCACTCTTTCCAAGAGATCCCCGTCTGTTTTGTACCGGGGAGCCCAGAACTGCACACAGTACTCCAGACGAGGCCTCACCAGGGCACAGCAGAGGGGAAACTCATCGGCGCGTTAGCTTCCCGTAAGAAAACAAACCGCAATCCTCCTCCCCCGACAGCGCCGCTCGCTCCGTATCGCGACTATCACGACAGCACCCCGATATCGCGACTGCGACGACGGCCCCCGATCGCGAGGCCCCGCGCCGCCGCCTCCTCCCGCCGCCCGCCCCGGGCTTCCCCTCGCGGCCCCACGCCCGCCCCCGCCCGCCCCTTCCGCGCTCCCCCCGGTGGCGGCACCGCCTCAACCCGTCCCCCCCCCCGCGCCCCGCGGCCTCACCTGGGCCTCGATGGGGCCTGCAGGGCCCTGGCCCGCTCCCGGAGCGCCTTGGGCCTGGCCGGGCCCCGCCTGCCCGGGCCCGGGCGGGGTTTGGGTCTGGCTGGGGAGGGTGAAGTCGGTGAACTCGAACTCGGAGCCCTGCGTGTCGGCGCCGAGCAGCTCGGCCTCCTCCGTGTCCAGGAAGGTGAGGGTCTGCGAGCTCGGGCCGTACGCTTCCACGCTCATGGCGGCGGCGGCGGTGGTGGAGAAGAGAAGCGGCGCTTCCGCGCGCCCCCCCCACCTCGGCCGGGCCGCGCCTCACGGAGCCCGGGCGCCGCGCTACGCCAGCGGCGGGATCCGCCGCGCGCACCAGGCCGCGCCCCCGAGAACCGACCGCTAACGAGCGCCCCGCTGACCCGCTCGGGCGGCCCCGAACGCGGCCGAGCCGACGGCGGAAGGAGGCGGCGCCGGAGGAGGGAACCGAGAGCCCCGAGGCGCCGCGAGAGGAACCGTCCGGCGGGCGCCGCGCGCCAGGCCAGCAGCGGTGACGCGGAGCGCACGGCGGACGCAGCACGCCCCGTGCGCGTGGGCGGGTGACGCAGCACGCACACACCTGGGAGGGCACGGCGGGAGGGGGGCGGGGCTCCGCGCGGATGGCGCGAAGGAGCGCGCGGCGCCGCGCACGCGCACAGCGAGGCGCGAACCACCTGAGGAGCGGTTGGGGGGGGGGGGGGGGCAGAGGGGGGGGGGCGCTGTGAGTTCGCGCCTAAGGGAGACGTTGTTCTCCCGCTCAAAGCGGACGCTCTCGCGAGAGGGGGTGGGGCCTGATCGCTGACTGACTGCTGCGGCAGCCAATGAGCCCTCGAGCTTCAAGGAGGGCGCAGACTTACCACAGCTCCTCGTAGATGTGCCTTCGTTCGTTAGGCTCGGCTAATTGAGCAAGAGAAGGCAGAATGGAACGAATGGTCACAGCTGTAAGTCGGTGTGTGCCCGTAGGTAATTTCATCCGTTGCGCTGAGACTTGTTGATTCCCGAAGTGGAATCTATAGCTGTGTGAAAGGCACGCGTAGTCTGACTGGAGAGCATCCAGGGCTGAACTGAGCTGACAGTGCCTCAAAACCAGCTGGAAATTACCTGTTGTAATCCAGTGAGATCCATTCTGAAGACTGTTTATACAGCCAGGTGGGTGGTTTTGCATCTTTATGAGCAAACAGACAAACATTTGTCCAGTTTACGGTTTTGGAAACCAGTCCAAGCTTTGTTGTCCTATTAGATATATATATTTGCTTCCCCCTACGTAGTACAGAGAATAAGAGTGGTTTTAATCACAAGCTGTTTGGAAGACTCCCCAAAGGCAGCAGCCCCTGGTGTGCTGCAGGGCAGGATCGTGCTGCTGTCTGAGGTGCTGAAGCCAGAGGACCGCCAAGGGGTCCTGGAGATCCTAGGGGGTATTTTGTTTGTGTAGGCATTGTTTGGTGAAAGTTTCGCCTTTAAATCCGGGCTGATGCGAAGAGGTGACACTCAGACTCGTTGGTCTTTATTGCTTTGCATCCAGGGTGAAATTCAGAGGGGTAACGCTCAGAAAACCAGAGCACGTTAGTGATGATACTTCACCATCTTTGTGCATGATTAGAAGCTAGAATTCACAGGACGTGCTTAGCTGTAAGAAGCTGTCCAAGAGAACTAATATAAGCGAATTCGGTTTTTTAGGAAGATCCTGCTTGCTAGAAAGTTTAAGGTGGTTATAAAGGTGATGATAAAGGTGAAAAGGTGATCAGAAAGTTTCCTGATGATTGTAAGTATAAAATGGAAGCATACAGCAGTTTAGCTGTTGGTAGAAGCAATGCATTCGTGACTCAAAATAGTTGGCTGTGCCAGAAGATTCGCCTTGAAATTAATTTCCATTCCAACCCATGCTATCAGTGGGATTTGAGAGCATCCTCCATTCAGAGCTGCACGAGAGATGTCTGAAATCAAGCTGCTACGAAAAGGGACGAACTGATTGGTCTCTGCAAACTCCAAGCCATGGAGATAGTGTTAGGAAGTGTCACGATGACGTGAGGAGTTGAAAGCCAATCAAATGGAGTGTGAGGAATCTGTGAAACTGCTATTTCAGACGGCAGAGCCAGCTAAAGGAGCCATGTATTTTTATCCTGGGATAAAGCAATTCAGATTAGGGGAAAATAAACGTGAAGTTGAAATCAGATTGTCTTGGCGCAGTGCTGAAGGAATGCTTGCACAATACACATCTGATGGTGATGGCTCTATAATAAGTACCATGGTTATGCAATGTGTTATTATAAAATGAGAAATACAATCCATTAATTTATTATGTGTATGTAATCACTGCATCTTCATCTGCTCTGTTAATGCTGCACATCTGCATTTTCACATCTCTTTATTCCTTCATTTTTGTTTGATGTTCAGACGACTCGTACTGTTTTAAAAGTTCTTCATTTTCTGTCTGTTTCTGCCTCTTGCTTCCCTCTTCTAAATCTTCAGATGAAAATCCCGTGCAGTTTTACCTACATTGAGAAATAGGAAATGAAAGAACAAAAAATATCTATTGGTTAGTGCTTTATTTTCATATATATACATATATATATATATTTTTTTCATAAAACAGTTCCTCTGCCAGAGTATGTTGAGAAAATTCCAATAGCAAAGAATACAGAAAGAGAAAATCTTTATTTATTCTTTTTAAGTGCACCAGAAACGCAGCACCAAAGCACTGATCATTGAAGGCTGTGAGTTCGCTGTTCCATTGCAGATGTTACAGTTCTGCTCAGCTGCCACAAGAGGGATGTAGAAGGAAAGCTAAAATAGCACAGGGAAGGAAAAAAATAAAAAGCAGAAGAGCAGCTTCGTGCAGGTTCTTAGCAACATACATTTTGCTTTTGTTTAGAAGGATCTGCTGTGATCATAACATTTCTGTAGTTTCCTCCGTCCCTGATAATCTTTCAAAGCTTTGTAGACCTTAGAAAATGTGTTAATAAGCATTAATAGCTAAAATGGATCTTTTCCCAGAACTCCATAATCTTTCCTCGCTGTTTTCTTGCTGGAATGTCTGCAGCAGTGTTGGGACAGGGTGTGGTTGTGCTGGCTGTGTTTTCCTTCCATCTCTAGCTGTTGGACCAACAAACACTGCAGCATTTAGTGGGCATATGGGCAACAAGGTTATGGAGCTATTTTTGTTTATTTCTATTTAATTTTCACGAGTGAATGGGTGATGATGCACACGTCCTAGGATCAGAGCTCATATAAATGCCTTCATGAAACAAGAGGACCATAAAAACCTTTTAAGTAAATGTTGAAGGATTTATTGGACTATTGTGGAATTAGAAAGCACAGTCCTAGCACGCACTAGATTGAAAGTAATGCACATGTGTATTTAAGGATCTGCATCCTATTAATGCCTGATGTCAGTAAAGCTTTACTTCAGCCATTATGAGACAGAGGCATAACTAGTTGGGCATGTGGCTTCATCTGAGCATAGTACTGGAAGAAAGGGCTGTTCAGAACAAGACAGATTATTTTTTCCTAATTATGTTTATTATGATTTTATGAACTTTAGTCCTTAATGCTTAAATTTGTATAACAAGTATTTTAACATCACATTAAAAGATCTCTGTCAAGTGATACTAGATTGAACAGTCTTTTTTTTTAAAGCCCTTTAATCCACAGAATGCTTTCATAAGCTGAAAGCACGTCAGAGAAAGTATTATTGTGTAAATGTAGAAATTTCTCTGAGGTGCCAGAAATCTAAGTGCACCAGCAAATGCAACCCAGCTTTGATTTCAAGAGTACAAATACCGTGATATTGAAAAGGGCTATCGCTCATTGCCAGTGGAATCTGAATACTTTTATCCTTCAGCAAACTGTGTAATGTTTCTGTTTGGGCTGATTTGTTTGCAGGTTCAGCTGCGCTGTGGCTACAGAAAATATTCCTGAAGCAGACTGGATGAGTAGATCAAAGCAATGAGGGAAAAGGAGAAGATCTTGACATTTCTTCAGTGATCTCGAATGAAGAAGATACTGAGATATTAAGGTGATGAGTGACATAAAAAGATAATGGCAGTATGTTAAAGCCAGTAAATGAATCTAGCTATAAACTCTGTGCTACAAACCAGTTTTCCTTCTCTGCCTAAGCTAATTGGATAGTAAAAAGCTAATAAACCATGAAAATGTAATTTGATGTTGAAGTACTACTTAAAAATCCTTCAGCTCAGTAGAAAATTGGAAATCCTTCTCCACAGAATGTATTCAAATCCCTTTTACCTCATGTTCCTTGTAAATAGCTGAAGTGTGCAGTCATCCTAAACAATGCCACGTTAACACTGAATCTGAGTTCAGTGAACGTATGTAGGGGAGACATCTTTTAGGAACAGAGCTTCTGGGTGGGTTGTTTTTTTTTTGCAGTTTTTCCTTGCAGAAGTACGAGGTCAAATGAGCTACTTCTCTTTAACTGGCCACAGATGTCAGATTGCTAGCAAAAAGGCATGGTTTTTAAAACCCAAGGAAAATAGCTGGAAATAGGAGATATATTCCTGAAGATATTTGAGAGTTGCTTATTAAGTTTGCCTCTTGTAGGAGTTCTGGAAGAAGCAGACTCATTAAAAATATTCTGTTTCTAAAGGGGCATCATCGTTTCTTGAAGTGAGATTTCATCAAACCAGATGTTGTTGTATCTCAGCTTAAAAACAAATTTTGAACCTCTTGATTAACTACAAAGAGTGTACATGTTTCTTTGTTTTAATTCCTGGCAGTTATCCTGGGCAGATGGAGAAGCACTGAGGTTATTTTGGTATAATGTAAAATCCAGTACTTCACAACGAGTTTTGATGTGCTTGAATCTGGTGTGTTTTAGTGGAGAAAATAGAAGAGTGGTGACTTTTCAGGTTATCCCCAGTGTCTCGTTTAAGTTTATAAATACTGTAGGTTTTAGCAGTGTGATTTCTGATGTGGTAACAGCTTGCTTGCTTCTCGATGCGTTACTGCTTTACAGACCTTTTTTCTTTTTTTTATCTTTTGTCAAAGGTATCTTTCATGGAGTTGAATCTGAGGCTGTTTTTTGTAAAGAGTATATTAAGAGGACAAATAATTTGAAAAAGTTTGGGGTTTTTTTTGTTTGTTTGTTTGCTTTGGTTTGGTTTTTTGTCTTGTCTTTTTCTTCTGCAGTTCTTTAAGTGAATAACTTACTTGCATTCTCTACATGTAAAGTAAATCCTTCCAAGCTAAACCTTCTTTCTGCTGTGGGAAAAGTCTGTTAATTTGGCATTTGTCTTAAAAATGAAATAACGTAAGTAATCCAATAATTAGGTGTGTTGCCCTTTGGGCTTTGTTGCGGGAGGGAGTGTGTCTAAATTTCTCTGAAGGTTATACGTGCAAGAACATGTGTTTAGCCACATAATGTGGCTGCATGATTTAATATGAGTGGTTCAGATTCCTGTTGGCCTGAACACCTGCATCTGAAATAGTCCTTGTCATGAAATAACAGCCATTTAGTTTTCTGCTCTCCAGCTCCCAAGGATTAACACATTCTCACAGACATCTCAGCTCTTTTTGATGTGAAATGTGAACTTTGACAACAGGACCTTATCTTTGCATCACAAATATCAAAGGTTCAGGAAACAGCAAGTACAAAACTCATCCTGTTGTAGCAGCTATAGGTAGGACAAGTAATACAAACAGCTGCTACTCCTTTCTTGCTCACCTGAAAAAGAAAAAAAAAATATCTAGAATTGAGGAAGACTAAATATATTAGGGGTTGCAGAAGTCTTCCCGTGATGTCCTTCCATTAGAAGCCTTGTATTTCTGATGTTTTGGGGTGAGTACAGGGCAAAAAGAGGTTGGGTGCTGAACCAGACTGGTTTCAGGATGGAGAAGCTTA
Source organism: Callipepla californica brunnescens (assembly GCA_023055505.1). Classification (NCBI taxonomy): domain Eukaryota; kingdom Metazoa; phylum Chordata; class Aves; order Galliformes; family Odontophoridae; genus Callipepla; species Callipepla californica. Next base: position 1,088,415 of record JALIRH010000043.1, on the reverse strand, counting down.
CTTGAAGTGGAAAGAATGTTTTCCTTGCAGCATCTTGTGGGTTTGAGGAGGAACCAAGCCAGCACTGAACACAGGTCATGAATGGTTACAGTGTAGTGTGCAATGCCTTCCCAGAACTCATGAGTTCCTTGGAAATGTACCCAGGCCGCTGGTGGAATTCTGTCAAACAGTATATGAACAGATCAAGAGGCTGCTGGGGTCCCAGGTTTTAACAGTACTCCAGAGAGTGAATCATTTCATTTATTATACTATCTGCTTCCTAAACGCAGTGGGCTTAACTGGATTTGCCCCTATTTGCTAGAAAAAAGAGTTTCCAAGTATCAGATTGATGATGTGGTGTGTTTCCTATAGATCCTTTGCCTGCCCATACTGCTTTTGCCTTTTTCACTGCAGCTTCATAGCCTGCTCCTCAGTTGCTAAGCCAGGGAAGAGGAAGAGCCATTTTCCCACCCCAGCCTGGTGCTGGTTGCTGGGACTTCCTCACACTGGCTGATTTAAGACCCACTGGAATGCCTCGGGAGCATCCGCACCCTGATGGCAACACCTTAGGACCTTCTCTGGGCCTAATCCAGCCTGCCCTCTAGTAGGCTTCCAACAACGCTTCCAAATGGCTAACCTTTGATTTTGGCTTCGCTCTGCCTCCTGTGTGAAGGGCAGCCAGTGTGACAAAGAATGAATGGAAAGGTTCTGGAAGTGCTATGAAAAAAAGATAGAAGGAGTCCTCCCAGCCCGCTCCCTCCGGTGCAGACCGGCAGTTATCAAGTGGTGCCATCTGAGATTCATGATGGAGAATCTAAAATGGAAGTGAAATTTGCTTGAATTCCTGGACCCTGAGCAAGGTTCATGGCAACCCTTTGAACCCATCACAGAGTCTGGAAACTGTGAACTGGGTCTGTTTTTACTAAAAATGAATTACCAGACTTAATTTATGATCAAACAGAAGTTTTCAAACTGTTTTTCAGTTTTGGTCCAGAAATCCATGAGTCTTATGTCATATGGAAGAAACCCAAGGCACAGAAACATTGTATGCACTTGTTAGCAAATGTTATTAAGAAAAATGAAATCCTATGCCTTTATTTCAGCTATAGTATGAAGACTGAGCAAAGGTGCTCTGGGAAGCTTGCTGGCAAGCAAGTGGAATTCCAGTCTCAGACAAGATACTGACATATTAGGCCACTTTCTTGGCTGCAGGTTATTATATGACTTTACTGGAAGAAATTATTGCAAAAAGGATCTGAAGGTCTGCAAAGCAGTAATTCTAAGTAGCACTTCGGTAATGATGTCATTTGAACAAAAAGTAATATTAAACATCGGGCAGTGAACTTCTTTGGATCAGGAGCAATGCAAGGCCACTAGCCAAAATGCAGAAGAATTTGTGCAGCAGGAGAAGTTGCATGGTATAATAAAAGTCTTGTGGAAAGTCCAAAGCGTGTAAGGTTAAGGTCAAGTGCAAAAAACCGTATTGGAATGATCCTGAGGAGTGGCAGAATAAATAACACGGTATTTTCTGTGATTGTGAAGGCTTACAAGGAGATGGAATGGAGGAAGCTATTACAATTTTAGTCGTGTATTGTCTAATTAAGATCAGTTTATGAGTCTTTGATTAAGAAGCCAAATCTTGGGCTAGCTGGAGCACTGGAAGAGTGTGAATAATCGCTGCGATCTCACACTGATCTTAAACTGTTTGTTCTTTTGGAACTTAAGCCCAGTTCTACCCTGCATCCTCCTCCTCTCTACTGAGGAAGCAGAAAGGCTGAGGTGAAACAAGAGATATTATTCATGATGGACATGAGAAGACATGAGATAAATCATATAAAAGTGTTATTGTGGGTTTTTTCTTTATGGAATGACCCATTATGGACCTGTGGCCTGAACTGAAGGATCAAGCTAAGGTACAGGGATTAACCCTTTGCTGTTATGTTTGTATAGTTTTGATTCTTATAGATTCATAGATTCATTCTGTTCATCTGTGAATAGCTGGAGGCCTGCTCAGCTTCTTAGGAGGCTCCCTGTGCCTCACTCCTCTTTTCCCTCTTTGTATCACTCATTCCATGTTCCAACAGAGGCCACGACAAACCTCATCTGAAAAAAAAAGAAAGGGAAGGGGCACCTGCAGGACTACATGGCTCCAGTTAGAAGTGCAACTTGGATCTCCTTAGAACAATTTCTCGCTGTGTTAGGAGTAACTCCCAGATGTGACCTGAAGCCAGCAAATGATCTCAGGCAGTGAGATCAGATTTTGCTGAGTATTCAGGGTTAGACATGTTCGTTGCTCCCTTTCCAGAAGATCTCCTCTCCAAACCATGCATTGACATTTGATTTCCTTGGGAGCATTGGCCTTCACAGTGGCCTTTACAGCATTTGTGTATAGAAACCCACGGTTCCAACGTTGTGTCCTGCCTTGCCAGTTGAAAGTTGCTTTTGTGATCGCTGTTTATTCACCTGAGGCGCAGGGTTCCTGGAATTGTATGCACTTTCCTGGAAGAAGTGTTGAACAGTATAATGGTTTGTGCAGAAAGCATTCAAAGACTGAAGCAGTGTCAAGGAGAGACGAGGCAGCTGGAGTTTAGGGAGAGCTCTCAGATTCCACTCTCATGATAGGTATTTCTCTGGCCATCATTGTCTCAGGAACTCAACGTTGCTTACACCCAAAGCACTTTGGCTTGAATAAAGGTTAATGGAAGAAACTGGGTGCTGTGCTGGCCAAAAGCAATTGGCCTTTATTGAGGGAAGCATTGCAAAAATACAGCGGATCAAACTTTTGGTTTCCATGTGGAATTAAAATTAGAGAAACTTTGTGACTATTGTAATTAGATGCTATCTGTGTCCGTGCAGCCTTTGGATGGAGAAAGCAGTTTTAATGAAGCAAGGACTTAACTCTGAATCTTTACCCAGATCTCGATACTGAAAAATATTGTGCAAAAGATTGATTTTGCTTTTGTGGCTGTTTTTCAGATTTGGGTGGGGTCGGCAAAGGGAATTGCCAGAAATCTCCAGAGCCAGTTCATTCCTGTGAGATTTCTGGCCTGATATTTTCTTGAAGACTCAGGAGGTTTGGATTATTCTCCAGGCTCCATCTTTCTGGAGAGCTTCCCACTGCTTTTTAAGCCTGTGTACACGGATGCCATTTTTCCATTTCTCTAGGGGTGAAAATAAACCATAGTCTGAATGATGTTGAATTTTCCTCTGAGTTTATAAATGATGTACAAAGGAGCACAGCTTTCAAATGAAGCCAGTAATCTGTAATGTCTCAATGCTTATGAAGGAAGAATGGGCACGTGGAAAGAGATCTGTGCTGAGATGGACTGATGCTGTAGCACAGCAGGGAAAGCACGTGTTTACCAGCTGATTGCCTCCACAGTCAGTGGCAATGATGAAACAAGGGGTTTCACAAACTTTTCACTTCAAGGCTAATAGGCTTCTTGAATTGATCCTCTTGACTTGCACCTGCTAATGACTTCCTGAACAAGGTAACGCAGGCATTCCCTTCGGCACTGAGAAAGCTGCAGCTTGGATCACATTCTTAAGTCATACCTGTGTGCTTCCAGGTGTGAGCAGGGAGAAACCTCTGCATGAGAACAGCTGAGTGTTTAACACTGTTATCTAACCAGATGTGAATGAGGGCTCAGCTGCCTGGATCTGTGCTACTATTTGTGTTTGAAAATTCATCTTCGTATTGTATGAGATCTCTCTTTTGAGGGAGACAAAGTGATCCTGCTCCTGAGGACGATACCTGTCCTCCCCCACCCCCGGAGCGTGGGCTTTGTGAACATCTTTGTCTATTCACACGTATGACAGCTGTAATTATCGCTGACAGAAAGCCTCAGGCAGGTGCTGGAAGCTGGGACTGCAGAGTGGGGAATGTTCTGCCTTGTGATGCAATGGGCTCTGCCTAGAAGACACCAGGTTTGTCATCCTCTGCTTGTCCTTGAGGAGCTGGCGTTGTTTTGTGGTCAAGATTTTGGGTACAGACAATGAGGGCATAAAAGGCAGCTTCCAGGGAGAAGATTCATTCGTCTTTGTTCAAAATCTAACAGAAGTACTTAATCAGTTGAAGTGAGGTGTAAGCAAAAAAGATTGAGAAACAGTGTTCTGCTTTACCACCATAAGAGGAAAAGGTTTACTTTTTTTTTTCATTGCTATAATGATAACCACATATTCTTTCTTGATATTAAAGATTCACATTTTTCCATACAGATAAAGAGGCCGCTTTAGAGTACAGCCTTGGCAATCTGGTTCTTCTTATCTCTCTATTCTTCGTGTCCTTCACACGTCTCACATTCACATCGATTCCTTGGCAACTGAAGGAAGCACTTACACCTGAAGACTTTTTACTATAATTTATAATGGCTGTTTTTTCCTCACTGCTCTTGTGTAAGAAAAGGGCAGATTTCTGCATGCAAGCATGAAGCTCCTCATAATAAAACTGAACTTGAATGTGCAGCTGCCTCCTGAGACAAGGAGTGTTATGTTTAGTGATCAACTTCTTTCTCCCCTTTCTCTGAACCAGCCAATATTTTGAAGAATTAACTTTGGAGGAAGCAGTGCTCAAGCTTCTGAGCTGATGCTTTCAGCATCCCCATCGTCAGTGAAGATGAATGGGTGATTCAATTAATCCTGTGTGACTACTCTTTCTTCCTCTGTGCAATATAACTTAATTTTCACAGCTGAAAAAGTTTATATTTCTTGCAAGAGCTGATTGACTGCAGATTGTATTTTTACAGGGTACCATAACAGTGGGCTTTTAAGCACCGGTGTCCCAAAAAGACCTGACTGCTTGGTACTGCTTCTGCTTATTTCCAGCTGTTAAATCACACTGGATATCATCCTTCTGGTTTTTGGTGTTATTTGTGTGTGTGGAGGGAGGTTTGTTCTTGGTTTTTTTTTTTAATGTAAATAGTAGAACTAATTGCTATGGAGAGGTTATATGAAAGTAAGCAAATGAGAAGCAAAAATGGCCCCTGTTGCAGTCAGTGAAAGTGGAAGTGTCAAGAGAGCTATCATTAATCTTGAATCAACACTTAGTAAAAAGCTACAACTTTTTACTGCCTGTATCCAGAAGGCTTGAACGGGTTTGCTTAATATAACTTCTGGCGTGGACTTTTTTTTGATGTTCCCTTGAGATGTCCGCAGAAAGGACAGCTTTGTGGTGTGCAGTCAGTGGGTCCAGCGTGCTGGAAAAGGTAACTTACCACTTCATACTTCTGAGGTAGAATAAACTGTGAAGTTCACATTTTCGCTGTGGATCTTTGGGATGAGACCACAGAAAGCACAGCTCTGTCTCCTGTGAACGGATGCTAACCATTCCTTGGCTCTCTCTCTGAAAAGCGTGGTTTTCTCTGGAGTCCCAAGCCAAATGTTTCTCTTTTTTTTTTTTTTTCTGCTGTTCTGCACTCTGTTATATATTTGGCAGTGCTCACTGTCCCAAAGGTGTCTATGTTCTGGTGGTATTAGGTATGAATAAGCTGTCAAGTTCTTTGGGATCTTCCTTGCTGAAAGGCACGATGGAAACTTGATCTTTTTTTGAAGCTGCATGGCAGAGGGATAACGGTGTGTGCCAACCTGTGGCTAAGAGGCAGTGATCTGAGGACAGCAAATTCTCCCTCTATGTAATTCTTGTGCATATGATACAGAAATAGCATTATTCGTACAGAGTATGTGCATTTATGTGTAGCTACTGAACTAATCACGTGTAGACAGCTCTAGCAGGATATCAAGGTAGAGTTCCAGGGCCCCTCTTGTTGAGTATTCTGCCTGTGGAGGGGTCAATGCCAGAGGTTTCTTTTGAGTTAGTAAGTTTTGGTAGGTGATCAAAAGCAAGTCATTGCTCCCTAGGACAGGTCCCCGGGCTATTAAAAAGTGTACGTGCTGTCTGCCCACCTACATGTGTGATCTCAGAGCCCTGAGCACTTCCAGTCCCCTCAGTAATGAGACAATTCCTGTTTACACTATAGCTGGAGACCCCTGGATTACACAATAGGAAGATTTGAGCAGGGACATGGATTATATACATCATTTAGGGGAAAGGAAAAACCAGCCTGCTTACAAGAGCTTTTGTTTTTAAGGTTTGCCATCCCTGAGAGGTTTTGGAAGTGACTTAGTGCATACTGAGCAACGAGTGAAAGCAATCAGGAAAACTGTGTTATTGTCATTATGACTCTGGGAGGTGTCTTTTAGTAGCAAAATCCAAAAAGGGAGACCAGGGCCAAAAGAGTTTTACTGCAAGAGCTGCATACTCCAAGCATTAATGATACTCCCAACAATAATTTCCAGCAAGACATGATGGCTTAACCATCGCATCAGTTTGCATCTCCCTTGGTCAAAACAGCCTTCAGTCTTCTCCTCTTTTTTTTTTTTCCAGTACAATTGAGTTAATTATTCCCAGTTCCCTCAATGAGTCTGAGCTCCCACTGGCTCTTGGAGCAATAGTAGCTCATTGTTGCAAATGAGCTTAATCCAGTGTTAGAAGTCTTTATTGTCTATAATAGAAAATGGCATGAATAGTAAAGGAAAAAATGTGAGATGTTTCCTGTAAGGTTTTAACAGCCCTCCTGGGTGCATGATTACAACATATGCTGGGGAATAGTTTTGAGCAGGGTGGTGGTGAGGAGAAGGAGCTCTGGCAGCATTTTACACCCCCATCTGTAAGCCTCGTTACAGCGAGCTGCTGGAGAAGGGAAAGATGGGACACAGCTCTTCTCGACCTGGACGTGCCACTGCTTTTCAGCCCATTGCCCTTCTGATCTGTTGGAGTTTGTGTCCAGCAGGCTTAAATGAGAGGTGGAATGAAGCCAGACGAGGGCCAGTATGAAATCTGTGGGCTTACAAAAGCACTTTGCCTGGCCTCCTGCCCTCGGTTTTGTAAAGGGTGTTTTAGTTCCAGGTGTTTCGTTCTTTTCAGACAGCACTGTGCTGACACCATGTCTGACGTATTTTGGAAGGGGATTATCAGTGTGAGACACAGGAGTGGAGAATATCTGATGGTGCTACGATCCGTCTACGGATGACAACGTTCTGGATCATATTTTCAATTAAGATCTATGCTCGGTGATTTTGTATTCAAGATCTCGTATTTCAGCCTTTCTTCACATAGACCTCAGACCTACTGTATAGATTTTTCACCAGTCCTGTCACTGGCCTTGTCCCCTTTTGTTTCTGGTGAGTCCTCAGACAAAGCTACTAGTAGCCAGGTACTGCAGCAGTCTTCCTCAGAAGAGTATCGTGGCAATGAAGACTGAAGCATTTGTTGTCCTGTCTATTTGAGAGCAGAAATAGTGGAAAACCTCGAATCAGACCATGCTGGTTCTGTCACTAGTGTTGGTTGAGGACTAAGAGTTAAGGATAAAACAGAGAGTTTGACTGTGTTCTCAGCTCGTCTGCCTGATGTGTGGGAGCCCTCCCTCAGATGCGGGAAGTCATCTCTGCAGCTTTTTTTCATAAACCATTTTGCAGCTATTTTTTGACCCTGATGTTTTCTCACATTCTAAAGCTCTAAGCAATTGTTCAGGGAAAAACCGATGTCCCCTTAGAAGTCAGATTTTCATACGCAGAAAGGATAAAAGTAATCAAATTCCTGATAGTGTTGCAGGAATAAGCAGGAAAGTTGACCCTCCTGAACTGTAATTTTGCTTCAAGGATGGCCTCACTTTCTGTACTGTAATGCAGTAACTTCCTCTCAGGAGGATTCCCTGTCACAGTGTGCTAATTGATTTGATGCTGCAGTTGTGGCCAGTGTTATGTCATCCTGCTTATAGCCACAGTGGATTGTGTAACATTTTTTTAGCTCATATAAATGACTTTACTCAAATTCCATTAGCAGAGTAGAAAACAAGAAGAATTAATGATAAAGTTAACATAGTGCACGATGGAGCCAAGGCCATTTATTATATTTTTGCAAGTTTTGTTCTCTGTCATTGCAGTTTGCTATTGATTAATTGAAAGAAACATTAAAAGTACTTATAAAAGGTCTTCAGTGACCTTCAGTATCCTGCAGATTTAAATTCAAGAGACATAAACCAGATTTTAGCAAGCTGTAACTCTTCAAACAAGTAACAGAGCACGACCTTGAATGGATTATTGCATCTTACAATGAATGAGCCATGTGGAGAGGAGGTGAGGCTGTTATTGTGTATTGACTGATGGAGTTTTCTTACAATATTTGATTCAGTGTAGATGTTGATGTCAGATGATGAATCTGCCTTTCCTGAAGCACTGGTGTTGTTATTTACATTACTTAGTTCCTACCTAAACTTTGTCACCTTTGGGGCCTCAAATAGTCCTAAGCATAAATCATTTAGGAATCCTGTTTGTTGAGATTGTGTTTTAGCAACAGATGAAATGAGTATTTGTACATAATCAAGCTGTGAAATCATGTTTTGCAGATTTCTGAAGATGGAAGTTTGTTTTGGCTGGAAACGCTCGGCAGAAAGGTAGGACAAGGCTGATGGTTCTGCTCACTGCTGGGCATCCAGCTTCCCTGTCCAGTCCTTTCCACAGTGTCTGCCTTTAGAATTTGCAAACGTTCATCTGTAGCATTCAGAATAAGTAGATGCTGAAAAGTTCTAACGTAGGGCTTGCTACTGATCCATGCATGAGTGAAACAGAAATAAGCATTGAACAAACTTGTCAGGTTGGTTCAGCTTCATTTGTAATCTCATAGTTGAGCACAACAGGGAATGTATCTTCCGTGGCATTGATGGGTTATTCATGGTGGCATTTAATAAAAATTATGACTATTTTGTAATCCTTACTGGTTATCTTCTAGAATAATTTTGTTTCTTGTGGCCATTAATGTATAAGAACCACTGTAAAACACTTAGCATTCTATTTGGAGAGTGGAGGTGTTTTTCACTTATTTTTAGAACTTGACCTTAAGGCTGAAAAATAACTTTTTCCTTCTGACTTTTGTTCTTTGCTTGGCAAACACTAGTTAAAAACACAGAGATGGAAAATATTTAAACTTTAAACTAGCATGAGCTTTTCTTTTTGTTGTTTGTTTGTGTGCTAGTTTCATTTGTGATGTCAACTCCAGTCAGGGAAAAACGTATAACTAACCTGGCACTGCAGAGTGCAAAACTACTGTTATGCCAAAGCCAAAAATAAACACTATCTACTGCTCAATTTTATTAATCTGTTTTTATCAGCAATACTTAAAAAATGTTATTGAAAAATCTGGAAGGTGTTTCCCCATCAGATAATAACAAGAAGTTCAAGTATATCACTTACTCCTTAATTTGCCCTTTTTAAACAGGGTACCCAGAATTAATCACAACATGACTGAACACTTTTTGATCTACCACTGTGTGTTTAAGCTGCGGTAGAGCAATGATTTATGGGAGTTCTAACACTTAGATCTGAATTTAGAAAGATGGAGAATGAGTCCAAGGAAAACAAGGGTAGGAATGACCTCATTTTGTGGAGACACCATGTCTTGGTCAACTTCAGAAAGCTGTGAAGAAACTAGCTGCATCTTTCTCTGTGCAGTTATTTTACCACTGTCAGTGAAAAGATCCCAGAATCTGCTGCAGAATAAAGTGACTTTGGTTTCTAGAACGTAAAGATACACTGATTGCTGCCTTCATAGGTAGAAGACATCATTTTTAATAGAGAAATATAAATATATGCCTTGGTTCATTCAGTTTAGAGTAAGTTATCAAAAAGCACTGTTTTGTCACCATACTGTCCCACACTAATTGTTGCTGTGGGAAATGGATGTCATTTCTCAGCAAGGAATATTCCTGACATCACTGAGTTTGAGAACTTGCAGCTTCTAAGTGCATGCAGTTTTTGTCTTGTGCTGTAACACATCAGCAAAGTCACAAAGAAGTAACATGCTTCGTGTGGTCAGTTTACTCACCAATCTCCACTAATAAATTAATTATTGGTGACTTTTGGAAGGGAAAACAGATGGTGATGAGCTCTCAGATTGCCCATGTCGCTGAACTTATCTCTTTCGCTTCCCTATGAAGAGATCCAGCATCAGCTGCTGGTAGCTCTTAATGTTTTAAATCCATACAAGGTATTTGGAGGAGTGAGGTTCTCTTTTTACCATTTGTCTTTCACAAACTTGAAGAGTTTGACAGCTTTCTTCTTCTGCCAGTTATTTGAATTTCTTCAGTCCACAGCAAAACCAAAGAAAACAATCAAACTTCTCTGCATTATGGCTTTGATGAGTTAGTTGGAATGCTAAATGAAAGGCATAATTTAAAATTTGTGAATTTTACTTGTAACATGATCACCAGTTTAGAGTATTGCAGCGAGGTTTGTGATTCTAAGCAGCTGAAAGCGTTGGAAAAAAGCTGAGCTCTGTGCAGAAGAATCATGACTCCTCTTGACAGTCTCCCACAGCTCTTCCTGGATGCACATGCTGCTCCCTTGCTGGCTGGGGGTCACATTGTTTTACAAGCCAACTTCACGTGGCCTCAAAAGTGGTTGTTTCTAGGCAGCCCACTATCTCTTCTGAAAAACTGATTTCCTTTTTTTTGGCCTCTGAAAGCTTCGAAACATAGAAGTATCCAGTTATCTAGGTTATGGGCTTTCAAGCAACGTTTTTATTAGGTGTCTGAGTTTTAAGTTTTTTTGTGTGCAGGTTTGTTTGGTTCTGTGTCATGAAACCATCAAGTAATACTTCACTTGGACAGCAGAAAATGTATTCATATTTTATTTGCCTTGTATTGAATGGTTCCTTTTTTCTTTCCACTTACCACAAGAAGCAAACCTACGTGGTTGGTTTTACCTTTGGGTTCACAACAGAAAGTCACTTGCTGTGCACAACATGAGGTGGCATGCTCCAGGCAAGCAGAATCACACAAACACCACCTAGGGAACGTAGGCAAACTAATTGAATGTTTAGTATAAATGTACTCGGTGTGAGAAAATGTAAAATCTGTTTGCTGCAGCATTCCTGTAATATAAAACTAACCCTTGTTTGCATACTGCATTGAACGTGCATGCTCATTACTGCCTGCAGGACTGCACGCGGTTACCTTCAAGTATTGTGCATGGCCACAGGGATGGAAAGTTCTTCCTGCATACGGGAGGTCTGAGGCCAAAAGGAGGACAAAAGCCTTCTGTAAATATCCAAATTTTCTGCTTCTATGACACTTTAAAGACTGAACTACTGTTTTGTGGGGCTTTCCTGTCTGTGGTGTCCCCAAGGATTGTGGATGATACGTACTAATAGATTTCATAATCAAACAGTGAGAATGTGTGATCAAGAATTTCACTGCACTACAGACCAGCCTTTTACAGGTCATGGGTTAGCTTGCAGTTTCCTTCATGTAGGAGCTTTAAGACTTTTTGGGGGTGAATTTTCTTTGGCTGCTCTGGATGGATTTCTCAATCTGCTCTGTGTCTTCTGATGGAAAGTGCTGGGTTTAGACTGACTGAGGGAAAGTGCTGGACTGAGACTCATTCTTTCACAGACAAGAAGCAGCACAGTCTCCCTTCCCTTCAGTCTGTCACCTCTGCACTGCATCCTTCCTTTAGACAAGCCTGGGTGGGGGGAAACGAGAATATCAGCCTCTAAGGACTGGTCCAGTTTCAGGGGCCCTTACTGAAAATGGTGTACTAGCCCCTCTTTGGAATTGGAAGACAACTCAATAATTCTACCCCAAATGTGAGTGGTAAAACTGCCTTGGGGTGTTTTGAGAGCCTTTTCTGAAAGTCCACTGGGGTCCAGATGTCTCATAGCTTTTGTGATCTTGTGAGTGGTTTCAGAAGGAAAATCTGTGAGGGGTAGGGATATGAATCATCCGTCTATCCTGTGTCCATGAAGGAGAAATAAAAACCCCGATCCAAAAAAAATCCATTTAATTCTGGAATTTTCTGACCTATTTTGGTGCAAGCAGATCTAAAAAAAAAATTAAACTACTCTCCTGATGAGTTTCTCATATTGTTTACTTTTGTAACGTTCTCTGTGGACTAGCAGCCAGAAATGACGTCCACCCGTCGTCCAGCATCAGAGAATAAGAACTTCAGAGGAAGGAATGCAACTTCATAAATAGGAAACCACAGATACTAATGGGGAGCAGAGGCAAACCTGCAGGTTAAAAAGTAGTTGCAAGAGAAGCCCATACATCCACACGGCGTGGAGACTCAAAGATGATTTCAGCTCTAGCCTTTGTTTTTTTCCTCTGCCTCTCTTGTCCTTTTTCATCATGTCAGCAGAGAAGAGCAGGTAAGAAGTTCTAATTTTCTCTATATTTTCTGGACTCCTGTGCTTTCTAGGCTGCTCTGAGTATTCTGTTTTGCAGCAGGGAATGAGGAAGAAGATAACATTTCAGCTACATCTGCTGAAGCCTGAAAGCAGTGTTTAGGGATTCTGTAGTCTCGTATGAGACTCGAAGCTGAACTCTCTAAATGTTCAGTCTTAGATTTTTCCCCCACTTTCCCACTGATTAGTGATGTATTTTTAAGGAAAAAAAAGTTATTTGTGGGCAAATGGAAATGTTGTATTCTATAATGACCCACAAGGGACAATTTATATTAATCAGCATTTTGCATGGGATTAAGAAAACAGCTCCTGCAGGATGCCCTGTAGCAGGAGCCTTGGTTATTCTCTCTGCTTGTGCACCTAGAGTAGCTCTAACTTCCAGGAACTTAGCCATGCTTAATTCAACTCAGTCCATTGCAGAAGTTCCACTTCTCTGAACAGCCTGTTAGGGGACGTTCAGCTTCAAGGACTGTGTACCAAGAGATCCAAATATGTGCCTGTGGAAAGAGGATGAGCCCGTAGAGAAAGATGCATAGTAAAAGAAATGTCTGCAAGTGCACAGATTCAGTTTGGGAATTGCTCCTGAGTGGTTAACTCATTATTGTGAATTTGAAACTCAAAACAAATCAAAAAAGCACTCATTTGAGACATATCTTGCTATTTGGAATGGAAAATTCTTCCATAACAAATAACAAAGCTGCTTGAAGCCTTGATACAGAGCTTATTCAAAACTCCTTTTTGAAGTTCAAATTATGTGAAAGCTCCTTGTTTTCAACAAAATAAGAAATGCCTTTTTCATTCACTCTTTCTGTCTTAGAATTTATGGTACCTTCAGTTCAGTTCCCAGACCAAAAACATATTGGAGAGGTTACAAATATTCATCAAGTCCTCTTGGTTCTGTGCAGGGAAAACCCACAAGGCTTTCAGGCTTGTGTGTCACCTGAGTTGTACTCAGCAGTGTGGGCTGACACGCTGCCTCTGCTGCTGGCACATTCTTCGTGCCTGGAGGAAGCAGACCCCCAGCTCCAGTTAATTTTCCCCTGCTCATTTGCCCCATAGTAAAAGATGCTGCTATTCCTGTCTCCATAAAGGTTTGCTTACACTGTAGGCAAGGTGTGACATCTCTTAAAAGATTAATTAATCTAGGAAAGCCTTGAAAACGAGGTTGTACTTTCTCATGGCAGTCAGGAGAATACCAGAGTTGAACTTTCTGTCCAGTTGCTTTTAAATTATTCATATTTTTGTCTATATTTTTAGAAACAGTGAGCTACTTCCATTCATTCTTTTAGGGCAAAGCTGAAAAGCATAGACTAGATTTTTAGCATGCCTCAGTAGATTAGGCAAGTCTAGAATCTACCACATGAGAAGGAAAAGTCATGCATGGATGCAGATGTACCTTTTGTGTCCCAAAGCCACTGCAAAGCTATTTGAAATTGCCACTACCCAAAATGAACTCAGCTTCGTGGAGCAAGAAAGTCTGAACCTTGAGAACAGGCTGTGCAACAGCTGAGGTGCTGATTTTCCACGTCCAGTGCTTGGCAGCACATTTGGGATAGGCTCTGCAAAGAGCTTTGATTTACCTGTGCCCTTCATAGTAACTCTCAGAGCAGTGAATTATTAATTTGCTTCTTTTGGCAGCAAAGGCTTCCAACGTGTGAACTGCTCAGGCTGTGCCAGATTAACAGCTTCCACAACTGCCAGGATGCCAGGACAGTTTGTTTGCTGAGAGGTAGCTGTTACCTGAGTGACAAGCTTGGCCGATTATCACCACCAAGAGCAAATCCTTGCCTATGTGCAAGTCTTCATTACTTCCAAGCAAGCTTCTAGTTAGGAACTGGGAGCAACTGGTGTGGAGGATCCTATGTCTTTAATATTAAACATAAGTTAATGTTAACAGTTGGCTTGTGCTGCTCATAGCTCTTCTGTGTTTTTCCCACCCACTGTGTTTTTGGTAGGAGTTGAAGTTGGGCCTGAAATGCTGGAAGAGATGAGAGAAACTAACCGTGTGTTAATGGAAGTTCGAGACTTGTTGAAACAGCAGGTGAGTGAGAAGGGGATCTAATCCTTGTTTGGTGCTCAACATCAGTCACTGAATCTTCTGCCTTAAGTGCTGAGTTCTGGGACGAGGGGTCTCTTCCTGTGTTGGGTGAAATAAGCCACAGAATTACTGCTCTGAGCACCAGGGTCAAGAGGTGGTCTCACAATTAGCTCTGTTGTTCTGAGAAAAAGTGGATTCACCTGATTGCAGATTCTGCTGCTTGGAACCAGGTCTGCTGCAAAGCGGTGTACATGGAGAACAAACTCTTAAAAGTGAGAAAAAAAAACCTCTCACAGTAGATGTATATTTAACTGGAAAAACAAGTCACTTTTTCCTTGGTTTTGTGGGCACTTGAAATCAGTAGCATCCAAACTTGGAAGATGGAAGAGACCTTTCAGCCATCTATTAGGGTCCAGGAAAGGAAAGTCATATGGAGTCTGAACAAGCTCTGTATTCACTTTCCTCTTGTTGTTTTAGTCCTAAGCCTTTCTGGCTCTGGTGTTTTCTTAGGGAATTTGGAACTTCTTGGGTGCTTAGATCCTTTCCCATTTTAACGAGGAGATGGTGGTTTGTCTGGTCAACTCTTTTAGGTATAGAAAAAGGTTCCGTTCTCCCTTTATCCATTCTGGGAGCTGAGGGCAGCAGCCTCTGCCTGCCAGCTAATTGGAATGGCAGACAGGTCTGTGTGCCAGTGCAAACTGGGCGGCCTCTAATCTGCACAAACATCTGTTGCATTGAGTTACTCTCAAATTTCAGGCTTCTGCATAAATACCCAGTGTTTACTAGGAATCAGGTCAGACAT
This sequence comes from Callipepla californica brunnescens, assembly GCA_023055505.1. NCBI lineage: Eukaryota > Metazoa > Chordata > Aves > Galliformes > Odontophoridae > Callipepla > Callipepla californica. Next base: position 1,073,361 of record JALIRH010000043.1, on the reverse strand, counting down.
GGTTCCTGGCAGCCTGGAGCAATGATTTCCAGTGTTCCCTTCCAGCTTAGTACTTACTCTCCATATAGATTTTCTATTTGTTCTTTCTCTCACTCTTGCCACCTACTTTTTTTTTTTTTTTTTTTTAATCTATGGACTTTTTCTAAATGGCACTTTCAAGAAAACTCTTCCCTAAAAGACAAACTGACATATTTCACTGGGAAGCCAGGAGGCAGTTCATAACATCTTGATTTGTGCAAAGGTTTTCTAAAACTCACTTTTTCTTGATTCGTCATCTAGAGATGCTGGCAGTAAGAACAGCAAAAGAAGTACTAATAAAAGCCCAGGTCTAGTCTCCTGAGCCAAAGGCTGAAGAATTCTCAGCACAAAGGATCCTCTCATATTCATTAGCAGCTCTCCAACATCTCCCCTCTGTCACCCACACCTAATGGGCCATGTTCTGGGGATTTGGGTTAAATGTACTTCTGCATTAACTGTTCAGGATACATAACCCCTGCCCACGATGGAGGGAAGAGAGAATCTAACATAGAATGAAATCTGGCTGCTGTGTGTGGAAGCTGGCAGAGGGACACGAGCGGATGATTTTGTCCAAGTACAAAGTGAAATGTCTTAATAGTGGAAACACGAAGTCCATAGGGCATGTAAGGGTGGTCACACATCGTGCTGAGCATTGGCTGGAGATGGCTTGTTCAGGAAAGAAGCCTGCTAGGATTCCTAAGATTCTACAGTCATGAGAATGTTCGCATGAGACTGTAGCTTATTTTTGCCTGTCCCATATTCCAACAGCTTCTTTTCGCTGCCAGATTATCTATTGAAGAAAGCTTGAAGGAATGGGAGCCTAGAGGAGAATGGAGGAAGTCTGGAATAGGGAGCATTTGTGAATAGGTTCAAAATATCTTCATGCTGAGGGCATTAGGGCCAAAAGATGGTATAAGCAAGGTCAGAGGTGATCTGTGTTTTTGCAGAAATGACACACAGGAGAACCTGCTCCTGACTTTGTCTGTACAGTGTCTGAGCTACACATCACAGTCACAGAATCACCAAGGTTGGAAAAGACCTCCAAGATCATCCAGTCCAACTGTCCACCTACCAACTTTTTTTCCTCGATAAGCCATGTCCCTCAGTACCACTTCTAAATGTTTCTTGAACACCTCCAGGGACGGTGACTCAACAGTTTCCCTGGGCAGCCCATTCCAGAGCCTGACCACTCTTTTGGAGAAGAAATTTTCCCTAACATCCAACGTGAATCTCCCCTGGCACAACTTGAGGCCATTCCTTCTAGTCCTAAATAATGCAGACTTCTCTAGAACTGTTAATTCAGCATCTTCTAGGGAATGACTTACAGCAGAGGGAAGAAGCCACCTCAGCTTCCAGAATGTCTACAACATAGACTTGGGGGTAAGAGTTAATTTGTTTGTCAGTAGCTGTGCACTCTCAGACACCCTGTTTTCTGGCAGTGGGACTATTAGCTTGCGTGGCAGCAAAACTCATCCTTTGGCCCAGTGGTGATTCTTGTTTTCTTCTAGATTAAGGAGATAACATTCCTGAAGAACACAGTCATGGAGTGCGATGCCTGTGGTGAGTTACTGAGTTGAACCCTATATTCAACTGCTTCCTCCATGTGCTTCGTACCTTTGTGTCCAAACAAGTAGTAAAATGCCATGAGACCATCTGCCCTAAGGAATTAGCTTGTTTCACAGCTACCCTGGGTGTCAGAGGGTAACACTTGCTGTCGGTGATGCTTTTTTCTTCCTTTTTTCCCATGGCATTCTGCACACATGGATCAGCATCCCGTGCTGTTCTCGTGGTTCAGTGGCAATTGAAGTTATTACCCCTTTGCTGAACATGGGATGCAGAAGTAGCATTAAAAATCTCATGTATCTTTCCAGCAAATCTTCTGCATTTGCTCACGTCCACAGTTTCTAAAATAAACTTTATTAACAGTTCTGTGGCATGCAGTGCTGTGCTTCTCAGGGTGGCTGTGTTCTTGTGCAGAAAGCTGCCCAGCCACGTTTCCTAATAACCCAGCCCATGGCCTGTGTTAGGATTGCCTGGGAATGCACACCGGCTGTCCTGTGGGATATAGCTGGCTACCCTCGAGCTCAGAGTGGAAGAGAACATCACCCCCAAGAGGCACTGCTCCACTACTCGTTCCATCTAATGTTGTCACCTTCCAAGCAAAAAGGGTGTTTACAGAGAATTCAGGAAACAGGGTCAGAAATTCTCCCATGTACGTCTTGCCCTCTGTTCCTCACTAAATGGTTTTTCTGGACTGGAACTTAGTCCTAATATATGTGACTTTCAGACAGCATGGCTCATGGAGATGCTCTGTTATTTGCCAGTACATTGGAAGGGCGGAGCAAAAACTGTTTCTCCATTTGGAGAAATTGTGCTTTTGCTGGAAAAGAGATTAGCCAAAGCTTCTGGGACCTGTAGTGCAGAAATGCATTCATCCACACCAATTGTTTTAGTAACTCGCTCATAAAACTGTCTTGAACTTTCTCTCTGTTACTTGATCTCTGATTTCCCCACTCGGTTTTGTGCTCTCTGTGTGTTCTCCTATACTCCTTGCTGTAGAATTTAAGCCTCTTTCCATCATGCATTGAACGATGGGGCTCACAGCAGCTATATGTGCTTCTCTTATTATTTCCCAGACAGAGAAGCATTAAGAGAGGAGATCTCTGTTTTAGTGAAGATTTTATTGGTGCTAATATAGGGTTTTTTTTCTTTGTTTGTTTCAGATTTTTAAAATTGAACTTCTAAGCTAGAGGAGGCAGGAAAAATAAGTCCCTCAGGGCAGTGGATGTGGGAGACTAGTGACAACTCTAGCTTCTAGAAAGTTTATTCACAGTCCTGAGTTAGTCTTCAGTGAAGCTTTGGCTTCTGGCCCTCCACAGCGCTTCCCAGACTTCAGCCTGTGCTGTGTGGGTTGTGCTTCAGCCAGGTGTCTGGGACTCTGCTTCCAGTGGGATGTAGATGTAGAGGAACCGGGGAGAGAACTGTTCTCAGTGGAACTCCAAAAGCGAGGGCATTGCACCAAAAGGAGGGCAGCACGACGGGGAGTTTTGGAATAGGAGCAAAGACTTCTGGATTTATTTATTTATTTTGATCTGCTCTGACTCAGAAATCAGTCCAGCTGCTGCTTCTGGCTTCTTTTTTTCCCTCTTTGCGAAGCGGAGCTACAGCTGCTTAACTCTTAAACAGCTACAGGGAAATGTCTGTGGATGAGGCACACAGAAATCTCCTGAGACAGCGGGACCAGCTTCGGATAGGGTCTGGCAAAGATAACTCCTTCCTTAATCTTCCTTTCGTCCTCTAGGCATACACACTGAAGCCACAGGCCCTGTCATCACTGTGACACAGTTTAACAGATGTGTCCCAAACCCCTGCTTCCCTGGAGTGGCCTGCACTGAGACCAGCACTGGCTTCCGCTGCGGACCCTGTCCCCCGGGCTATTCAGGGAACGGGTCCCAGTGCACAGATATCAATGAGGTAAGAAGGTACAAAACACTTTCCTTGAAGTGCTGTGGGTTCATCTTGTGGCTGTACAGAACAGTCTGGCAATTCCTGTGGGAGCTGAAGCTCAACAGAAACATCATTTCAGTGGCACCAAGTCTGATCCTCGCGCTGCCTCGAGCTGTGCTCCATGTTGGTTTTATATCCAGTACAGCAAGGCATTTATTTCTAAGAAAGACAGACTCAACCAAAATAAATCTTTTGGTTGCAGAAAGGTGAGTTTGGAATACTAAAAAAAATCCCTTCTGGCCTTAAAATCTTTTGAGCTAGTGGCTGATGAGTTGTTAGAGATAAGATTTATTATGTGTGGAACAGAATCAAACGCTACCCAAATACTCCTTTATACAGTAAATCGTAGCATGCCACATGCATGGCTTCATTTCTGCCTCTAAACTAGCCCTTCCTAGGCAGATATTGTTTCACTTCTTTCTTTTTTTTATATAAAGTGGGGTATTTAATCATGTTTATTGTCTGTATTCCAGTCTTTACTCAGCCATTCATTTTCCATGTCTGTAAGATTCCTTAGTTCTGTGGTTCCCAAATTGTAATCTTATTCTCCCCAATTAATCCAGCAAGGAAATGCAAAGCCATGTCACCTCTGTAGAATTTACAGCAGTTTAAAAAACCCACTGAAGTTTAAAGGGTTTATGAGACATTTTGAGGCTCATGATAATCTGTTAGCCATCAAAACATGGGAAGTGCTTTATTAATGTAAAGCATTTGCTAGCACAGAACATAAGAATTCAGTGAAAATAATAAAGGGTTGGAGAAAATCAGACAGTAATATCAACTTTGGAATGATAATTGCTTCCCAGAGTAGGAAACAAACAACTGTTGTCTTTCAAAAACAGTTGAAGAAGTTACCCAGTTCTCTGGATTCAGAGACTGCCAGGAAGAAAAGTGTGAAGCTAAGCCAGCACTTTGCCTGGGCAATTGATGTCACCTATGAAGAATTAGTCTTGAAATTTTATTTGTCTTGTCTTGTCTGCACATACTGAAACTTGGGAGAACAACTGACACTGGGAAGCTGCATTTTCCACTTGTAAGGAGAGCCAGTAACTTCTATGCATTTTTGTTTTGTTCTTCAGAAAACAAAAGCACAATAGCTGGATCCTACCCAGTAAGGCCTGCTTTGGGAACTGCCTTCACAACTGCCTCACAGTTCTGTGCAACTTCTTTCTTGTTTACAGTGCAATGCAAACCCCTGCTTCCCAAAGGTGCAGTGCATTAACACTGCTCCTGGCTTCCGCTGTGACCCCTGCCCTCCCGGCTTCACCGGGCAAATGGTTGAAGGTGTTGGACTAGCTTATGCCAGGGCCAACAAACAGGTAAGGCACAGAAACTCCTCCTTCAGAAACCATCACCTCTTTCCCCTCTATTACTATAATTAATTCAAGGTTTCTTGGAGCCCTCAAAAAAACTGGGGGGAACTGCAAGATAATAGTATCATGTTGGTGCTAAGGTTGATAGAGTGACAGGAAAGAGTTGCCAAGGATGTCCTAGCACATCAGCAGCAAAGCTAAGATCTTACCACTGCTGAATGTATGCTGGCCATGTCTGTGACAGGTCCGAGGCTGTGAATCCAGCCTGAGGAATCCCTGATACCAGGACACCAGGGTTGATGCAGCTAGTTGGTACCCAGCCCCTCTTCATAGAGACACATACAGGGGCATTGAAATTCAAAAAACAAACAAACAAAAACTAGCACTTAGACTTACCACAGTGTACTGACAAAAGCAAGAATGGCATGTGCCTTGTGTCAATCAGAGAGCTGCTAGATGGACGTAGGACACAGTCTTTGACCTTCTTGCTCCACTTCCTCTCTTCTATCCTTTTACAGTAAGCAGATACTCTGACAGCTCAGCTCAGAGCTAAGCTGTTTCACCAGGCTAAAATCTCTGGTGACTGTCTGTAGGGTGGACACCTTGCCTGGGGTCAGGAATGTTTCTCAGTCTTGTCTCAAGAAATACTTTGAGCTCTCGTTTCTAGTAAGGTGTGTTGGGAGCTTTGTTTCTGCACCTCATGATGTCCTAATTCTGCAATCTGACATGATACCTGAACTTAATGTCTGTTTTGCTCTTCCTGGGTAGGTTTGCACTGACATCAATGAATGTGAGACAGGTGCTGCCAGAAATTGTGTCCCAAATTCTATCTGTATCAATACACGGGTAAGTATTACTGGAAGGCCTCACACAAATCCCCCTTCCCTGCGCTCATGTTACAGTTAATTCCCTATTGCTTTTTCTCAAAGGGATCCTACAAGTGTGGAGCTTGTAAACCTGGCTTCGTTGGGGACCAAATCACAGGCTGCAAGAGCCAGACAGGGAGACTCTGCCCTAACGGTGAAGTCAGCCCATGCCACGAGAAAGCGCAGTGCATCGTGGAGCGGGATGGGTCCATCTCCTGTGCGGTAAGGCCAGGACTTCCCTGCCCTGGGGTCTGCTCGCTGCCAGTTCTTCTACGCTGTGCTTGCTCTCGTGGGTCTGCCACTGCCCTCTCCTGGAGAACATGTCTTGTTGGCTCAGAATTGCTCCCTGTTAACACCTGAGCTATGGCAACATCTCCCAGTGATCTCAGGAAAAGTGGACTGCTCCTGACTCCTCAGATCTGTTGTGTTATTATTTATTCGTTCTGCAGTTGTTGTTTTCTTTTTTTTTTTCCCTTAAGCACTGTACATTTTTAAGTCTGAGAGCATTACTTGCAGCTGAGATGGGAGACAAATCTGCTGGACCAAAACAAAGTTGTGCTGATGTATCTGCCTTTGTAAATCTTAGAAAGAAGCAGGGAGCTTGTATTTGAGCTGCTTAAAAATGCCATTTGCAGCTGCAGTGTCTCTCTCAGATGACGTTTCACCTGCAGAGCACTGTGTGCCTGGATTTGCAGTGCTTTCTGCTGGTTCTCCCAGGAAGCCTTGTAAAGTTTTGGAGGCCTTACCCCTGGCAGGGGACTCACCAGCAGCCTCGTTTTGTTTCTCTGCTGTCTTCCAGTGCATTGTGGGGTGGGCAGGGAACGGCTACGTCTGTGGGAAGGATACAGACATTGATGGGGTCCCTGATGAGAAGCTGCGCTGCTCGGACAAGAAGTGCCGCAAGGTAAGATGCAGCTCTCACATACTGTGAGAAACTGTCCATCACAGGAATGGGTGATTCTGACCCAAGGGCAGGCTCACTCTGCCTTTGATGCTGTTGAGATCCAGCTTCAGAAAGGCTCCACGACATGCCAGGCCTGCACTGCCCTGCCACTCCATCCTTCTCTTTCTTTTAGGATAACTGCATGACTGTCCCCAACTCTGGCCAGGAGGATGCAGACAGGGATGGCATCGGAGATGCTTGTGATGATGATGCTGATGGAGACGGGATATTAAATGCTGAGGTTTGAATTCTAAGGCATACCCTGTCATACCTAAATGTACTGAGAGGTCCATGTAGCTTTTACATGAGTAAAGAGAACCTGTAGGTCACAGCACGTAATGCTTTCTTTTAAATCTGGCTGGTATGAATACACGAGCTTCTGCAGACTGGACTCTAACTGAGGTCAGTCAGATCTTGGACTGTCTGCTGGACCTGACCTAGGTGCAGCTGATTATAGATATGCCATTAGACATTCTTGTGTCTGCCAGAGGTCCTCACACCCCTCTAAAAAAATAAAACAAAACAGGAAAGAGTGTAACAGTGAAGGGGCTTTAGAAGTAACTGTCACCTGAGAGATGAGGCACCTGTGTCAGTTGGTCAGGCCCTGGGTGGAGATATTTTCAGGTGCTCCTGGGATTCCCTGAACAGGGAGTAGAGGAAACCAGGCCTGGTTGCAGATTTGCTCTGAGCAGCCCAGCAGCCTCTGGTCACATAGCTCATAACCTTCATCTTTCTCACTCCTCAGTAGCATGCTCTCTCCTCAGCAAGTCCCTCTCTCCTGCAGGACAACTGCGTGTACACACGCAACGCAGACCAGCGCAACGCAGACAAGGATAACTTTGGTGATGCCTGTGACAACTGCCGTCAGGTGAAGAACGACGACCAAAGGGACATCGATGGTGATGGGAAAGGAGACGAGTGTGATGATGACATAGATGGAGATGGTAAGAGCAGCTGCAGCTGTACCAATACAGGAACAAGACAGCTGGTCAGCATGAAGCTATAGATCCTCATCACAGGTATCAGCACTCAGAGGTGTATGCTATGCAGGAGAACTTATTTCTGCTGGGGTGAAGGACACTTCTGCTTTTAAAATGTCCAGATGAGCAGTCAAGCCAGTATCCTTCAGAGTTCAGTTCTCATAGGGGTTAAAGATCTGTCTTCAAGATGACGCTAACCATTTTTCATAGCACTTTTATTGTATGCAGTTAAAGCCAAACTTGTTTCAGGCTTCAGAAAGATGTATGACACAAACTGATGTCAGCCCAGACAAGGACAGTACTTTGTGCTGCAATTTCAACTTGTGAAGGAGTACAGGGATATCCAAGTTGTTAGAAGCTGCTGGCTCAAGGCGGTATGTGTCCGGGCTGTGTTCTGGGAGAAAAAACACCACCACTGGCTGGCTTGAGAAACAGTCTCGGAGCTAGTGATGCTGTATTTGCACAAAGCCTGCCTTCAAAAGCCAAAAATCACAACTGCTGTTGGCCTGAAACATACATATTTATTTACAGATTATTTCCAGTGCACCTAGTGCTGTTTGGGTCTTGCCAGTTCCTGCCAGGCAGCTCCCTGCTGGCATGATTTGCTGGTGTAGTAGGTAAACGCAGAGAAGTGGGAAGTGAAGTCTTGCAGCTTGCCAATTAGATTGTTCCTTTCCTGTCTCAGGCCTTGAAAAGACACTGTCTAAATCTTCCACGTCAAATAGCCAAGATTAACTTGGACTTCTGTTTTAATTACGGAGACGTCTAGTTTAGAGGAAAAAGAATCTGTCATAGTTCAGGGAACCACAGACAGCTTCGCCGTCATCCTCTTGGCTCCTCGTTCCTGCACAGATAAGGCTCCAGGTTGGAGCCACATTCCTCTGTTCTTCAGCTCTTCCTAAGGAATGCAGTTAGGAACATTTCCTCTCAGGTTCACACACGGACTATAGTATGCTTCAGAATCCATGAGGATGCAGACTGAAGTATGTTTTAAGATCAGCTGCTGCTGATGTCCTCCTTAGCTACTAGGATATAATGTGAAGTCTGCAAAACGTACACTGAAGTTGAAACTGTTGCCTTATTGCTCAGATTCAACTGTCCCACATTTTTGTCACCTCTTACATCCAAAAGAGGTCTTGCTGCATATGCATTCAGCAGAATAGCCTTGATGGGTTCTCTGCATGTTTTACAGGGATCAAAAATCCAACGGACAACTGTGTCAGAGTTCCTAACCCTGATCAAAAAGACAGCGACGGTGATGGAGTAGGAGATATTTGTGACAGTTGCCCAACAGTCAGTAACCCAGACCAGGTAAGGAAGCACCTCCATTTTTGCAGCATTACAGCTTCCTTTCTCTCACTCAGGACGGTGCCCACACTGTCTGCCTGGAGCAGATACGTGATAACACCCCAAGATCACCACTTGCAAATTTTAACTGCAGCCCTGCAATACAGACAGCCTCCCCTAGAATGTCCTAGTGTGTAGGGGAGCGAGAAAGAGAAGCAGCTTTGCTCTCTGTTGTTCTCTCTTACTGCCCTAATCATCTGGGTTTGGAAAGACAGCTGCTTAAATTCATCAGTACAATGTGCAAGAAGGAACTTTCCAAAACTCCGCTGTCAGCTGTTTCCAATCTGAACAATAATGTCAGCACCTCTCTTGTTTCTCCTTTAATGCCCAATTCTCCCACTGACCTATGTTTAAATGATTCTTGTTTTATTTTCCTAGAAAGATACTGATCATGATCTTGTGGGAGATGTCTGTGACACCAACCAGGACAGGTGAGCTCTTACTGCAGAAATTACACTTGGGTTGTGTGGAGTTTGGGGGATGCAGGGGTGGAAAACTTGCACTGGTAACCACGACAAGTCAGCTTGGCCTTAATTTGTTTTATAATTCAAACAAGGGAAGTGGAATTCTCTTCCAGCTACAGAAAACTTGCTCCTGGAGTTACAGCACAAGGCATAGCAGCTTGCTGACAGCAGGCTTCCTTTTCATTAGCTATCCCTCACAAATTTGTTTGTGGACTACAGCTGGAATATTTCTCATCTATTTGTGAAGCTAATAGCTCAAGACATTGAAAGGCCAAAATCACCAACTTCCACTAGTCTAGCAGACTCCAGCTGCTAGAAAGGGCATGCAAGGTTTTAGAAAATAAAGTAAGTGGATGATCCTTACATATATAATGCATTTTCTTCACCAGTGACGGCGATGGCCACCAAGATACAAGAGATAACTGCCCATCAGTGCCTAACAGCTCCCAGGTGGACACAGACAACGACGGGCTAGGAGATGAATGTGATGATGATGATGACAATGATGGGATTCCAGATGAGAAACCTCCAGGCCCTGACAACTGTCGGCTTGTCCCTAACCCTGGCCAAGAAGATTCAGATGGTAAGGGAAATCTATGTACATGAGCTCTGCTTGGGGGTCCTCCATTCCTAGTAGAGCAGGAGTCTGACCTTCAGATGGGCAGGAAGACCTCTTCAGTACTGACTTGAGACTTAAAAGTTCTCTTCCAGAAGTACTGCTTCTGTTCATAGCACTCCTGCAAGCAGGAGATAAAGCATCAGGGTTTCTTTGCTGATGACAAAAAGGAGGAGTGCAGCAATGCTTTGAACATCTCTTATGCATGTCTGCCTTAAGTTTTACTCATCTAGCTTCTGGCTAGCACAGCTTAAGTGCAAAGGGTAGGGGAAATTGAAAGCTTGCTCATTCTGTTGTCTCTCTCAGGTGATGGTGTAGGAAATCTTTGTGAAGATGACTTTGACAGAGACATGGTGATTGACAGAATTGATGTGTGCCCAGAGAACGCAGAAGTGACTCTCACAGACTTCAGGGCTTTCCAGACAGTTGTGTTGGACCCTGAGGGAGATGCACAGATTGACCCCAACTGGATTGTCCTTAACCAGGTGGGACGCCACTCCAGAACTCGATAGCCAGCATAACCTGTACAAAACTGGATGCAGCTTTCATTGAAAGCCTGCAGGCTTAATGCTACTGTTCAGTAATGCCCTGGTCCTAGACAGAGGCTCACCTCTGGTGTGCCTCCCTCTGCTCATTTAACAAGAAGAAAGTCATTGCACTTGGGTTGGAGATACTAATTAGACAACGTTCATCTTTTACAGGGCATGGAAATTGTCCAAACCATGAACAGCGATCCTGGCTTGGCTGTAGGTGAGGCACTTATTTTTGTCCTATTAAAAAAATAAACTTCTCCTTGCAGCTTTTACAGTGATTTCAGATACTGCATAACGATTCCATCTACCTTCTGGAAAATATTGTTTGTAGTAAGCAGAGTCCTCAGATTTAGTGTAGTAACATCTACCTTCCCTATCTGAATGTAGAAAGAAATTGAAGGGTGTTTCACCTCAGAATGCAGAGTGCTTGTTTTCCTACCAACTACAGGTTACACAGCATTCAATGGAGTGGACTTTGAGGGCACGTTCCACGTCAACACTGCCACAGATGACGATTATGCTGGCTTCATATTTGGCTACCAGGACAGCTCCAGCTTTTATGTGGTCATGTGGAAGCAGATGGAACAGACGTACTGGCAGGCAAACCCCTTCCGAGCAGTTGCAGAACCTGGAATTCAACTGAAGGTAAAGGAAGCACTGACAAAGAAGTCAGCAATGGATTTTGGTCTTCCTCAGCTGCGCTGCTTCGACACACGCAGCGGGGCAGCAGCTGTGGTCAGCTCCTCATCCACACGTTTCTCCACACCAGGCAGTGAAGTCCAAAACAGGCCCAGGTGAGTACCTCCGCAATTCCCTCTGGCACACCGGGGACACCACAGACCAGGTGAAACTGCTGTGGAAGGACCCTCGGAACTCTGGCTGGAAGGACAAGACTTCGTACCGCTGGTTCCTGCAGCACCGCCCTCAAGTTGGGTACATCAGGTAAAGGGTTTACGGTTCCCTTTGCGTGGCTGAGTAGAAGCTCAACACAAAAAGAGAGCACACCCAGCGTAGTCAGGCAGTAAAGAGCAGGGAGAGCGACTGCAGAGCTGCTTATGTGAGGGCATCCATCTGATGCCCGTGTCCTGCACGCTTGTACTCTTCTAGAGCTCGCTTCTATGAAGGCCCTGAGGTCGTAGCAGACACTGGAGTTGTCCTGGATACAACTATGCGAGGAGGACGCCTGGGGGTCTTCTGCTTCTCCCAAGAGAACATCATTTGGTCAAACCTGCGTTACCGCTGCAATGGTGAGCTCATTCTGAAGGAAACTTCATTTTGAAGTACCTCAGTTCTGTTCTTCGTTCCCTCTTCTGATCTACATTTCCTTTTACGCCCTTAGATACTATTCCAGAAGACTATGAAACATTTAAAGTCCAGCAAGACTAACCTGAGTTGTAAACGTCCAACAACATTTGCTTAAAAAAGTGCTCAGCTGCCCCACTGCTGCCTCTGGCATGCTGTATAAAGAACTGTAAGTAATATACCACTGCACTCTGCACAGCACCAAGTGTCACTGCACTATCTGGCATGTTTTCTACAACAGCAACTTTCCTGTAAATGCTACAAAATCCTCTTGGAACAGAAGCATAGACATCAAGTGTGCCTCGGAGCCTGTTCTCTGCACTGCATGGAGAAAGGTGTGCTGAGAAGCTCCTGCAGTAGCAAAATGGTTTGAGTGAGATTAGCGTGGATGATTCCAAGGACATTTTTTCCCTACTCGAAGGCTCTCAAATGTCAATCTTCTCTTTTTCAAGACCGAGCAAATCCAGCACAAGTCTGAAAGGGACACAGAAAGCAGTCTACGTCCGAGTTGCTCACAAAGTATTACAAAAAATAATTAAAAAAAAGCACTTTAGGGAAAGTATCTTTGTTCTGGAATGTTGGATAATAAATGATAGACTTCTCCTTGGTCATGTTGCTTTTTCCTCTTCCCAGACTTTTCCGATACAGATGTGTAAGAAAGAAACCCTCACAAGCTGAATGCAACAGGATGGCTGGAGAGCCTCAGCTGCATTAATAGTTGTGTTGGCCCTGCAGATGCACAGGGAGAGGTTCTCACTCAAGAAGCTTCCTCTAACTGGGCCGTCCTGCCTCGCTGCTGCAGATAAGTGGCAGCTAATTTCAGAATGATAAGTGAAGGCCTTACGATTCAGTTGTGTCATGACACTGTGCCAGAGCTCCACAGAATAGCTGAGCACAAGGGGAAGCTGAAGCCACTGTTGAGAGGTGCTCCCTTGGGCTGAGTACAAAGCTCACAAAGGGCTTCTGTAGTTGGTAACCTGGAAGGCCTTAAGGCTGCAGTTCTGTGACCCTCAGTCTTTTCCAGCTGAGCAGTTCCCTAGCAGCATTCCAGTCTGCCTGAGGAGAAAATAAAAGCCCAGTGCTGGGAGAGGTTTCAGGCAGGCAGCTCACACTGAGTATCCTGAAACTCGCTCATGGGTTCACCAGAAAGGCAGCTCCTGCTGAACACTTCACTGCAGTTCTGTAAGCAAGCATGAGACCGTACGGCAAACACTGCCCTGGATGTGTTGCTCCTGATAAATGTCACCAAACAAGCAAGGTGTGAGCAGAACTTTTCCTTTCCTCCTGGAAAGCTTATGGCTAAAGCCACATTTCCAGTAAGCACAATGGATCTGAATGTCACACTCAGGAGGCAACAGCATAAGCAGAGCTGCAGAAAGAAGCCCGCTTGGGCTAAGGGCTCACCTGCAGTTTGCTGACCACTCCTCCATTCACCATCCCAAGGTTGCCATGAAAACAGTGAGCGGTTCTTTCTCCAAGAGGAAGAAATGCAGATGAGTCAGCCCGAAGTGCTGCACCTCTCACACAGAGCAGCTCAGTACTAAGGGGATGTTCTGTAGCTTCTAAGAAACAGATTCCAGCACAGCACGGCCAGAGATGCGTGCTGCCATGCAGGCACAGCAGAACCACCACCTCTCCCTGCAGCTGAAGTCACTGCACCGTAACCACTGAACTCAGCTGTGCTGGGATTGATTCAGCTGTGATTCACACAGAATACTCAACAGCGTCAGAAAAAGATCTGCTCCACTCAGATTGAACCTGGGCTGAAGAAGCTGTTCTGCCCTCGCTGTGTTCGCAGCATAGAACAATTTTCACTGCTGACTTTGATTCAGCAGTTCCCATACAGCAACAACCCAAAATATTTCCACTCTGCTGACAAACACTGACAGCACAAACAAACAAAGGACACCGCTAAGGAAGAAAAAAGCCAAGCAGGCAGAGACAAAAACATTTGAACTTTTATTACATTTCATTTACAAATAATGCAAAGATACAAAGACAAAAGCCTTCACACACAAAAAAAAAAAAGGTTGAAAAGAATGTACATTTAGTTGAGCTGCTTTTTCACATCATTTCTCAGATTGCAAACACTTAAAGCCAACTTCAGTTTCCACTTTACCTATAGAAAAAAAAACAACACAATAAATAAAACTTTAATGTCGCAGGGACAATGTTTCCAGCGTTCCTGTGCCACCAACACTGTAGCTGAGTATAGGATTGCATATATCAGTGAAATAATCCACAAATCGTTTTAATAGAAAAAGGTAACTCGTAAAGGACAGTATATTATACTGCCTCTGAAAATGCATAAATCTGACGGGTTTTTTTTTTTTCCCAAGCTCAACGAACTACAGAAAGTTGTTTTTAGCTGCCAGTCTGTGAGAGAAGCTGCCAAAAGCAGCTGTATTTAATGGTATTAAAATCAAACCCTCCCTCCGTCAGCACTGATACGTTTAACTTCCACTTCTACGAGGAATCCCTCCACGCATGGGGGCTGTGGTAGGGTAACAAGAGAAAGCAGCTACAAGTCCTAATTCCTCCCGAAAGAAAACCTCGGTATCTACTGCCTTACTAGTGGCTAGCTGGCTGAAATACAATAGTTTAATTGCTGCGCTGTATAATGCTGAGCAAAACCCGGTGGGTGTGGGTACGGTACAGACACGCGGATATCGCCGGGGTGAAGCGCTCATGGCCACGGACACTCAGGATCCAGTACGGAAAGGGAGTTCTGTTGGAGCAAGCCCTGTCCCCCACGCTTTGCTCCGTGAGTCGTGTAACTGCCACGGTCATCACCTCCTCTGCAAACAGAGGAGTTTAGCTGCTCATCTTCCCCGGGTTCAGCGGTGGAGCCCCGCACTCTGCCCTCTCCTGTCAGACTGAGGCTCCTAACGTGGCACATAATATCTGCTCACTGCTGCTTCTCGGCCTTGACCAAGAGCCAGAGCACTTGGCTGCTTCTGAGCCTCTGCATGGCAGAACTCAGCTCCACTCCCAGCCCCACGCCTGCCCAGTTCCTGCAGGAAACACCGACACTCCGCGGCCACGGCTGCGCAATCCCGAGCTCAAAATACACCGAGACCTTCTGCCCCATTTTCCCAAACCTCGGCATAAAAATAACGTGTACTGACCCATCCATAGGACGTCCAAACGAAGTGCTCCACCACAGACACCGCAGCTCAGAGGCAGAACGAGACCAGCACTCTGTGGGCAGATGCCGAACGAGAGCCAGCAGTGCTGAACCCAACGGTGTCGCCCCATTATCACCACCAAAACCCCTCACCCCGGGCTCCCCCTCCCCATGACGATTCTCAGCTCATTGAGGGAAGAACTACTGCACATTTAAGGCAAGAGCTGCAGGACGGATGGATCTGCTCAGGGCTGAGGCGGAGATCAGCGCCCGCTGCGCAGCCCTCCATCCCACGCTGAGAGCTGTCTGTCCACGTCTGTTTACTGCAGGATATTCTAAAGCAAACCAGGAGATGAAATGTGGATAATATCTGTTTAACTGTGTCCCCCCTCTGCCCCCCCAAAGCCTCCTGGGGTTATGTAAACACGGGGTGGAAGAGCACAACACCGCAGGGCAGCGGCGCCCGCTGGTCCCTCCCGCTCTCATCCCCCACAATAAAGCTAAGAAACACGCCACGAAAGAAAACCCGACCCAACGTACAGAACGACCCGACGACTTCAACAGCAAAAAAAAAGCCACAGCGATGCAACGTGTCCACTTAAGCCACAGCCAGGGGAGGGCCAGGAGCATCGGCCCCGGTCTCGGTCCGCTCATTCCGGGTGGCACAGACACGGGGACAAAACAGCAACCGACGGTGAAGACTTCCACGCCAACACAGCTCTAAACCAACCCCACACAACGGGCAGCACGCAGCAGATGGCACCGCGAGCACAGTGCCCGCAGGGAAACACCACCAAGCTTAAATGGAACAGAAAGCCCCACCCGAGAGCTGTGCATGGGCTGAAGGCAGGAAAATCAAGCAGCGCTGTCCCTGCAGAGCTGGGGATGGAACGCACAGAGCTCCGCGGGGCGCTCGCAGCCGTCGGACTCCAACACGGAGGCAGAATACTGAAACAGAACCGAGTGCTGAATAAAGCAGACGGTGCTTTCTGCCACATCTCTGTGCTCTCCTCACCGGGCTCCTTCCCCGCTGCGGCGGCGGACTCTTCCCATCCCCAGAGCAGAAAATAAAGAGCAAACCCTTCCCCAGCAGCAGCATGGGGCCATGTGAGGAGAGGGAAAGGAGAGGAGAGGAGCCAGGCTGCCCCAGCACAACACTGCCCCGTTTCCTGAAAGCAAAGGGCGGAGGGGCCCTCTGGGTCGGACACTTTGCACTCGTGGGACAAACACCGACACGGCACAAAGGTGAGAGCTCAGCCCGCGCTCACACCCCACGCTTTCCCTCCTGCACAGACCCTCCATGCACTGCGTGGCCCCTCCACGTCCCCAAGAAAGCAGGCGCTGCATTTACCCCTTCAGGCCTTTTTATTTTGACAAAATTGGTCGAGCCCACGGAAGGCAGTACACACCACAGTTCAAACCACCCCGTCCCCTCCCCCCCCCCCCCCGGAGAAACAAAATAAATAACACGAACCGAGTCAGAGTACGTAACGTAGTGTTTCGCTTTGCGGTATAGAAATCCCACACGACGATTCCGTTTAAAAAGGTAAAAATGATTTATAGTACACAGTCATCATGTCACGGCGGTGCCCGCACAGAAACCCGACGTGCAACCCATGCCCACGCCGCGCGGCACAGAGAAGATGCAGCCAGAAATACAAAGAACAGAACACTACAAATCAACGCTGGGTTTCGTGGGGTTGGGGTTTTTTTTGTCTTCGTATTTAAAAAAGAATAGCGCTGCTCTCACATTTCCATCACAGTGATGGGGTTCTGTGCTCTGGCCCCGGCCGCGCTCCCCCTGCCCCGAGGAGGGCACGGGCTCTCAGCCCCCCCACATTGGGAGCTACCCCTCCTGCAGACGGAGCAGAGCTCAGAGGGCTCACAGTTGGTCCCAAACACTTCTGCCGAGCGCTTCCCGGGAGCGTTTGTTTCTGGTTTTCCTTTTTCTTCAAAGGTTAAAAAATATACGAATCATCTCCTTAAGTTCATTTGCAGCCTTCTTCTGGAATCCATCCCCCCCCCCCGCCTCCTCCTCCTCCCTCCCCCAAACTATTCTGCAGAATTAAAACGGGTCCCGGAGGGAAGGTGCTGTGTACAGAAGGGTTTGCAGCCGCGGTGCCGCTGCCATGCAAAGCTGAGCGAGGGACAGCGCAGACAGCGGATCCACGGGGACAGGAACGTCTCTATGTACAGCGAGGGCCCCCGGCCCCTGCCACGCCACGGGGAGCAGCACCAGCCCGCCTGCGAGCACAGCATGCTGTGAGCTGGAAGCTCCTATCAGTTCCCCGCCGTGCTGGCAGATTCAACAGTCAGCATCAGGAGCTCGATAGATATCTTTATACAAAAGCACGCTGCAGGGGCAGGTCCGTCCACGATCGGATGGGGACTCAGAGCCCCAGCACCTCTGCCATGATTTAACTGGACAAACCCATGAAGGACACCAACGACTCGCTGCCACGTGGGCTCTCCTCCCAACAGACACCGACATTCACGGAGAGCAGAACCACAACGATCTGCTCTCCCTTCCTCATTTACCTCTGACCATTTCGTGGGCTCTTTTTGCTTTAAAACCCATCAGCCCCACGCACAGTGGAGATGCAGATCTCAATGGGGCAGTGACCCACGGGATGAACAAACCCTGCACCACTGCTGCGGTGGTCCCGAATCCAGACAGCTCCATCCAGAGGCGCTGCTCTGCTTCTGTGGTTGTTTTACAATTAAGGCCATTTTAAATGTCTACTTACAGGTCTAATAAACAAGATCTCTATGTACACGTGTAGCTGGATCAAAACACGGAAGGTGTTTTAACGCGAGAGCTCTCGTGTCCTGTGTGGGTGCTTCACGGGGAAGTGAGGCCGGTTTTAAATCAGATCACCGACGAGGACTGACACACATGTGCCACTCAAACAAGAGAGCGACACACCGAGGAGAGCACTCCCACTCACCCTGAACCTGCATCAAAGCGAAGGGCTCTGTGCCCCAAACGCTCCCAAAGCCATCACGGGATCCTCAAACCCAAAAAGCCTCACCTCAGCATCCCAAAACGCGAGCGTGCTGCCGGAGAACGTCCCAGCAAACACCTCCCCATGGGGAGGGACCTTCCATGGCACCGGGAGGGACAGCACAGACACGGGGAAGCGATGGAAGGGAGAACACCTTTAGTGCAAATGGTCAACTGATGGCACAGAGCGAACACACCCGAACACACAGAGCCCAACGACCAGCAGCGTCTGCACGGAGCCCGACTTCTGGAAGCACACACGGAAACGTGGGTAACTCACGGAGAGTGGGGCGGCCCCACGGGGCCCCACAGCGCTGCAGGAACGCGGACAGGGCCGGGCCAAGCACTGCTCCAAGCAGCAGCAGCCAGAAATGAACGGACAGAACGCAACGCCCGGAGACTCAGAGCGCAGAGCCGAGGCAGAGGGCACACGGACACGGCCTGTCTGAAACGGGGACTCCAAGGGCTCTTTAACCAACATCACCACGGGTAATCCACCCCTCTCACGTCATCATCACAGCAGTACGGACCCACAGCACCCACCTGCTCTGCACTGCCATACACCACAACCCCAACGCAGCGCCGTGCTGCCCGGCCCCGCGCCCGCCCTCAGCTCCTCAACGCCTGCTTCCAATTCCAGTTAGTTAAAAATACCTGCATATATATATATATATATATAATATATATATAATATATTTCTGGAATAAAAACACAGAAGGATGTACTGTACAAGTATTACACAGAGCGCTTCCGTTGGCGGTACGCAGTTGGGTTACTTCGCTAACGTCCAAATACTTAAATTAAAAAAAAAAGAACAAACAAAATGAAAAAATAAAATCATAAATAACGGTAACAGAGTAAGAAATGAATAAGAACAGGAACCAGGAGAGCTGTGGTGGTCTCAGCGGCCCAGGAACCTCTCACTGCTCCACACCACACACCTCCTCCCCTCTGCCTTCAGCTGCTTCCAAACGCTCCCATCCTCCCTCCGTGCTCATCAAGTAATGAATTATAGTACTTTTTGTGTGCTCAGAAATGCCATATATATGTATACATATATATAAATATATATATTACATATATATATAATTTTTTTTAATTTTTTTTTTTTTTTTTTTTTTAAGAAAAAAAAAAAGCTTTGAAAATAGTGTTTACAAAGGGGCCATGGGCTCCTCCGCTCGGCCACGTGCACAGTTTGCTCAGGGCATGGGGGGGCCGGGAACACCTGCAGACAAACGGGGCACATCGATCAAGGGATAAGCGCTCGCCCTACGAAGCAGCTGTCACAAAGCAGAGACAACACCACAGGAGCTCCCCTGCCCCCCACCCCCGAGGGCGGCAATGCAGAGATCTGCTTCCCGATGTGTGGGGCGGGAGGGGGCACTCCTGGGCACCCCCTCCCCCAATCCCACCACAGCTGGGATGCAATTCGTTGGAGGGAATCTTTAGGTTGGCTCCGGACCTCCCTCTCCTGCCCGAGAGCACCCCCTTCTAGTGCAAAGGATGAACTGACAACTGAACGCTGGAGCTTTGCTGGGGGGAGGGGGGGCTCCGGAGAGGAGCAGGCTGATGGCAACTCCTTGCTCCTTAATGGCAATGAGTGGAACAGGGGGCGAAACACGGCGCGACGGGGAGCAGGGGTCTGCAGCGCTGCAAGCTTAGAACGACAAGCTTTACTCATTGTACATGGTGTACAGGACAGAGCTCCGAGCAGCTCCGGCTCTGACTCGACTGACCCATGGACTCTCTGCTCCGGCTGATCCAGGAACATCCCCGCTCCCGAGCTCCCGCGCGTCACAGCCGGTCCATCCGGAACGTGTCCTCTGTGGCGGGGTCGGTGAGGACCATGTCTGGGTCGTTCAGCATGTGCAGTCCATCCAAGGTTAAAGGGTCAATTTTGAGTTCATCCAGAGGAAACTGGGAATCCGCGTCGAAGCTGACATCGCCCACTCCTGCCAAAGAGCTGGTCAGTTCTTTCGATAGGCTGGGAGGAGATTCTCCTGTCACTGCGGGGAAGAGGGAGAGAAAGGCAGCGGTGTTGGCCTCACACAGCAAGGAACAGCCTGCTGCTGCAACCCCTGAATCATTTACCCAACTGAAGCTGGAGCTGAGACACATCTGTCCTCGTTTGTCAGAGCACCTCAGCGTCACAGCACGCAGAACTCACGTTAGCATAGCAGCAGCACTCGCGTCTCCCTCTGCAACCTCAGTTTGCATTACTCTCATTGGTTTGAGCCCCGGGCTGAAGTACGGGTTAAACTCCATTTATTTCAGCAACCTATGCAGAAACTGTTTCCAAACGTCCAACCGTGACCAGATTCCCCACCGTATGGAGCTCTGAAATAATCCTTGCTGGCAAGCTCAGGCAGAGGAAGGAGCTCAGCTCTTGTGGACGTGTGAGTCAGCAGCACTCTGCCGGACACACAGCACTGTGCTGGGACGGGGCAGGAGCTGAGCACCGACACGAGGCAGAACAGAGCCCCGGTGGCAGCGAGGCAGACACACGGCCGTGCTCACCTGTCAGGATGATGTTGGGGATGTTCCCGTGGCTGGAGTAGCTGAGCTGTGCCGAGTCCTGCAGGCTGCCGTGGCTGCCCGTGAGGCCCATCATCGCTGCCTGCGAGTAGTTGAGCGTGGAGCAGGGGCTGTACAGGCTGTTGGAACTAATGGCGTTTTCTATCATGTTAAACTGTTCGAGCTGAAGACCAAGGCACAAGAGAATCGTTACTTCCAACCGCTGGGAAAGGCGGCAACAATCACTTACAGAGCTCAAGGAGGGAGAGGGTGCGAGGAAAGGCAGGCAAACAAATTCATCTTTAGCTCTGCTTATCAAAACATCGGTCTGGTTTTACTTTGAGGAACACTTCAGCGACAAACAGGAGTGTGGGGAAACGAGGAAATGCCCAAAGGAAAGCGGTGCTTTCGTTACTGGAAGTGGCAGCTTTAAAACACACAGCAGGAAGGAAAAAAAATCACACAGACGCTTCATGGCACTGCCTCTGCCCTCCGAGCACCGCCACGAGGGCAGCTGACCTGGAGATGTCTGACACGGAGGACATCTGACCTGGGGAAATCTGACCTGGAGGACATCTGACCTTCCTCCAGAGCCCTTCATTACTTCTAATCCAATCAACTCGGACAGGAAACACTCAGAAACATCAGCTACGTTGGCTCAGAGGGAGGAACGGGGACATGGAAGTTGGGAGTGGGGGTAAGAAAAGAAATCCCTACGTGATGCAAACAGAAAATAAGGAAGGAGAATCAAAAGGACAGAGCGTGATCTTACACAGAATAGTCAGAAGTGGAATTATATTTATTTTAAGCTGAAAGTGGCCAAGACAGCTGAAAGTCGGAGATGAATTTGCTCACCTGATGGGATAGGGCATTAGCCTGCCTAGCTGTCATCTGCTGATCATAATAGGAGTCACCAAATACACTCCCCAGAATGGAAGAATGCTGAAAACAAAACAGAGTCTTTATGGTGCAAAGGTCTCAGACAGAGGAACCCACGGCGTGCGAGCGGTCCGAGCCCGCGGCCGAAGCGTCCCCGCTGGGCAGCACCTCCCAGCACTCCCTGCTCCGACCCGGACACACTGCACGGCCCTTCGTGAGGCACAAACACACGAGCAGGGACCCACGAACCGCCTGGAGGAGGACACACGACCACATGAAGCTGCTGAGTCACGGATGCAGACAGCGCGCCGGGCCGCACCACAAACACGGACCGTGGTGACTTTGCTTTTTGGGGAGCTCCTTCTTTCCTCCCTTCTGGTGGGGTCAGCTCTGGCTCACACGCACAGCACGGTGAGCACGGCTGTGCTGCACATCAGAAGAGCAGCAGCTCGGTGCGAGGAGCCCAGCAGAGCTGCACCCTCTCTGACTCTGCCGGCCCCTCCGGCCCCACACAGCATCACAACGCTGCTCAGCACTGCCCTAGAGCTGCCAGCAGACGAGGGATCACAAAGTGCACCACCAGCCCACGAGGGGATGGGCTCCGTAAAACTGATTTGCGTGGGGAGTTGGCATAACCTCGGGGGAGGGGGGGGAAGACAACAGAGCACCTTAGATAGCGTTTTCCAGATGTTTTAGCTACGTATTTAGGCTCCCAATCTTCTCCCTAAGAACACAGGCAGCACGTGACATTAAGAACAACCTCAGAGAGACAAGGCGGCCGCAGCAGCACAAGGAGAAGCACCGAGCACAGTTTGGGGCACTGGGATGGGGGACACGTCCCCCACAGCACACAGAACAGCCCACGAGCAGCACGCCGCATCCCCAGCATCCTCCAGCAGCAGCACACCCCAGACTGCCTGCAGGAGGATGAGCCCCGTACAGAACTCCCCACGAGAGGAGAAAACCAGGAAAGCAGCAATGTAATACTCCTCCTAAAGCTGACAAAAGCCATCCTGCCTTCAGGCAGAACCCTCCCCGGTCTCATGGGATGGGAGTTTGGGATCAGTCGCTTCTCCTGCACAGCTGAGCCCAGAACGGGGCTCCGTGGACAGAAATAAAGCCCTCATTCACTGCATTCACTTCCCTCTGCAGCTATGCTCTGTCACAGCTAAGACTGCAGAACTACAGTGGGATCCTTTCAACTCAGCGCCCTCCTCAGAAGGAGGTGGAAATGGGCAACTGCTGCTCCCACTGCAGCAGTGGGGTGGAACCCCATCGCAGAGCACCGTGGCAGAAAGCAAAGCCCTCGTGCAGAGCTGTGCTTGATAACAAACACACTCTGCTTCGTTACCACGCAGAGCAGGAGCAGCCCCATCCCAGCACTGAGCCCTGACATCCCACAGCACCTTGTGATGGAAACCTGCACGTCAGGACATCGCTGCTCAGGGGGAACCAGAGCCACTCAGGGTCAGTGCTGGGAACACCACCGTTATCTGAGGACCAAGGTCGGTGTTTCCCTGTCACATTTCTTTGGTGGAGGAGCTCCTAGGAGGAGGGCACAGCTCAAGACCTCCACGAAAGCACTGCTCCCATCCTGAAAGCTCCGGGGAACACAAAGCACAACCGACAGAGACCAAACCCCGCCTGTGCCAGCCTACATTTGGGGCTGCTAACCAACCTCACAAGCCCACGTTGCTTCTCAGCCCTGAAGAACAACAGTTGTTGCATTTGTAAGCACTGAAACTCCCAAAGGAAATCAACTGGAAATGTCATTACGTCAACACTTCAGAGTCCCGGGATAATTTATTGACAACTCTGTGAAGAACATCTTGCTAACACCATCTCCTACAGAAACATTAGATGAGGTCTGTTTTGTCAACAGTTCATCTTCTTGGGTTAATGATGTGGTGACTGCAAGGAGAAAAAGAAAACAAAACCACAAACCCCTGGCTTAAATTATTACCCTAAAAATACATACCATGTATCCAGCATTCAGCCATTCCACTAAAAAAAAAGCAGACTTCTGTCTAATTGGAATTGTACGCCAGGTGTCAGAGGAGGAAAGCACAAGCCACTGCCAGTGAAAAGCCATGCACACACAAAGCTGAGAACTACAAGCAGAGCTTTTCAATTCGTGTTGGAACAGGAAGACCTCCAGGTAACGAGCAGACAGCTAAAACACAGGAACAAATCCAGCAGGAGATGTGGAAAGATGAAAAGCGACTTCTGGTGAATGGACCGTACGTGAGGTGTCACTGCAGGAGGATTTAACCTGAAGGTAACGGGAGGAAAAGGAGCAAGTGCTGTCCTGGCCACACCTCCCTGATGGCATGCTCGTTAGCCAGAGGCAGGCTGCTCCACAATGGGCACTTCTGCTGCTGGAACCAACGTGCTACAGCCTAACAGGTCCTTCTACCTGGGAGCTGCCCCCAAAATCACCACCTGTGGTCGTTTGCTTTTTTTCCTGAGCTGTTTTCCCTTCCCTCAGTGACAACACGCTTCCCCCGAGGGCAGCGAGCATGTGGACAAAACCAAGAGCCACTGAGAAGTCAAAGGGGGAAGGAAACCGTGCAAAATCAAAATTGTCTGGGCTGCCCAAGTGCTCTCCAGAGCTGGGAATGTGCACAGCAAGGCTGCCTGCAGCTCTGCTCTGTGCCAGCAGCTAAGTAAGCTTGCTCGCTTCCTCTGAGGCACACACCAAATGCAGCAGAACCGGCAGACAAAAAGTTAAGAAATAATTAAGCAAGGGTTAGGGAAAATGCAGGCAGCCATGACACCTGGCTCTGTGCTGAGCTCTGGGGCCCTTCTGGGGCTGAAGGCAAAGAGGGGAACCAGGAAGGGCAGCACTTATTTAGACAGGATCCTCCTGCCAGCCTTAATCGTTCCATCATGAAACAGAAAATGGATTTTCCACCCCTGCTGCGATGCTCTGTAAGAATTTTGTTCCTACAGGTGGGATCTGGGAACGGGGCAGCCCCACGGATCCACTCACAAGCTTCCCCCTCTCCCTCCCACCCTCACCTTCAGCTCCTGCACAGCACTGCTCACTGACAGCATCCCCTGCAGGTGCTGTCTGCCCCAGAGAAGTGACAGAGCACAGCAGTGTCCCAGGAAGCAGCTTGGGTCAACAGAAAGGCAGTTCACCAACTATTGAAAAACTCTGGAACGGAATGAAACCGCACACGAGATGAGACATCGGTAATGCATGAGGCACACACACTCACAGTGCAGTGAGACAACTATGGGTCAGTAATGGAGAGACTCAACTAAAACAGACACGAGAAGCAAGGCCTGTGGAAGCACAGAGTCCCTTACTTGAGGGGAGCTGCCAGGAGAGAAGCCTTGATTGGAGACAGGAGAGGTGGGAGACTGGTTGGCTGGGGAGCCAGCATTACTGCGGTACTGCTGGAGTGAAGCCTACAGAACAACACACAATTAGAGACCACGGGCTCGATGGAAGGCTGGAAAGTTAGCAACTTTTGGTGAACGCGGGTCGAGGAAGCTGGGAGAGACCGTCCTCTTCAGCACTTGTCAGCTCTACACGAAGACAAGCTCACTGTGAGTGCCACAGAGTGGCAGAGTTCAGGCATCTGCACGGCCCTGCAGTGCTACACCTGAGAGCAGAGCGCTGCTGCTCTGCAGCCCAACTGCTCAAATACTTAAAGTCCAATCCAGAAAAGCCTGCTGGGACAACAATCTGGGGAGAAGCGGCCTCAAGATCTCCGAATAACTCCATCTCACGTTACTCTGCCCCGTCTCAAATAGCCTGGCTGCATTACCAAGATGGGGACACATACATAACCTGAGGAGTGAAACCCTCCTCGCAGCTGCACTGAGCCCAGGACACAACAAACATCGCCTGAGAACCCACTCTGCGTTCTGCAGGTCTATATCAGTGACGTTCACACTGCTCTCGCTGTTCCCAAAAATCTTTTTGGTTCTTTTGCCATAAAGAATCCTCGACCTGAACAAACTACAGCTCTCCGAAGCATCTGAACAGAATAGGGACAGCACAGCACCCTAAAAGCTGAGGTGATAAGAAGTCAAGGATGAGGAAAGCAACACCGAAAGCAGAGAACGGGGATCAGAATCACTGTGCTGGAAGCTACACAGGTACACTGGGACAGTGTGAGCACACCAGTACCCTCCACCTTCCCCCTCCTAACCCTGACAGGGAAGCAGCTCCTTCCCAGAAGCACTGACCAGCACAGACTGTTAACATCTCCTCCACAAAGCAACCCACGACCCAACTCACACCGTCACAGCGTGAGTTCCCCCGTCATCCAACTGCTGTCACTGCAGTGCTGCTGGAGCACTGGGAGATCCTTCCCCTGCTCCTGTTACCCCATCCTGCTCCGTATCTGCACCTCTGTGTGCAGAGAGGAGGATGTTTCACACAGCCCACGGTGAAACCAGCAAGAGGATCGCCTGCCCATAAAGCACTCCACGCCATGTCAGGCCCTGAGCGCCGCTCCACGCCCCACTTCTGTGGGTAAGAATGAACTCCTTACAACGGGGATTCCTACATCTGGGAGGTGCAGAGAGCACCCGGCTCTCCCCAGCTTTTGGGAGGTGCTGGTTAGCAGGGTTCTGAACCAAAGCACCGTGTGCCTGCCACACTTCAGGCTGGCGGCACATCGAGGATGATGTGCTGTCGAGCTGCTCCCACCAAACACACAGCTGTGGGGTTCTTATGGAACCCTCCAAAGCCAAGTGCTGCCTACAGAGCACCTGAAGGTGGATTATGTTCAGACTGCACCCAGAGGTGCTCCCGTTACAGGGCTCAGACACAGGGCTGCACCCCCCCGTGTTCCGGGACGGGGTGCTATCGCTCCCAGCCCTGCTCACACTTACCGAGTTGATGTCTATTCCCATGGACGGTTGGCTCTGGCTGCCCGGAGGTGACTGTGGGATGGTGGAAGGTACCGTGACAGAGAGTGGGGGCAGCTGTGTTCCTCGCTGTAAACCGGAGGTCTGCATTAACGGAGTGCTCTGAGGCAGGGTGCTCGCCACCTGGGGCTGCTGCTGCTGCTGGGAAGTCGTCTGGGTAAAAAACGGGTACGGGGGAAGCTGCTGCTCCAGAGACAACGCATCCATCGCCACGGCCTTAAAAAGAAGAATCAGAGTCACCCAGGCTGCCAGGGAACTCCCTCTAACTTTCAAGAGTATCAAGCTCCACGCCAAGCGAGCTGCACTCCGTCAATCTCACCTTGTGTTTTTAAACACTATCTAGAAGAACAGGCAAGAACACATCTCAGGGGATTTCATATCACCCTCAGTGTACGGAAAACAAACACTCTCACAAGCCTGACCAAATGTCCGCATCAGGAACTGGCAATGCAGGCAGTTCTGGAATCACACTCCTGAAATCAGGCTCCTCTGCCAGGCAGCTCCTACCTGAGTGATGGGTGACAGAGGGGAAAGCGTCGGAGACATCTGCTGCGACTGCGGCCGCCTCGAGTCCGCGCCGAGCGACAGCGGGCTGACACTGGGCTGCCGGTGCTGCTGCGACGGGGCCGGAGGAGTCATCCCTGCCAGGAGGGGACAAAGCACAGCTCAGAGGGCAGCGGGCACCCCACAGTCGGACCGAGGTTCCCTACACTATGAGAAATGCGTGGGGTGTGTCAGTACAGAGCTGGCTGGTTCGCTGTGACTTCTGCCAAGGTAAAGAGCATCAGGAAGAGGGGAAGATCCCAGACCTCAGACTGTCACAGTTGGTCAGGGCTGTGCAGATCCCAACGTAGCACTGCCCTCCCTCAGTGCTCTCCAGAACCATAGCACTGCCCTCCCTCAGTGCTCTCCAGAACCACTCGGAGCCGTTCTCACACAAGGAAGGCAGGAGCAGCACAGTTCTGCTCCATCGCTAAGAGCTCCAGCTTCAGGAAGAAGATAACGGATATGCAGTGAGAGCAATCAGAGGGCACTTGTGACATAAAGAAACCCAAACGCCCGTTTAATGGGAAGAAAAACTGGTTACACAGGATGTACACCACTTCTACTGGCACAGCAGCACACAGGAAACATCCCTCACAGCCCTGACCTAGCAGGGGCTGTGGGCACACAGTTCAAGCCGTGCAGTTTTACTCAAATCCAAGACAAAACCTGCGAGTTTTGAAACCTCTCTATTTTCGGCCTCACCCAAGAGGAGAGCTGAGGCACCCTGCAAAGCAATCTCAGGACAATCTAGCTAGTGAGCTGTTCTCCCAGAGCTGCCAGAAAGGAGGAATTCACAAGAGCCTGAGAGCTCCTCGGCACTTGGCACCTGCTCAAGGCTTCCAGGCAGGCAGCCAGGGAGCCAGGAAGCCCGGGCTGCCAAGGAGCCAGCAGGCAGGCCGGCTCACGGTCGGAAGGCAGCCCGGCTTCCCGCATTGTTTGCAGAAACCAGCACTGCCTCACGGAACCGACAAACAAAAAAAGCACAAATGTTGTGCTCTAAGTTTGGTGGCGGTTCCCCCAGAACCTGGCCGGTGTTTTTCCCCACCTTTTCTCGGGGCTGCACAACGCACAGAGCTCCAACGACAGACGCCTTTACATTTCTGGAGATCTCGAGGATAAGGAGAGGAAGGTTCGAGAAAATCAGTTCTAGAAAGCTCAGCTCTGTGTCATTGTTTAACTGCGGGACGGGGTCCAACAAGAAGCAGACAAACCATCCACGAGCACACCCTGCTAATCCACGCCATCCTTCGTAGATCTGGAAATGTTTTCAAAGCAATTACGTACCAAGAGGGTTGGTTTTATCCCGTTTACTTTGCTAATTATGGGTAGTGAGAAAAAAAAAAAGAGAACAAAAAGCTCACCAACCCCTCCTCGTGCACGCTGCCCTTCTCGAGGCTGAGCTCTGTGTGAATGGCAGCTCATCTCCAGAGCTCTGCGCAGCGTTTGGAGACCAGAAAACCACCAACAGCACTGCGTCCTCTATTTGTGCTTAAACACAACAGCTCAGCCACAGCGCTGATGAACCTGAACACAAGTGCAGGTTTGGAAGCAGGGGAAGTAAATCCTGCCCAACAGAGGAAATACACATGTTCCTATTTTTGGACAAAGCCCTTTTTTTTCCTGCTCGAGGAGTCACATGAACACAGCCATCACCAGCAGTTAAAAAAGGCAACCCTACGCACAGCTGTCCTCAGGTGGAGCCCAGTGTGATGGATAAAAATGAGCTACCACCACTTGAGGCCTTTTGCTTCAGTTAACAAGTCCTGAATATCTGCTTGCCACCACGATGGCAGCCCTCCCCTGCTGTGCATCCTGAAAACTAAGGATATTTCCAAAACTGAGGCAATCGAGGTACACAGCCCAGCACCCCATGAAGGAGGAAAGCTATGGAGATTGCTCAGAAGATAACATTTGCCTCAGGCGAACAGGGAAACGTTCCCTCATCAAAAGAATCCTCACCCTGCAAAAAAAATAACATCCTCGAGGAGTGAAAAGCAAAGGTCTACTTAAGGTATTTCCATAATGCAAACGGTGCTGGGATTAAGCACGGTTAATTACAAAGGGGGCAGGCTTTGGAGGCTGTAGTTTGTGCTGTAACAGTCCATGAGCAGTAAGAACCACCCCAGCAGTGCACACGAGGTGTGTGGGGCACTGCAGCCTTACCCTGACTGGCAGTGCTGATGCCCAGGTGAGTCAGGTTGGCAGCAAGGTTCCCAGTGCTGTTGGAGCTGCTCAGGGCAGGGAAGGTGGATTCCTCGGGGTCTAACGGCGTTGGGAGGGGGGAGGGGAAATGGATGTTGGTCAGGTCCGGCAGGGAGCCGCCCGTGTTATGCGTAGCAGGGATCAGGGTTGTAGTGTTGTCCTGGTCAGCTGATGGAAAGATGCTAAAAAAGGGAGAGAGGAAAAAAAGCCACCGCTCAGTCCAAAATTCAGCCCGGGCAGATCCGCACAAAATCATTTTCAAAAAAAGGGAGGTGCATAGACAGAAACATTAACTGGGCTAGCAAGAATACAAAATGAGACATGACAGCCAAGGGCACACCAGCAGCAGCTTTGGCTTATTTCACATCTGTTCCACAGTTAAACAGTCAAAGGCTGTTGCAGAAAACTCAAACGTTCAATGTACAACATTCTTTCCTAAAGATCTCAGCGCTCTCTGAAACGAATTGCTCAAAACTTACTTGATTCCTGGAACTTCACATGATTTAGGTCTTGATGACCCAGTCTAAAATAGAAGGAAGACATTTTTATAGGCAAAGATATTGCTAGGAATTAATGCTTACGACACAGTTTACTCAGAAAATGTTATGTAATTCATTTCTAAGGAAGAGCTACTCTCCTCCACACGAGTGCAGCGGAGGTCTCAGAACAGACCTGACATCTTTGTGCTTTACAGGCCCAGCAAGGCTCGGGTTTCAGTAAGGGTTTCCCCTGACAGAATCAAAATGCACACAAGGAGCCCTTCTGATCTCACGTATCGCGATTTGCTGCTAAACATAGAACGGAATTCTAATCTCTGCAAGAGGTTCACTCTGATTGCCAATATTTAGAGCATTAGTTTGCCTAAATACGTTCAGGAAATGAAAGCTCTGTACTTTGAAACAGGAGATCCCTACCTTTTTAGTGTCCCATCCTTGCTTAGAGAGGGTTTTGTCTGCCTCGGAGGTGGCTTCCTCCATTCCAGGGACAGTCAGCAGTAAAACTAAAACATGGAAACAAAGGGCAGCTTCTCAGAAACCACTTTTCAGGTTACAGCACTGTGAGAAGTCAGAACAAACACGGGGCAGACAGACACTCATCAGTGCTTTAAAAGCCATCAGCCCTGGTTCTTCCCTCTCTCGTATCTTACACAAGTGATACACACTTGTTATGTCTAATGGGCAGCCCCAGCAGGACAAAACTCAAACCACTGCGTTCACCCATCTCAGTTCTTTAAGGAATACATTTCTCCAAACCGATTTAGGAGCTGTGAATGTGTTTCTTGCACTGACAGCAGAAGCAAGGGCCAGCAGAGGGCACCCAAATGGTGAGTGCCGGAGGCTGCTCTGCTCCTCGCTGTACAGACAGGATACCATCTGTAAGCAGTGCCTCCCAGAGCCACTAAACACTCAAAATCGTGCTGCTCTGTGATACTGTGCCTTCATTCCACCCCATGACACCGTGCTTATGCAACAGAGAAACACTCTGAGTGCCACCTGAAGAACACAGGGCTCCAGGACAAGAGCCCCAGCTATTTGGTGCCACTTGTGACAGTGTGCAGGCATTGTGGGGCTGGAGCTCTGTCAGAGCAGCTGTACATCCCCTCCAATACATCCCTGAGGAACTGCACGTGAAAAATCACACTCCAACCCTCAGGGCTTTTGGGACGGATTTGAGCTTTGCACATCAAACCTTTGGTCTCGATGGAAAGTCAGATATCCATCAGATTACCCTGCCAGAAATAAAGTTCAGCAGCCTTTAATATTTCAGAGCACGATCAATTTCCAGAATTTAATTTCTGGAAGCTAGCATTTAATGAAGTTAACTACGTGAAAGTCCTCTTAAGTCATCGATGTAAAATTGACAAATTAAGACCCATATCCTATTGACCTCTTTTCTGCTGCATGTCCTGTGATCCTCCTGAAAAAGACTCTTGTTGAGCTGGAGTCATAGTGCTCTGGTGCAAGGCAGAATCAGAATTTGTCCTGAGGGGAAGACACAAAAAGACAAAGGACAAATGGATCATCAGTTCCTCAAAGTGAGTAATGCTCCACCTCAGATACACCCAACAACTCAGGAAAACCCACAATCGCTCTGCATTAAAAAAACTATTTTTGGTAAGAACCAGGCATAATTTCTTTGCGAAACAATCAATTTACAGAATAAATTAGTCCAAGGTTGAAGAGTAATTGTTTTGATAATGGGATAGAGAGGGATACAGGAAAAGCTGCTTGCCACAGCCAGAAAATAATCTGATATGCTTTGTTAAGATTGAGCCCATCAAATAACTCAGCTCGAGCTGAAAGCTTCTTACACATCCTCTGGTTATGGCAACCTTTGAAAGCAAAGCATTCCTGCAACACAGAGAGGGCAAAGGACCACAGCACCTGACACCTGAATTTAAAGGCCGGTCATCTCAATGAATAAGCGTGCTAGAAAAAAACAAATTCAGGTTTCACATCCCATGAATCACAGCAGTTCACACCACCAGCTGCAGGGGAGAACAACGAGGCCCTGTTGGGCATCAGTGCTGCAGAATGTGCTCTGAAGCCCAGCTCCTGCTCACTGCTGTGCCACCAACCTTCTCCAGCTCGTATCCGACGGAGGCGACAGGTACACGGTGCCATAGGGACAGCTGTCCACGTGATGCACGCAGTTAAGGGGAACAACTCCTCTACATAGATCCTCTCCTGAGGAGGAATTCCCATCACCCTGCCAGAAGCACCGAGCTCACATGAGACACGCAAAGCAGAGCCCTACAGGGAATGTGAAAACTTTAAGAACTCTGAGAACTGAGATATTATTTTGCTCGTTGGAACATTTAAGCAATGGGACAATCGTAGCCCTTTTCCCCTTCTGAGCACCTCATGCCTCCTGAACAGCCAGCAGCCCTCCTCCTCCTGCTCACACCCCCCGCCCCACTGAGCCACTGTGACCGTGGCACACGTGAAGCCAGGCAGCAATAAAAAGCCAATTCATCTTCACGAGCAGCAACGAGGAGCAGCGCCGAGCAGATGTGAAACGGATGAATGGAGTCGCAATGAAAGGCACACTGAACCACTCGCGTTTGGAGCTGCTCAGTTTTGAAGGGAAACTCGGTTTCACAAACACTGCTTTGTCTTTTCCATCAAAGGACCTCAGTCCCTTTCAGCTCCCGCACTCAGAGCTGAGGAGCGTGCTCTCAGAGCAGCGGGGATGGACACACTGGATCATAGCTCAGATGGCAGTAACTGCACGGGGATGGGCAGCAACTCTGCTGCCAGGTGAGGAGGGGAGGAAGAAGTGAACTCTAAGAGCTGTGATTGTGGTGGGAAGGGAGGCTCTCTGTGCTGGCTCACAAAGTAAAGGATATTTGCCTTCCGTGCTTGTCCACAGAGAGCGGGCGGCGGTGCGGCGATCCCAGACGGTTCCTGTCCCGATACACTCGATCCACCAGACCATGGTGCCGGGTTGTTCTGCTCGTGTCCAGCCCAGACGACTGAAAAGGAGTCTGAGAGAGATGTGTGAGGTCATCGGCAGAAAAATACCCACACGAGCCATCTGCCCGGAACTCGGTTACGTCGTACTAAAGGTTCTATTATGTTAAGCAATAAAACCCAGGAAAGAAATGGCCAAATGTAAGCGCCCACATTTTTCCTCCGTTTTCACTACAGCCATGGGAAGCAGTGACCGACTCTGCCAGGCAGAGATGAGATGAGGGGAGGCAGACTGTGCAGGGTCTGCCCCGCATCCATCAGCACTGCTCTGCAACCTTTGCATCTCTGAGACCCCGGCGTGCGGTGACGGCAGCCCGCCGTCGCTGCGTACATTCCTCGGTGCAGCATGCAGCATGCATCCAGGAGGAACATGCTGACAACCAGGCCTGGAAGAACGAGGGCAGGAGAAGATGCAGGACGAAGACGCGCCGAGATCCTAACTCTCACAAGACTTCCTCTCACCTCTCCTTTCGGTATAGTTGT
Organism: Callipepla californica brunnescens; assembly: GCA_023055505.1. Classification (NCBI taxonomy): domain Eukaryota; kingdom Metazoa; phylum Chordata; class Aves; order Galliformes; family Odontophoridae; genus Callipepla; species Callipepla californica. Next base: position 1,040,354 of record JALIRH010000043.1, on the reverse strand, counting down.
TTTAAGGGGACACTGACAAAATTCAGGTAAAAGGAAAAAAATGAAAGCAGTTTCCTTCCTCCTCTGTCTGGAAAAAGTTACAGCCCTCAGCATCTCCGGAGCCTCGTTCAGGACACACAGAGAACCGAGGTGGATGGATTCCCCCTCAATCTTAGCACACCTCTGTCCTGCAGAGCTCCTGCCCATCAGCTCCTGCTCAGGGAGCGAGATGCCCGACGAAGGGCAGGGAAGATGAGCTCCCAGGCCGAGCTGCAGTGCTCTAATTTCAAAAGCCCTTCCCATGTGTGTGTGCAGGGAGGGGGGAGCGGCCAACCTGTGCTCCTGCTTCACCAGCAACGCGTGGGCCTCTGCAGGAAGGGCAGCACAGCCCTCCCCCCCCTCAACGCCAACAGCTTTGCTGAGTCCCTCCACACCATCTGCTCGGAAACCCAACATTTCCTCCTGCATTCAGGTACTGCACGTGGCAAACACACTGCCCTGCCTGCCCTGCCAAGCCACGCCACGCAGCCATCTGCCTTCCACGCTCCTTTTATTTCGCTCAGCTCAGGTTGCTGGGATGATCACACCTAAAAAGAACCTTGTTTTGTGTTTACTTTGAATTGTTTTCTTTGTAATAACTCCTTAAAGTGCCCTCCTGCTATTTGTAACTCTGCTTTCCCTCCCCTACACACACCCAACCTCAATCAGTGTCGGTGGCTGCTGGCTTTCCAGGCACAAAAATCCCAAGCCAACCTTGAGAAAATGGGAAAAGGCGATGAAAAATAGAGCTTCAGTTCTGTTTGGGAGAGGAACAACTGGAACTGCCTCTCTTCCCTGAAAAGTACTCGTGTGTTTGAGACCAGAACCAAAACTTCATGAAACAGGAGAAAAAAGCCCAAACGGTCACAGACAGGAAGGAAAACGCTCAGTGCTCTACAGCAACAGTGTCCCTTTAAGATTTATCAAGGCATTGACTGAAGAAATCAAAAGAAGCGAGGTGGAAGAGGGGGAAAGCAAGGAGCAGTCCCTACCACCCACCCCCTGGAGACAAGCAGCACGTTCTGGGGAACCATTCTTCCCTTCCCAGTGGAGTTTCACATGCAGGCTAAGTGCACATGCTCAGAGATTGCTTAAATCAGGCCAAGACAGTGCCAAAGAAACCACCGTCTGCATCAAATGAGTCCCCCATAAATCAGAAGGAATCGCACGGCAGTGGGTCCGGGGAGGCTGCAACACCAATTCTTGTGCATGTTCCAAACTGGGATGCATGGCAACACCTGTATTTATGTGACAGACCATAACTCCTTCCGAGCTGGGACTGTGAATCAAATAAATACTGTGCATACCAAGGGAAAAGTGTAACATGTGCTAAAATACGTATCTACCTGGGCAAACAGTACACCAGTCCTAAATACGTATTTGCACAAACCTAAATGCTTGTTTACCAAAGAGACAGGAACTGCTCCAAAGGCTTCAGCCAGAGCTCCGTTGTGCTGCAAATGCAAAGAAGCAAGATGCTCAGACACCACCACGCTGCGCAGGGCACGCAGGCTTCCCTGCTCACACTGCACCAGGATCTCTGCAAACTTCATCGCATTTCAGCTTAGAACTGTGACACCCGGGGAGCATCTGGTGGCACAAGGTGTCCTCACCGTGCTGCCCCGCACCGTCGGGCACCAGGAACAGCAACAAGGGATTTTACTTGTGCTAAAATCGTATCAAAACCCAGAGGTTCAATCTGTCCCTGCATCCTGCTCTCGACACTCGGAGATGTTTGAATGCTTCCTCTGCTAGCTTCAGGATGGAATGATCCCATGTCGGAGCTGTCCTGCAGCCAGCAAGGACAGAAGTGCTGCAGTACTTCGCAGGAGGGAACCTGCAGCCCTGAGCCTACACCTGCAGGCCTTAAGTCCAGATACGGACTGCTGTGTGAGGAGCTGCACTGCCCTGAAGTGGCCACGTGCCTCTCCTTTTGTGCAAGACTGAAGCTCTGAAGCACACCCCTGACCTCAGCTGCCCACACAGACTTCAGAAAAGCACCGTCAGCAGTTGCCACCAGTGACTCGTCGTGAAGCCTGCCTCCATCAGAAAGCCACAAGCTACAACATTTATTTCTCACCACATCCTCGCAAGGTAGAAGGTGTTACTACTCCAACGAGGCAAACTAACACGCAATTTTTGATTGCTTTGAGCACCCTAGGCCAATTAAACGCAGAAACCAGGAGTCCCAGAAGTACCAATGTCTAATGCTATGCACTGCACATCATCTTCTAATGCACACAGCAGGATGCCTGTACACACCCTGCTCTCCTGCACCCAGCATCACAGCAGTGCTGGTACACCCCTACAAACACATCACAACCAAGGACAGCAGAGCTGTGTCTCTCCCCAGAGCTGTGTATCCCACACACAACCGTGCTCCATCCACAAAAAAAAAAAATCATCCATTTTCACAGCAGTTTCGTGCTGTGTGGCCATGGTGCTGTGTTCTGAACCTGCAGCTATCAGCAAAATACATCAAGTGAGAGCAGCACTCCAAGCAAACTCACCTGGAAGGGCAGATCCATGGCACTGCTTCCAATCTGATTCACATTTGGCAGCGACCCACCATAGTACTGGCCACGGCTCTGTCCCAGTTGCAAATATTGGGTTTTCTGCAGCTGTAACTGAAAGAAAACAAAGCAGAAAGTGTAAGGGTAACAGAGCTGGTCTTCAGCTGCTTAATTAACTCAATTCTTCCCCATGTTACTGATCACTGTGGATGGAAACCACCCACAGCAGCACAGATTCAACTCAGAGGATACCACAACGTACAGCTGGCGACCTGCTACACAGAGCCTGCGTGACAGTGGACAGTGATGGGGGGAAAACCAGCCGTGGAGAAAGCAATCACATCACCTCTCCAACAAAGGACACCCCACTGAAGCACACAGCCCTTACACCACTCAAACCCGAACCTTTCACTGCCACCTCCTGCACAGGAGCACGCTGCTCATTAGCGAGAGCTGGGATTTCTTTATTAGACTTTCATTAGAGATCTGTCTCACTTTATTATCTCCGTGGCACCAACAAAAACGAACGTCAGAATCGTTTCTCACCAAACCCTGCGTGGTTCAACAGCTGTCCACGTAACACTGTGCTGCCCCCGAAGCCCAAATGTACACCGATGCAGCAGAATTGGCAGCACCACTCCCACCCCCTGGGATGCAGGTCCGAGGAGCTGCAGCTCACAGCTGTGCTTACATAAAGTGCCTCTCCTCCCACTCCGGCAGCTATGCTGCTCCTCACTGTTGTCAATTGGCTGCTACTGCACTCTGAGATGCAAGAACACTCCGAGATGGGTAGCAAGGAATTGTTTAAAGACTGAACGTTCAGCTCTTGGACTAGGTGCAGCGTGGTTGCCACGGCACCGCAGTGTGTACATCAACAAACGTGGTTCAGTTCCACTCAAAGAGATCCTAAAGCCTTCGCCTCGCAACGCCAGAGTTCTGAAGAGCAACGTTTGGAAAAGCACCACAAAACAAAAGGCATCACCCAAACTGGATGTTTACACACGTGTTTTGTTTCTTTACCCTTTCTTAAAGCCCTACAGCTTCAGCTCTGAGGTGGAGCAGAGATGCTTCCAGCGAGGCCGGAGCAGTAATGGCAGCAGTGGGGCTGAGCAGCGCTGACGGCGATGGGAACGTTGTGCTTTGGGGTCCAAACAGGAACACCTGGGACCAAACAGCTCAGAGACCCCACCCAAAAGGCACAACAAGGACCCTCTGCCTTCCACCCTCTGCAGCACAGCACTGCAGCCCCAGCACAGAGCTGCGATGGCACCGCATCAGAACGAGCTGTGCTTTCTGCCTGCTCCGTACATATGTTTTTGTTGTTAAAAAAATGAATAAAGGCTTGCTTGGGATTGGTGCCAAACGTGCAGTAAGTGCTCCAGCAGGTGCTGGTCTCTCCTAAGGAACCTCCTGTAAGATGTGCTGGGCTGGGGGGGGTTGCTTCGTGTTCTTTAACGCTTTGCTCTCCCCCATATGCAATACGTTCAATAGGTTCAATAGGTCTGAAGCTGTATTACAGCCAGCACTGCTGGGTTACCACCCACGTGGCAGCATCACTGCAGCCCAGAGGAGAGGGACAGCTCTCCTGCCACGCAGCTGTCACAACCTGCAAGCAGCAACATTCCCAGCTCAGCTCACACCAAGTGATGCTCCTCAGGCTCCCGGGCTCCGAACGACGACATTTAACACAAGCAGGGACCTGCTCCCATCACTAAGGATGCAGTGTTCTCCCAGATATCAGCTGTTATAGGAACATGTTGATACGAAACAGCTCGGTGCTTCTGTTGAAATGGGGCTGAAGTTTGCTGTGTCTACAGCTGTGTGTGCACGGAGCCTCGAGTTATGCGGGGAAAAGGAAAACGAGGAGGGAACCACGACCTTACAGCACATCCAGCTTTCCTACTGCCTTTCTGTAAAACACACAGAGGAGGAATCAAAGGGAGCATTTGTTACAATGCAGCACACATCACCATCTCTACATTCCTCCCAGAAAGTATAAAGAAGTTTGGGGCAAATGACAAAGCTGAGTGCAGAGCTCAGCTGTCAGCAAGGGCAAACCTGACACCGGGACGCAGAGGATCAAAACCCACCAGCAGCACGTCCCACAAAATGCCCCTTTTTTACACACGAAGATTTGATTCCCATAAGGGCAATAAAAGGGTGGAGTGTCCTTCCGACCAAGAAAATAAAGCTATCTGCTGAACGCAGGAAGTCAGATCTCACGATAAGCGCTCCGTTGCCGGTTTGCAGTTTCCATTCGAAGCTTTCTTACAAACTTCAGCTCTCCCTTTAAAGGCTTTCCCTCACCAGCAGCAAAACAAGCGCAGATGCGAGTCAGAAACGTGCTACTGTGTCCTCACTGGAAATTAAGTTACGTTTAAAGGATTAACTCGAAGTTTTAGAGACCGTATTATGGGTGAACGGTGCTGTTCCCATCCGCTCCGAGCTCGCCATGGCTGCAGGAAGGAGACGAGGGCCCTCACCCACAGCAGTGGCCTTCCCAGGGCACACAGGGACAAATTTCTTCCTTCTCTGCGAGACAGCAGAAGGGAGAGACTCCAGAACTCCCAACGTGGCTTCCTCGTGCGGCATGAAATTAAACATTCAGTTAAACAAACCCTCCAGACAAGGCAGCAACGCGGTGGAATCCCAGTGGAAGTATTTTCTTCAAAGGGAGATTTCTTCCCATTCACAATCCTCGTGTCGATAAGGAAAGCAAACAGGAACATCAGTTAACGTCTACTCCACGACTCGGAGTTACTGCACGTAGACTTGGTGGGGTCACAGCCACTAAGGATCACCCAATTAGCCATCCAGCTACTAAATTAAGATGTTCTTTATGTCTGTGCCCGGGCTGCTTAAAGCTGCCCTATGGTTCACTAAGTGCTCTGCCCTAAGGACTCCTCCCTCGAGTTCACCACTTTTCTTTCACATTCTCAAACTGAACGAATGTGCATTGGGATAACTGCTCATTTAAAGTGACCCTTCAACAAAGTCGCCTAGAATTGATTTAATCGAATAAGGAAGGATTCAGCAATCAATATGGCCTGCCACACCGAGGGAGGGAAAAACTGGTGGGCACGATTCAGCAGAGGTGGCTGTGCAGGGCAGGCAGCTTCCAGGGAGCTGTGCAGCCCTCCTGCTCCTGCAGCACAGCTCCGTGGCCTCGGTACAGCAGCTGAACCAGTAGGAAACAGAGCATCTGTGCTAACCTGAACTTCATTCCGCTGGAAGAGCTGCTCAGGGCAGGAGGGAACTGGGGGAGAACAGCTTGAGAGCACGAAAGGGCAACCTGGGCTGCTCAGCCAGGTCGCTCAGGTACCAAACTGCACACCATGCTTCAGGGCTGCACAGCACAGAACACTGAGGTCTGAGCTCCCTGCTCTCCTGGAAGCTGAAAGGTATGAAAACAACCAGGCAACAGATCCAGAAGAGCAGCAGGGATCTGCCCTCCCTCTGCCACCAGAGTCCCCACAACAATACAGGAGCAATCAAAACCTTTCACAGAGTTCTCCCCCGGAGCTGTGCTGTGTGTGAAGCACTCCTGACACTGCAGCCTGCTGCTGGGTGCTCCCTCCCCCCTGGGGCAGCCACGTGTGCACTGCGGGCATTCAGAACACCCACTGCTCTTATGCTGATGCTTGCATCCTTGCCACCTTCCTATAGAAGGAGGATAACTCCAGCAGCAGGAGATCAGACAGTATCACCAACACATCTGAGCACATCCAGCACAGGAGCACACGTGGGATCGGAGTTTCTCCTTAACTCACAGCACTCCATTCACGCCGTACTCATCACCGAACGTAAGGACACAGTGCCAGGAACTACAGTCGAAATGCTCTGATCAGAGACACTGATTCCCCCAGAAGATGGCCTGGCCACAGAGCCAGATGAAACCACCCAGCACTGCACAGCCCCAACCAGTGCTGCAGACACAGGAAGGGAGCTCTGAAAGCTGTGCTCTTCCCAAAACCAGAACACACTCGGTGTGCTCGGCTGCAAAGCCAGGGATGCTGTTCTGTTACTCCTGAATAATCAACCATTCGTGGCAGCCACGAAAAGCAAACCTGCACACAGAGGATGGAAAAAGCACGGCCAGCTGCCTCCCAACTCCTCCTGGCTGATGGAGACAGCATCCACAGATGAGTCTGTTAACGAAAAAGAGAATCCCTCGCAATTCCTTCTCCTTTGGGCTGTCACAATCAGGAAGAGACTGCAGCGAGCCAGCTCTTGAAAGCAACTTATTTCCTGCAGTTTCAAGTACCGATCCAACAGCAGCAGAGGATCCAAACGCACAGCTGTTCCTCCCAGGAAGACTGGTAAAGGAAATGAAGTCTGAAGTGCAGAGGAAAGGTATAATCCGCAGTGATAGCAGCTGCTCCGTCTGGGCCACTTGGGATTTAAAATATTCCATCATTATAACACAACATTTTGCAAGGGGTTTTTTGAATTTGAGTATGTTTTTCTTGTCATGAAAGTGAAGATTTTCACACTGGCTGGGAACAGACAAGTGCGGACAAGCGGAGCAGAAGTTTCCCTTGTTGCTGCTGCCAATCACATTTGGCCTTACGACGCTGTTACCGTCCTGGTGCAACAGATACTGCAGAGCAGAGCACTACCAAGCCAAAACAGGAAGCCAAACGTCTACTAGAAACTAAGTGACAACTGCCACGAGAAGATCCAGACGGATGGGATGAACCGGACCTGAACCCAGGCTTCCAGAACTGCTGCATCACTGTGCGCTCCTCCATCACCCCAACTGTCATTTCAGCCACTTGCAAATATTTGTTCCATTATCACACTGACGTTTTGGGACACAAACAATTCCGCAGCCAACAATACAAATTTGAGCAAAAACTATTTCTTTTTTCCTTTTTTTTTTTTTTTTAAGGAATGAGAATCTGTCGCAATACACCGGAATCCAGCAGCCACACAAGAGCTGTGTTTGCTCCACAACAAACCCCGCTGGCAGCGGAGCACTGCAGCCTCAGCACTGCTCTGAGCTGCACATGGCTGTGGTTCACTAACACACGGCCAAGGGCTGATGGTTTTCCCTTTGTAGAGACTTTAACAACGGGATGCAGAGCACCAGAACCAAAGGGATCCACACCATGGGGGTCTGTGGGGAGGCAGAACTCTGCCCCTCCAGCTCACGGAGCCCCCGGGAGCTCTCCCCATAAATCAAACTGGGAAGAACAAGACGTGGATTTCTGCCTTAATGGAATCCCCTAGTTAGAGGACAGGGGACAGCAAGCTAGCTAACTTCTGGTGTTAAACACCTGATTTCCTGGGACACGTGTAAGGCTGCAACTCCAGCTGCTTACCAGTAAGCACGAGGTCAGAGAAACTTCACCACACTCGGGTTGTCCTGAATGAGTCTGTGCTTTGGAAAGGAGAAAGGAGATCAGAACTTCTTACCCCTACTGTCCGTGACAACGTGAGCCACATGAGGAAGGCAATCCCCAAAGAAAAATGGTACAAATGTATGTGAAACCGTTTCACTTTTGCAGTCAGAGTGGGGAGAAGGCAAGGCAGAGCCAGCCCCATGGCTCAGGTGCAAAGCATCACTGCTGCACGCCGACCCGAAAGAAACTTCTCCCAACTGGTAACCGTGATACTGCTCCGCTAAAAGCATTATAATCCAGTTAAATAAATTTCATTCATAAGAGATGAAATATATTCTGATCAGCAAAGCTTAAGCAGGGATCGCCTGAGTCCCTGCCAACGAGCAATCGCTGCACTTTTAGCGCTCCAAGAGAGCCAATTATTACTCATGAGTTCATGATGTTTTCTTCACCTTCCTGTTGAAGAGATTATTTAAGACCTCAAATCACTTAACTGGATTGTTTTGTCCTGTTATGAGTCATCTACAAATTCCAAGGCACCATTAGATTCTCCTTCACGGGCTGAAACCAACTCCCCAGATTGCCTCAGCTCTAAAACGTGGAGGAAACGGGGCTATAAAAATTACACCCATCCCCAGACCCCCATCCCCAGGTGTCTTCTAGAGTTCGTGTGAAAGCGAAAAGATCTCACCTCCTCGTATACAATTACTATTTATAAACCACCCCAAATCCACATTACGCTCCAGGCCAAAAACCCTTCTTCCTGTAAATCCAAAGAGACCAAAACAGAGCGCTTATCCGCTGCAGGAAGACAAAAAGAGCCGGGGGGGAGGGAGGGAGGCAGCACGCAACGCTGAACTTTGGTTTTCATTTGTGACTGCTGCTTTTGACACCAGCAGAACCTCCTTACACGCTGTCTGCATTCAGCAGCACGGAGCTGCGTGTCCTGGGGGCTGCAGGCAGAGATCCCCCACGAGCAAACCTGGCAGAGCCTGAGTCGTGGCAACGATGTGGTTCAGCACACAGGCTGTCACTCCGTGCTGGAGGAACGCTTCGCTATCGCTGCAGAACAAAGGTTTACTGTTTTGAGACTTAGCAGTCACAACCGAGTCGCAAGGAAAAACAGGATACAGCACAACTCGCGCCTTAAAATAGTGACTGTTCTTCAGAGCTCCGCTCTATCACCGGGCAGGGAGCCAAGCTGAGCTACAATGTGAACCAAACCTGATTTGCACTGCTTTTAAAAACAAACCAGATCCCATGGCAGTCCCGAAAGCACCGCCCTGCTGATGTGAGAGGCTTTCAGCAGCAGAAAGGCATGCACGTCGCTGGTAATTGGGTGCAGCGCTTTGGAGAGGACTGCATGTGAAGCTCACTGATTATCTGATAGCAGGAAATCCCTCTCTTTCTCGACACAGCACTACGCTCAAGGTCTGATTCTTGTCCTGATGCCTGTTACTTGCTAACAGCACTGCTTGGAGTGGGGCAACATAAGCACCCGCTGCTGGATGGGCGAAACCCCACAGGAGGAATGCCCACTAAAACAAAAAAGTCCCCCCTCCTCCTATTGCAATACCTCAGGAAGACGAAACAGAAGCGGAGATGCCCTCATTAAGCGAGATAAAAATAGCTTTTATGCTCCCTTTTTTATTTTTAGCTAAAGGCTGACAATTCAGTTACGTAACCCCCCACGATGTGTGAACGCCGGGACCAGCAGCGAAGGGGAGCAGCTCCCAGGAGCACGCCCAGCTCCCAGCACAGCCCTGCAGGACGTGCAGCTGTGCCAGCACTGCCTTCAGCAGGAGCAGAGATGACACCTCTCCATCCTCACCCCACTGCAGCTGCACGGCACGGTTACCTGCACCCATCCCTCGTGCTGCTCCCAACACGTGCGACCACGAGCCCTCGTGCTGCAGCTGGCTGCTCCGGGAGCACTACAAGCAGCTGCCATCAAAGCAACGTTCTCTGAATGTGAAATGCTCCCAACGAGGCGATCGTTTCGCTGCAGAAGTGAGAAACCTGATTACAATGAGAAACCCACGGGACACGCGAATCCGAGCAGGCTGGCAGGAGATCACACCAAATGAGTTTTGCTCTCCTCTGCCCTCGTGGAAAAATGGCACGGAGCTGAGGGGAGCGGGGCCTGGAGGGGCTGGGGGTGGAGGACTGCAGGGAGGACGATGGCTGGGTGCATGGAGGAACAGGGGAAAGCCCAGCAGCACCACGACAGCCACGAACACGACCTACACACTCCTGCAAGGAAAGGAAAGAGGTGAGAACTCAACGTGGTCGACAATCACAGTCTTCCCCTTTCCCTCTCGTTTTACCCCTTAATCCTGCACGAGGACACTGAGTGTGCAGTGTGGCACACGGGGAATCCACAGTCCCTAGGAGGTGACGTGCAGAACACGACTGCCACCAACACCCCGTTATGAGGTGGCCATGAGCTCACACCACAAAGCTCCCACGGACAAACAGGAGCTCCTGCAAAGCTCACGTGGCCCAAAGAGCACCAGAGGAGAGCCCGGCAGAAATCTTATCCCCAGATATCACTTACACAGCACTGAACATCCTATGCAAAGCACTGGGGACAAATCGAAGCATCGTTTTAAACCTGAACTCCTACGCACCATCAGATACGCAAATCTTAGCTAATGAGCTCATAAATACTTACAGCTTGGCTGCCACCTCGAGTTTACATGGAAGCCTTTGGGGCCACGTGTCTGTATGGAAGTGCACGTAGTTTAGGCCAGCAGGAAAACAAAGGGAAGCAGCACCAAGGCCACAACTCCTTGCTGCCTCACAATGCACACGGCTGCGAGCTGATGTTCATACAAACATCTTCCTGCCTCCTCCAGCCCTGCCAGCAGCCACACAGCCCGACTCCAAAGCAGCAGCTCCAGCAGCACCTTCACAGCAACGCCAGCAGACACCAGCCGTCACAACCAGGAGTGCTGCCTTCGAGAAGGAAAAGTTGCTTTCCCTAAGCTGCAGCATCCCGTTTGCTGGGGGATGCAGATCGCACATCAGGCACTGAGCACTGATGGAAAGGACCATCAGAGGCTGATCAATGCCCTTATGGAAACTGTTCAGACCAAGAAAACACTCCTGAGCAATTAACAAAAAGAAAAGCACGACAAACATTACGCCTTTAAGCCAACTTGTGGAAATCCCCACTGACCACAACGGAGAACACGTCCACTTTTTGCCCAATTAGCATCTTGTTACTGCTACCATAGAGCGCCCAGAAGTGCCGGGTAATTTCCTGAATTAATGCCAGCACATCGTTCAGGTTAAGAAGGAATCAGCTCCTTACACGGACTGACAGCTGTCTGCAGCACGTTCGTAGCTCTGGCATCTGCAGCTGTAAGTCAAAGCCACCAGCACAACGCAGACGAGGGCAGAAAGAAATGGATGCCTGCCCCTGGAAGCTGTCAGCATCCGAGCTCCGAGCACAGCTCACCTCTGTGCCAACAGCTCTGCAGCTCACCCCGGGAGAAAAGCCCTCCAAGGGGCGAGGAGCTGGCTGCGCAGAACTCTGCTCTCTCACTAGGGGAATAACTTCGAGAAATGCGTGGATGGAAGCATAAAAAAAAGTCACTGTGTCCTTAGAAAAACAACACAAGGAAGACCTGAGTGGGCTCCCAAGCAGAAAGGCTGCCCTGCTGAGCCAGGGCTGAGCTCTGCAGCACGGCTATCAGCTGCGGCTCGCGCTGTTTACCTTGGACAGCTCAGGCCAAGGAAGGAGGGCAGAGTGCTGCACAGGAACAGAGATCCTTTGTGCCCCTGCCAGAGCTCATCCTTACACTCACACCGACTCTCCCTGGCGTGAAGTCTTCCAGGCTCCCAGCAGCGTGCTGCTGTTTCAGCCCATGCAGACCAGAGCCAGGTGCAGATGAGCAGGGACCCACTGCTCCCTGACCCATTTCTAGGCCAGGAAACATGCGAGCCCTCCAGCTGGGGAGTAACAGAGCAGAGCAGCGGGCAGAGCCACATCCAATCCAGCACTGCTGCACAGGAGGAGCTCCCTATGGCCAGGAACAAAGCCACCTGCAGCTGGCAGCACCCAGCCCTGGCTCAGAGGGCTGAGTCCTGAATCCGATGCACTTCTGTCACACCTTTCACTCACACAAAAGTGCGAAAAGAAAAAGGAATTTCTTTTGTATCAAATTATTTTGGGAATCACAGCGACGCTGCCCTCACCATTAGCGTTCACCAGTTTTTAAACTAGAGATTAGCACTGCTGATTGAAGAAGGGAAATGCTGTGCCATTGGCAGCGCTGGAATTCTGCAGCATGCCATGGTTCACCTGCTCACCTTTCCTTTCCTCCACGCTTTCACTGCAGCATCAGCGGGAGCAGCCCACCCTGCAGCAGTTTGTGGAGCTGGGGGGCTCGGGGGGGGGCTCCTTTAGGAGGCAGAGCTGCAAAATCCGTGAGAGGGATTGAGAGGAGCTCAAGCACAGCTCCAGCCTGAAGCCCACGGAGCTAAGTGCCTCCAACAATATATATGATACACAGATAAATAAACAGCCCTGGAAACTCGAGAGCATTTCCAGCTGAACGTGAGCTACCTCTAGAACGCAGGTGAGAAGCTTTAAAAACTTAAAATGCTTTAACGCATGGCTCTTCAGATGAGATCTGGAGAGCTCAGTGCTATCTGTGTCATCTTGCATGGCACTGCCTTATCAACTGCAACTTCAGAAGGCGGCAGCAGCTCTGGCAGAGGGAACACACACACAGCAGCGAGCATCCCCACGCTGAGCTACGACAGCACGGAGAGCAGGCCCTGGTAAACAGCTCAGAAATCAGAGCAGCGCTGAAATTTCACGCTTAGCAAAGAAAAAAAATAAGGGAACAGAACCATCAGCAAAATCCAGGAGTCACACAGAACAAACACCCCCTCTTCTCACCCACTTAGTTACTATGGGACTCGCAGAAATCTCTGGATTATAAACACGAAGGTCCCACTCACAAGACAATTAAGCAGATCCAGCGCTTCCATCAGCCACCCACCTGCGAGGCTCCTCGCAAGCTCTGTGGCTGCAGAAAAGCTGGAATGCACACTGCACCGGGCAGCAGAAAGACAGCACTGCTGCTCCTGAGCCCCTTTGGAAACCACCATCATTTAATTCTCAAACAAATCTGGAGACGTATATATTTTTACCACCTGAGTGGCAACGGATGAAAATAAAGGAGTTAATATTGCACTCTGTCTCGTCTTGGACAAGAAAGAAGTGTTGCAATGCACAAATCTCTGATGGACTCGATGGTTAAATGAGTGCTAGGTTCCCAAGTGAGAAAGCAAGCCCAGAAACAGCACGGGTATGCACAAGAAATGGTGGAACAGTAGTTTCCTGCCTCTGCTGTGACCAGTAACTAATAATACGAGAGACAAGAGGGCAAACAGTGCAAGAAGACAATTACTAATAATGAAAAAGCAACAGAAATCTTGGGCTGCTTCCACACACTGAGTAAGGCGTTTTCAAAGCGACAGCAAAGTGCTGGCTGCCAAACGAAAACGAGAGCAAACAGCAAAGTTGTGCTTAACCCCTCTCTGCTTTTCTGCAGCATTTGAAACACGGATGAAATCATGGAATTCAGAAGAAGTCGACAAAGGAGACATTTTACTCCGCTGTTCGGTCAGTGTTTCCATCACTTCAGTACCCAGAATCCTCAGACAACTCATTCATCCCGGGTCCTTTCCTCAGAACCGGGTTCTTGAAAATGAGAGGGGGTTTGTGTTTGCAACTCCTGGCTGAGAAACGCTCAGATGTGGGAGCAAGCAGGCGAGCACTGCGACTTACAGACACCCCATCCTGCAGAAGGACCCGAGAGCGAAGGGAAGGACCACTGCGGACTTCACATATGAGCTCCAGCCACCGAAAGGCAAAAAGCACAGGAGATGGAGCTGCACAGGCACATTAAAGAACCAGACAAACTGCAAACCCCTCCGAACCGTCCTCGCCGTGCTCCCAGCTCAGCATCCCAACGACGCTCGGCAGATGCTCAGCACAGCCCCGGCCTCGCACTGTGCCTTTGCTTTCCCTCTGCCCAGCAGCAGCAGAAACAAACACCGGCCCTGCCCTGACCCCGAGCGCTGAACGGAGAGGTTTTACTGCACATCCAACGCTCGGCCACAAACAGGCTCCTAAACGTTCCTTAAGCGGTTGGAAGAGAAACGAAAACGCTGAGACGAGCAGGTGAGAGCCGGAGCACACGGCAGAGCTGCGCCAGGCGCGGATCCCGACCAGCTCCGATGTTTGGCAGAGCCGCTCGTTACGCCGCTAATTCCTAATGATGGGCTTTGCAGAGGCAGCAGCCACGGAGCACCGGGACGCGCAGCAATTCGCACCCACGGGGAACAGAACCGCTGACACACGGCCCTGCAGCTCCCGCTGCACCTCCGCGGGGCTCTGTGCAACCAGAGCCGGGGGCCGGGGATCCGTCTGACAGGCGGAGACCCCCCCGCCCAGCTCCGGGCCTGCCTCAGCAGGCGGAAAACACCCCCTCGGAGCGGGGCTGTGGCAGTGTGAGCGATGCAGACCCCTCCCTCAGTCCCTCCCCTGCCCCGAGGAGCCCCCCCCACACACACACAAACACACACACACGGAGCGAGCCCCGCTCCGGGAGCACCGGGACCCGAACCCGCGGCGCTCCGGTTCCGCCGGGCGGTGGGGGCGGCGCGCTGCCCCCCGCCCCGAACCGACAACACCGCCTTCGCCCCCCCCACCCCCCACCGCCAGGGGGCGCTGTTCGCCGCCCCGCCCGCGCCGCTGCCCCCGGGGCCGGGGGGCGCCGCCGCCCTTCCTCCTCCTCCTCCTCCTCCTCCTCATCCCGCCCCCCCCACCACACCCGCTGCCACCACCGGGGGCGCGCGCTGGGCAGCGGTGGGGGGTGGGGGGGGGGGGGGGGGGCGGCCGCGAGCGGTTTGCGGCGCTGCCTCACCCGGTGGGCGCGGGTCAGGCTCAGGTCCTTCATGACCTCCTCGAAGGCCGCCGTCTCCTCCGCCTGCTTCTGGTTGTGCAGCGCGATCTTCTCGCTGAATTTCCGCGGGTTGTTCGAGGCCGCCATCTTCCCCCGTCCGCATCCCCCTCCCCGCGCCGGAGGGGGCGACGCGCATGCGCCGGGCGGGCCGGGCGGGCGGGCGGAGGGTCGCGCTGCGCATGCGCGGCGCCAGGAGGGGGCGGCGAGGGGGCGGAGGGACGCATGCGCAGAGGCGGCGGCGGAGAGCGCGGGAGGAGGGGTGCGCGCCGCGCGTGCGCAGTGGAGGGGCTTCCCTCGACGGCGCCGTGAGGCGGGGGCGCGCGCTGCGCGTGCGCGGTTCGGCGCTCCGGTTGCGGACGGGGCGGTCGCGATGGAGATCGAAGCGCGGAGATAAAAGCGGGCGCTCCGTGCTCGGCCCCGTGTAACCCGGCCCCGTGTAACCCAGCCCCGTGTAACCCAACCCCGTGAGGGTCGGGGCCGCCACGGCAAAGAAATCAGCGCCGCTCTCACGGCCGTTATCGATCACCTCAGCGGCCCCGGCTCGCTCGGTTTATCGGCGCTGATAAGCGGTTCCTGCCCACGTAAAAGCTATAGGTACACACGGGAGGTGGATGGACCGAGCTCAGCAGCTGTCAGCTGAGCAATAAAGGCACGTCCCACAGCCGTGTGCTGCCCTATGGGCCCACAATAGTGTCAGTCGTGTTCCCCAAAGCCATGTCCTGCCCTATGGACTCACAGCAGTGTCAGTCGCATCCCAAAGCCGTGTGCTGCCCTATGGACTCACAGTGGTGTCAGTCGTGTCCCCCACAGCCATGTCCTGCCCTATATATTCACAGTGGTGTCAGTCGTGTCCCCCACAGCCGTGTGCTGCCCTATGGACTCACAGCAGTGTCAGTCATGTCCCACAGCCGTGTGCTGCCCTATGGACTCACAGCAGTGTCAGTCGTGTCCCACAGCCATGTCCTGCCCTATGGACTCACTGCTGTGCACCCAGAGTTTATAACATGGGGAGAGGGAGCGTTGCAGGGAAGGGAGCTGGGACTTCAAGGCCATTTCCCAGCAGGATCGGCCTTGCCACGGCTGGCAGATGTCAGTGTAACCTGCTCCTGTGCTTCTGACCAGGCACAGACAGCCAGCGCTCGTCTTCATGTGTACACGAACAGACACGAGCTGCAAGATCGGTCTGTCACACTAAAAGCACATCAGCCTCGAGATTTAACGCTGGGATACCCATTATCCACATAGTTTTTGCTTGAGAAGTGAGATAACGATAAGAAATCTGCTAAATTGCGCTGGATTTAATACTATAGGTGGTAATCAGGAGCATCCACAGCCCCAGCTGTCACTCTGCCTTTCACAGTGCCAAAAGATTAAGTGCCTCGGATGAAACTTGATCAATTTTCCCCTCTTGGATCTCGCAAGATTGAAGAGAGTGAAATCTCCCCTCTGACGGCTCTCCAGCTCTGGGTTTGTGGGGAAGGAACGCAGATGGCCAGGCAGGAGAAGGGGGGGTCGACTTCCTCTCTTTGGAAGACTCCCTTCTCTTATTGTTTCGCCTGTGCAGCTTTATCAGATTGAATTCCATTGTGCAATCTGGGCCCCGCTTCTGATCTTAATGCCTCTGATTTTAAAACAGTTTGCGTAACTAACTTCTCTTTAATACAACACTTGTGTTTGCTGAGCTGCTTCTGGAATTTCTCACCCACTCACGGCTCCTCGTTTTGGGGTGTGGGTGGATCTGAATGGCTGCTAAGTGCATGACCCAGCAGACAATGTAAATCTTGACTGCATTAAGACATTGGCAAGGAGACATTTTAGATTGGTGCCAGGTTTCCTTCTTCCTCCACTGAAGGAGATATGCCATGCCTTTGACAAAATGATGAGCTCATACCATAAGTATTATTTATGTCTCCTGCCGTCTTCACCTTGAGCACATATGGGGCCATGTGAGAACAACTTGATCTCACTCGAAAGCTGTGATGGGTTCCCCTGAGACAGCAGTTCTATCTCTCCCAGCCTTCCAGACGTGTTATGAAAAAGTTTCTTGTAAATGAAAATCAGAGCTTTGCTCTGAAGCAAACAAAGAGTCATTGGAGGACTGGGGTGTTGTGTTCACATCTGCTTTTGTTGCAAACAACTCCTTGCCGAGCACGCTGCGGCTCCGAACAGCAGATGCAGCAAGCGGGTTGCGGGGAGGAGGCTTTGTTTACTTATCACTTGTTTGGTATCCTCTAGATCCTTCGGAATTGCTCTGGCAGATGAGATGCAGCTACTTCCATGTCCTCCCTCAGAGGCTTCAGAGGAAGGTGTGAGGTTGAACAGCTTACACAACAGCACAGCAGTGGGAGCCTGCGCCGTGATGGACAAGCAATCTGACCTTTTTTTGTTGTTTTTTGCTTACAGACACAAAGATTCGGATCCCTCGCACTTCCTATTAATGTTCCTGTGACTGACGCTCCCATTATCCTCAAAGAAAATCCTGTGAAGTCCACAGAGTCCACGGTTTCAGTGTTGTTTTGAACTACGCTCCAACTTGTGCTTTCAGCAGGAGAACATTTTCTTGTCTCACCCAGCATTTCTACTGTTTCTTTAAGGTAAGAGATGCTCCCAAAGGGCAGCACCTGAGTTAGCCCCTCTGCACCAGATGTGATGAGCAGTCCAGCAAACCAAACCGCACTCACGTGGAAAGCTTGGCTCTGCTCTCCTGCATGGGGAGATCCTTGCTCTGAGCACCAGCATTCCCTGACGATGCCAGCACCATCCTTCCACTTTAGTTTCTTCACCATCCCCTGTAAATTCCAAAATTACAGGGGTAAAAAAAAAAAAAAAAGCAAACACTGACTGCTGAAAGATATTATTCTCATTTCTACGGGGTTTATCTTCTGCTGCTCTGTAATACCTTGGCAACCCCACAGAGGATTCTGGGCCGGTTATTTTTCCCAGAATCAAGGCCTGGCTTCACGCCACACTGAAGCAAGGAGTATTCCCGTGATGCTACGGTGATACGAGCTGATAAAGCAGCAGCCACTTTTCGTCCTTCCAAAGATAAGCCTTGAACAGGAGGCAAAGCCTTCGATGTGGGCACGTTCACAGCCAGCACTCCAAGGTGAGGCACCCTTAAGAATGAAGCACTTTATTGAAACAAACAGGAAACCTGGAAACACTTTTTAACCACTGAGAGATTACACCATCACAAATCAGAGTGAAAGATCTCTCTCCCGCTATCTTTAAGCAGAGAGACGCTACAGCAAAAATACAGTGCTGTTAACCATTTGCTTCGATAGTGGCTAATAGGATTCACACAGTTAATGTGCCTGCCTACTCCTCTGGTTTATATCCCAGTGTAAAACCACTGCTATTTCCAGGCCTTAGAACATACGTTTACCTGCTCCTCTGATGCATTTCTATGCTGAAGGTATAAAAAAGGGATCCGAGGATGAAGGAAAATCCGTTTGCAGATAATGTTTGCATGAAAACCCGACGGCCACTGAGACAAACATGCCAGAGCAATTCGGGCCCCTCTGGAGATGGAGTGGTTTCAGGAAAGCAGCAGTACTGCAAAAGGTCGATTCCTCAGCCAGCCCCACAGCAGTCCCATTTGCTGCCTCCTGTGACTGGTTTTGTTCTCTCTGCCCTCCACAAACCGAGTTCATTTGCACACCAAACAAACAAGGTGCACGGGAGGAACACAGGTTGCTCTGTGAGGACTGCTTTCCTGGGACAGCAGCAGCAGAACACTGTGAGACCAAAGCGTTTCTTCTGTTCTGCAGCCCTGCTTGCAGATTCTTTTGTAGCCTTTTCAAAGCATCTCCTATCCCTCTC
Source organism: Callipepla californica brunnescens (assembly GCA_023055505.1). Classification (NCBI taxonomy): domain Eukaryota; kingdom Metazoa; phylum Chordata; class Aves; order Galliformes; family Odontophoridae; genus Callipepla; species Callipepla californica. The sequence goes on along the minus strand of JALIRH010000043.1, from coordinate 1,021,670 downwards.
CCTCCTCCCGCCACTGAAGCAAAGCAGCGCATTGATGAACTTGCCTACTGGGACAGTTCTAAAGGGCAGCTTGTGAGTTTTGTTCAGAAGCCACGTCCCCACCCCAGCAGGTTTCTCCTGCAAAGTCTGCAGCGCAGATCCAGCTGCTGACTGAAGCCATTTGAAGGCTGCCATTCACATCAGCACACGGAAACTTCACACACGTGGCTTTCCCCTACCTCAGCGAAACAGTTGTGCATACATTTCACAGCAAACTCCACACTGGACTGAAACGCCATCCAAAGAGCCTTACGTGACCCGAGTGCTTTGTGCAACTCGCAGACCTTTGGGCTTGCCTTGAGAAAATGCGTCTCTGAGAAGCTCCTTTGGCCTCTTGGATGGGAGCAGAGAGTCGTTCACTCCAGCTCTTAATTGCTGTTCTGCAAAATCCCCCAAAGGAATGTAGCAACTTGTTTCTCCCTGTGAAAATGGGCAAGCTTCAAGCCCTCAGCTGAAAACCTGCTGAACATCTGGCCTGGGATCAAGGTTTGCTTTTATGGTCGTCCATGCCCAACGGGTGGACACACTTCTGGATTAGTGCTGCCAACAGAAGCGGGGAGGATGGAGTCCCTCCCTTCCCCCTCTTACACCCAGTAAGTGCAGCAGCTGAAAGGACACACTGGTCTTTCAGAAAGGATCAGATCCCACACGAAAAAGCCTAAAAAGCCTCAAGCACAGCATGGCCCCATAGAAAGCAGAGGAAGGTTTCTGCATGCAGCAATGGACACCTGCCCCAGCACGGAGCTCACGAGAGAGCATACATGTGTGCATGGGGAGCATCCCCTGAGTACTACACCTGAACCCCTTTTACCTGGTACATGCTTTGATTTTCTTCCTAAGAAATAGCAAGCGCAGACGTTCAGCATAAGAAAGCTTTCATCATGTGAGATCCTTAAAGCACGCCAAATTAAGGTCCAGACATGCTAACTGCACCACAGGGCAAATTTCTCTTTTCCAAACCTCAGCAAAATTCATACATTCCTTCCAAATCCAGTTGTGAACCACTATCCTTGAGGCACTAACACTGAATGCGGGCACTGACAGTGCCAAGCAGTAAACCTGAGCCCATCAGGAGGAGCACGAAGTTCAAGCAGAGCCCAGGCCACGGCAAGGGGAAAAACAACCAGCCAACCAAGGGAAAAAGGGTGCACTCAGAGCAAACAATGCAAACCTTGTAGGGAGACAAAGATCAGCAGTCTGATAACCATATGTAAAATAGGTTTTTTAGTATGTTTTCAAAGCACTGTGACTGGAAGACATAGATCAAAAAGGTTACACTCCTCTGAAAGGATGAGCTCTGCTCTAGGCACTCCAGTGTTAATGTACTGCAACTCCAGTGACTTCAAAGGAATTGCTGCAGATAGAAAGCAGTGTAGCCAGAAGCACTGGCTGGTAGCCTGCATAAACAAGCAAAAAAGATTTTCATTTTTTTAAGAAGCCATATAAAATAGTTCGAGCTAATTATGTGACAGGGGCCTGGGTGTGAAATAGCAACTGCAAAGCCTCAGGGAGCAAGACAGGAACCTTTGATTTGCTCTCTTTAGCTTATAAAGACTCCTGAATACTTTTGCTCTAACAGCTTTTCTTCTCTCCGTTGTAGGCTGCACACGCTACTCCGGTGCTGCTCTCCGGAGGCCCCCAGCACTGCTCTGTACTAAATCTCAATCCTTTGTCTCACAATCTGAGGCCGATTTCAGGTTGCAGAGCTACACCAGCAGCTGTCTCGAAGCACTGAGCCCATTCCGTGTTCACCTCATGGAGCAGCAGCGTTAGAGCGCTTGAAATCACGACCACCCCACGAGCAAAGCTTAAAACTTCTCTCTGAAACTCCCTGAGGTTGAAATATTAACCTGGAAAGCACTGAGCTCCTGAAGCTCAGTTTGGAACGAGGACCAAAAGTTCTGGAGCCTGTGGGCTGACACCGTGCCTACTCAGTATTAAAAGGCAGAGCAGAATCTAAGCTGTCTCTGCAAAAAAAGAAACAGCTTTAAGAAGGAAATATCTGTGTAACGTACACGCTCCCAGGTGAAATGCACAGTAAGTGAGCCCTCCTTGGAAGGCACTGCTCACCAGCTCTGCTCCTCGCTCTCCTGACGTGCCGACACACCCAGGCTAGACAGTAAATCCATCCAACCACATCAATTTTTCCTGCTCCTTAAGTCACAAGTGGTGAAATCTCATTCGCTTGTGCAAGCAACTGGAAGATTTATCGTAAATAAAAGTTCTGCACATTACACAACTGGCTAAAAATCATAATTAGAGCTGCACTGGGAAACATGTTTTATTTATTCTGACAGTAGTCTGGCTTCAATAATCGTAGCGTGATGAATGTTCCTGAAGTTTGCAGAGTTTCAGCAGCTCCAGAGCTTATCACAGACGTGGAAGTGAAAACATCTGAATAGGTTTGATGTGGTCCTGAGCAGTTCTGCTGCACAGCATCGTTTTACATCAGCACCAGGCCACCGAGAGCTGGTGGGAGTGTCCTCCTTCACTGTAAATCAAAGAAATGAGATGTTCTGCTGCTTCTAAACATCCGAGACCTCCTTCCGAAAGCTGGGACGTGTCTGCACGAATTAGGGAGGTTCTAGTGTGGGGAGAAATGGCAGTGGGACTGCCGAGCCGACAGACCCTCCGGAAAAGGGTCAGTGACACCATTAATAGGATGCAGGCACTCCCCATCTCTAGCTGCTCTGCACCCTGCCAAGAGTTCTAGTGCTTTCTTCCTCTATAGTTTTAAGTACCATTTCAGGCCCATAAAACATCAGAGAAGACAGAAGCTATTATCCCAGCCCCGACAGGAGCCCCTGGCAGGACACGCACGCTCCGTGAGTACCTGCAACCAACGATGCTGTGCTTTTACTGGTCCCCATCTGTTCAAGGGTATTTTAAAATACACCAAATCAGGTTTACCCCGATAACATTTATTGCTGCTCCGAGACTAGTAAATGGCTCCGAGTGCAATCAAATATTTATCTGGTTTTGTTCAATCTTGAGGAAGACAGCAGCCCAGCCTCCGTGCTTCTCAGGCAGAGCATCCTCAGCTGCACTCGCTCCAGTCCAACCACACAGCAAGACCACTCGGATATTCACACACATCCTGATGAACCTGCCACGTTCTTTCAGTGCAGAGAACCAAAGCAGCTTACGTTCAGGACAGCACACAGGTTGTGTACAGAACAGCCCAGAGCCACAGCTATGCACTTCACAGCAGTGAAACAAACTCTTGTATCAGCACGGATGGTGGCCACTTTCACAAACACTTCAGCCAGCCTGTGCTAAATTTAGAGCAGCTAGAACACATCCAGGCGGCGTTATGAAAAATAATGGTTTATACTGCTATAAAAAGAACATTCCAGAAAGCAGGAGAGGTGGTACCCAGCGGCACGTGGTTGCAAGTCCCAGTGAGAGATGTGGAAACTTGCTCTGCTTATTAATTACAATTAGAGAATGGCTTCTGGAGGCAAAGTGACCGCTCCGACCTGAATGAACGCAGAGGTGATGTTTGTTCCTGTAAGGCTGACACTCAGACTGATCCCAAACACACTTCTTCATTTTTTAAGGATATTCTTTTTCCTCTTCACACCTCTCCCTCCCCCGATGTGCACACACCTTAGAGCTTGATGTGAAAAACAAAGCACAATTCCTTATGGCCATCACAGGGGTCCCCCCAGCTGTGTGAGGTTGTTGTAGGGAAGGCACAAAGCAGTGAGTGCTGCCATAGAGTCACCACGGGCAGGAAGGTCCAAATACCATGGGAAGTATTTCAGGGAAGCAGTGCTGGGGCAGTGGCACAGTAAGAACCAGTAATCACGATCTGCAAACAGGAAAGCAAGTAACCTTCCACTGATCTCTGAACTAAGAGAGTAGGCTTGGCATGAACAAATGCAAGCCTTAAAAAAAGAAAGCCATTCGCTGGTAACTTAAAAGATTGTGCTGAGATACATTTCATCCCTCCAAAACCTGCCTGTCATCTGCCAACACTGTTCTTCAGTGCTTCTAGCTCCTACACCAGGCCAAGGGAGCAGAGGACAGAGGAAGCCCTTGTGTAAGAGTGAGAAAGCAGAGCCTGCCCACTCGACTTCAGCACAGCGAACACCCACAAGTGCTTTCCATCCATTTATTGTTGGCAAACCAGCAGACAGACAGAAACACACCAAACGATGCATCGCTGCAACGGAAATTTTCAGCTGCAGAAGTGAACTGAGGGACGCGTGCCCTCGCAGCACAACACACCCAGAGGTGCTTCCATTATCAGAGAAAAATATCTTCAAGTGAATCCGAGGTATGGAGTTCATGCTTCACACAGCCCTGATGAATGATTCATCGGCACAACAGACATTATAGGTTGTGTCTCTAAAGGTTACAGCACAGCGTTTATTTAACCAGCAGAATGCAACAGTTTCTCTAAAAGAAAAGGCTGCCTACATCAAAATCAAACTTCCACGGATACAAAACAAAGCCCTTGAAACAGAAGGCTGATAAGAGAAGGAACCCTAACTTCATTTATCAGCCAAAATAATTAGAAAAAATGGCTTGGAGGAAAGGACAGTTCGAGAAACAACAGTATTCTGTGCAGCAAACACAGATCTTACAAAAACGACAGAGCCATCTTGAAAGGAATCTCTCGATTTAAAACACCCACCGGCAACAAAAGCCATTCTGCTCTTTGACTTCCATCTCCTCGTGAAACAGCATGTCAAGAAAAGCCTCCAGGTGAACCAGCAGCACCCACTGCCCTTCCTGAGCAGAAGGGGCACGCAGCGAGGAAGGCGAAGGCAGCGGGGTCCCGGCACAGACCCCGGGTGCTCTCTGCTTCAGCCTTCACCAGGTCGGCCCAGATGAACAGCTGCTGAGCTCTTATTGCCAGCGAAGCCAAAGAAATTTTTGGCAGTCGTAAAAAAAAAAAAAAAAATCATCGTGCCCGTTTATGTGTAATCAAGTGATCAACATGGCTTTAGTGCTGCGAACCGTGGATGCCCCAATTAAGGGAGAAATTCTGGACAAGAACATCGTGCTGATGTCTGGAGGGGGTGAGGAGGGGATAACTGCAGCGTGATCCAAACAGTGAAGAACCAACAGAGGCCAGAGGTGTGCAGGGGGAAGCACTCCCCTTCTCGGATGGGGGAAACAAAGCAAGTCACCTCTGGAAAGCAAGAAGATGCTTTCACAATCCAAGCACCTGAGCTCTGCTAGCTCCCGCTGTCCCTTTATTGCTTCTGGAGGTCAGTGTGTTCTATAGGTTTTGGTTTGGTTTTCTTTTTTTTTTTTTTTTTTTTTTTGTTTGCTATAAAAACAACGCATCGACACACAATGATTTCTGGAGCTAATAGTAAAAATCACACCTGAACTCTTTTAAACATACCACAGTACTGAGTTACTCCTGAGCTGTCAATGTTTGCAATGCGTAACATCGTTAAAAAGATGGAAAGTTGGCAAAATGCGTTCCCACCCCCCCACACGCACACACACTTCTCAGAAAAAGAGAGAGAGGGAAAAAAAAAAGAGAAAAGCTTTTTCCAGCTGTAACATCTGCTAAGTCTAACTAGCTGACAAGTGCTTCTGATGAAGCACGCTTGCCAGAACACTGCGTAAGAGGAGAGAGGAGGAGGAGGGACTTCATGGCGGAGGGAACGCAAGCTATTTTTCTCCTTCCCTCGCCCAGAAAATGCACGATACCATTTGCAAACAACACACCATCCCAACGACATGCAACACCCGGTGATCTCACGGCCAAGCGTGGCCGTGCTCAGTTATCTCTGGGTCGTTATCTGTGGCAGTATCACAGGAGCACATGCTATCCCAGCGAAGGACTCTGGAAAATGCAGGTCCCTTTCCCACTCATCGGTTTCTGTGTTGTACACCTGCACAATGCTCGTGACGTTGTTCAGATGCCAATTGTAACCCCCTACGATATAAATCTTTTTTTCCAGTAAACAGCAGCCAGCTTCCGACTGACCTGCGCGCATCGGGCTCACTGTGGTCCACTGGTCTGTTTCAGGCACGTAATATTCCACAGCCAAAACATCAAAGCAACGGTCAACGTGGTCCATGCGTCCTCCCAGAGCGTAAATCCTATTATTCGCGCTGACCATGGCATGCAGGACTCTGGGCTCATTCATCGGGGTTTTAAACTCCCACTGATCCACAGCCGGGTCGTAGCAGTGCAGGGCTTTCTTATCTTCCACCGAGATCCCATACCCACCTGATATGTACAGCTTGTCTCCCACCGTGGCTCCGGCGTGCCCCCACGTCCTGCGCTTCAGGGAGCACACGTAAGTCCACTCGTTATTTTTGGGGCAGTACTTCTCCACCGAGGCCAAGCTCCCCGAGCGGTTCCTGCCGCCGGTGGCGTACACCATGCCATGGAGGACGTTGAGCTGGAACTGGATCCTGCTCTCCTGCATGGCCTGGATCCGCAGCCACTGGTTCAGGTGAGGATCGTAACGGTAGCAAATATCAACGGCTCCCTCCCCGCTCCGGTACTGCAGGTGCTGTCCCCCCACAATGTAGACGAAGTTGTCGAGCACGGCCACGCAGGAGTGACTGCTGCCCACCTCCATCTCCGTCAGCTCCTTGAACTGGCGCACGCTGGTGTCCGGCAGGCAGTACACCTTGCAGCTGACGGTGCGGTCGTTGTCGGTGTAGGGAGTGCCACCGAAGGTGATGAGGGACAGGACGTCGGAGCGGATGGCGGTGCGAGGGGACTGCATCTCGTGCTGGCGGAAGGGCAGGATCTGGTAATTGAAGGCCTCCAGCAAGTACTGCCGGCACAGGACGTCCTCCACCATGATGTCGAAGGTCTGGACGTTGTCCACCAGCTCGGAGGACTTCATGAGCGGGAAGCGGATGTGGCAGAGCACCTGGCTGGCGCTGGCACGGCGAGCGGGGTCGTACTCCAGCCAGCGGACGGCGGCGCGGAACAGGTCGATCTCGCTGCAGCTTTTCAGCTTGTTGCTCTGCAGGAAGAAAACGAGGCGCTCCAGGGGCAGGTGGAGGAAATCCTCTTCCTCGGAGATCTGGAGGAAATGCCTGAAGGTGAACGCATCCACCGATTCCTTCAAGGAGGAGAGGCTGAAGGTGGTGGCCATCTGCCCGATGTTGAGGCACGTTTCCACACTCATGGCAGATTTCAGGAACTCTTCGCACAGCTCCACGACGGGCACCATCTGCAGGAAGACAGCAGCTCCCAGCACATCCTGAATGCAGTCGAGATCAAGAGTCACTTCGGCACTGTATGCGAAGTCTATGATGTGCTTCAGGCCCTTTGCAGATACACCTTTCAGTTCGATCACATCTTGGCTGGCTTCTCTCATCCCGCCTGTGAACATCGCCCTGGAGGTCAAGAACACAAACACAAATTTCCCCCTCTTAAATCACATGTAAATGATGTATTACTTCTCATTTTTCTAAACATACTGAACCTCTTAGGAAGGATGGGGGGGGGGGGAGGAGGAATAAATCAAGGCTACATCTCTAAAAGCCAGGAGGAAAAAAAAAAGAGTTTGCAATGACTTATATTCAGCTTGCATAAACAGCGTACTGAGAAGTCACACTCGGCTATCACAGTTAGGATTGTCAGTGCTGCTTTGCTGGCAGTGAAATAAGAATGGTTCCCAGGACACAGCATCAGGAAGAAGTCAGAGCTGTCAGAGGGAGCGCTGCATGCTGCACCAATGCATCCTTGACATTCAGCAGCCAAATGCAACAGCGGGATCTGCACCGGCACACGTTGGCATCCGTAGCTCTCTAACTACCTAACGTTCAACTATGCAGGATTCGTGAGCGTAAAAAGGAATATAGTTTGGGAAGACATCCTCATTAGGAGGTCAGCAGGGCCTTCAGGCACAGCTATCTGTTCAGCCCATTGCAACGGAGGCGACTTATCCAGTGCCTCCAACACTGCCCTCACAACACAATTCACGGAAGGCTTTGGGATCACCACAGCCCCTCCTCTCCAACGCTCCTTCCCAACGCCTTCAGAAAACAGGAGTTGCAACCAGCTCAGAAAACGTCTGTTATGTTGCAGTAGGACAGCAGGGGGCTGGAAGGCAATTAAAAATCATAATAAAAAAAAAAACAACAACGGTTTTCTTACAGCACAGCTGCAAGCACATCAGTTGACCAGGCCACGCTGAGATTAGGCCCTCGATCACCTCCTTGGGAGGCTCCTAAATTCCACAGGAAGCACATACCACGCCGAGCACTGCGCACAGGCATCTCATAAAGCGCTCCTCTGGAGCAGGGCTGCGTTTCCCAGACACGGGGCCTGGAGGCGTGAGGGGGACATCAGTGCACATTTGTTTTTTATAGGTTTACATTACGTTTCAGCAGTTTGGGTTACATATTGGTGGCTTGGGGGCAAAGGTTTGCGCTGCGTGTAGCACTCAACAAGCAGCGGCACAGCGATCCTGCGGAAGGCAGAAGTCAAAGCAGGTTGCTGAAGGGCAGTGACATGCAGTTCCCCCACCCGGTGTCATCGGACAAACACTGCAGCAAGGCTCAGAGGCTGTCACACCAACTGCCTGCGCGTTTCAGCCTGTTTTTTCACCACTGAGAAACCTGCTTGCTCACGTCTGAAAGGTAAAGTCACTATGTCAGAGCTGCAATGGCTTCAAGATACAAATTACCCAGAGAAAATGCTGAACAGACCTTCTTCCTCTTTAGCATCAACACGGGGATAAAGAAATACCTTGGGAACGTTGTCAAAAGACAGGAGTTCCAAGTTTCCTGTCCAAAGCAGGCTAGAAGAACTGCTCCCGTCCAGCACAAACCTACAGAAAGCTACATGACCTAAATAAGGAAATATCTGCACATGACATCAGCTTTCTGTAACCGAGTGACCAGGAACGCTGCTCGCAATTATTTGTCCATACAGCAGATGAGAGCACTCTGCTGAAATCCCTTTGCATATCCCGTGTCACTGAACAGCATGCTGCCTGATCCCCTGCCCCACAGGAGGTGCAGACATGTGTGTGCTCATGCATTAGCTGTACAGAGCTGGAGAAAAGCATTACTGTGGCCACAATGAAGACAAACCAGCAAATAAAATGCCATTCCTTGGAAAAGGGTTATGGTTTTTAGAGTGCTGATGATACAAATGCCCCAGTTTCACTCCTTTCCCTCCCCTCTCCTGCATAAAGAGTATTTTCAACAGCTAGACTGTTCTGCCATTGTTCCCCAGGACAACCTTACTTAAAGCCACAGAACTTACGGCAAGAAACCTACTCAGCAATTGCATTTCAACAGGGAAAACACGCTAGCAGTGGCACTACATACAGCATTTATGAATACAAACAGTGCTATTAGCATTTGGTGGAAGATCAGCTCCATCATCAATTGCATGCCTGTTAGGGAGAGCGATAAGCTTGGAAGGTTTATGTTACCAAGGGGAATCAGAAGGGAGAGAGAAGGGAACAGCCTGGAAAATGCGAGCGTACATAACACAGACACCATCGGAGCAGCTGAAGAAATGGGATTCCCAAGAGATGTGCCCACATCAGAGCTCCCATGCTCATGGTCACCTGCTCAGGTCAGGAAGGAACCTACAAGGGACTGCTGAATGGAGAGAGAGACCCCCAAGTCTCAGAACTGTTATAAAAGACTTCAACAGAGGCGAGATGGATGAACTCAATTTGCACTTCACACTGAACTCCCTGGTCTTCAATTGGTTCGTTTGGCAAAGGAAGCTCGTCTGCATGCTTTGGCTTTCTACGGACACAGAAAGGGACAGTTGTTCACCATGGGATGGGGAACACATCCTCCTCGAGGTGGCTTCAAGACCTGCCCTTGACCCACTGATATCTGTGGTGCAAACCATACCTCACAGGGGCTGTGTGTGGGAGTGATGCTGGGGCACGGTGGGGAGGTCAGGGTAGGAGAGGATGGGGAAACAGAAACCAAGGGGAGAGGTAACAATGCCTGCTTCCCTATCAGATTCTCACCTGAAATAGTCACTGCAGGCAGCCAAGACAACTTTATGAACCTGAAACACTTCATTATTTATAGTGAGGATGACATCAAGCAGCTGAGCCTGAGCTCGGAGCGAGGCCAGTCCCTGCAGTAGAGTGGTGCTGTGGCCAGGAGCAGAGAACGTGCATTTCAGGGTGCTGTTCTTGTCAGCCATGCTAAAAACAGAACAAGAGAGACAGGCTGGTTTTAAATTAAAACAATATGTGGTACACCTACAAAGCATGCTGGGGGAGATACTGTAACACGAAGCAGTTTGAAAGCGAATTCCCAGCTCGACAGCCACACAGAACATCATGACATCAGTACCTCAGTTGTATTCCCTGGTCCCAGCACAAAAGAGACATCCAAAACGTTCAGTTGTACTGGTGTGTTACTGACAACCTGCCACGCCGCAGCACACGTGGGGGCTTCAGAGACCATCCAAACCTCAGCGAGCGGGGCCAACATCTCCAGGAACGTTGGTGTCCACGCACTGCTGCTACCCCAGAGTCCACCCTGACCTCGACTTCAACCACGACACTGACTCACAGTGGCTCATTCTTCTCACCACCTAAGCTAAGTGCAGCTGTTAGATACTCCGTACGGTCCAAGGACGGCCCTCCTCACCCTGTTTGATCCTTTCCTTATGCCTGACCCTCCCGAGAAGAGCAAAAGCTGAATACTGCACAGCACTGGCTGCCCTAAAGAACGTCAGCTGTTTGAACTGCACTGTAAACAGTCCCCTCCCAGTGTAAATATTTCCTTGGTTTTCCCAGTGCCTCTCGCACATGTCCCTCGGTGCGTGGAGCATCACTCCTAGGTTCACTTGGCCTCGAATGCACTCGTGAGCGACAGTGCTGCGCTTGGAGGTGAACAGCAGCAGCACATCAGGTGAGGTCAGAGCGGTGTCTGTGAGGTGGGACAGCAAAACAGGGGATGTAAACAGTCCCCAGGCGATAAGGAACAATGGGCAGGACTTGCAACTTGCCTGATTATCGGACTGCCATTTCCTGCAAGAACAGGCGAGGCAGAGGAAATCTGCCGCGTCCATCAGAGCGCTGCGACAGCAAACGCAGCTCTGGAGTGCTCTGGGATGCAGCGATGGCATTTTCACAGTCTGCTTCACAAGTGCACCCCAAAATTCATAGGGGTTCTTATCGGGATGACTGCTGCTGCTCGGCAGCGCTTCCCTCAGCACGTCTGAAATCCCTCCCTTCAAGTCAGAGCACGCTGACAGCCTTAGTACGGAGCACGGCGTCCAGCTACAACATCCTTCCTCTAATAAAAAGGATTAGCAGAAAGGCAGTTGCTGACAAGACCCTTATCCATTACTCCGAGAGCCAAGAAACATCTCTGCGCTCCCGCTCTTCCCGTGGAGAAGGAGGAGAGCGATCGGAGGGAGCGACCACATGAATATTCGTCACGTCCAACTCGTTTTACTCTTCTCTTCAGACCAATCTGCTGGAGTGGAGAGGAGGAAACACCGCACACAAGCAAGGAAATGGCCCCGACTCCCACCAGGAGTCAAGTAGGATAGTACCCCAAAAAGGAAAGAGGGGGGGAAGATGGGTGAGAAAACAGCCGTCCTACGGGTGTTGGAAGGGGTGTGCAGCAGAAGCTGTCATCCTCCATGCACAGCTGCCTGAAAACGGTGACACGATTGGGGCTGTGAATGTGAATGCGTCGATATAAGGGTGGCTTTACAAGGACAGAAGCTCCACTTTCCATATGGGAAGAGCTGAAGTGGTGAGAGGCACCTTGGTGGGAATGCAATCGCATCCATAGCACAAATGGAGGTGATACAGTTTGGCTGAGCGAGCTGGACTTCAGCACAGACATTGAGAGGACAGAAGACTTGCTTCCAGCAGCCCACTCCAACACCACTAGCACCACTGACACTCACTTTTCAAACACGGACTGCCAGGGGCAAGTAATGGGATAGAGGATTTGTCTCCGAGCTGCTGCTCTGAAGCCAGATTGCTTTCAATCCCTTCCAGTCACTGCAGGACAGAGCTCAGCACAGATCCGTGACCACAGCTTGGGGACAACCAACGCCAACCCACGTGCATGGGGAAGAGGTGAAAGTGAGGGTTAAGGGAGCGGCTCTGGGCAGACAGCAGGCAGGCAGGGAAGGCAAACAAGCCCAGAAATCCTCCTCCTGCCACTGCAGCTATGGCAGCAGCACGGCCACGCGCTCCTTCCTGCTGCCCCACGTCTGTAAGGACACGTCCCCACGCTTGATTTTGGACCCAAAACAGATGCAGTGAGGAAGCATCGGAACACGGGGCTGGACGCCCACAGGACCTCCAAAGCTGATGGGCTGGGATGTTTTAGGGCCACGAAGAACAGCCCCGGAGCGGTGACGGTGACGCTGCAGCCGCAGTGACCTCGGCCTCACCCATGCTGTGCTCTCGGGACAGCTGGCCCTGCTCGGCCTCCTCTGCTCTCCACAGCACTGAACATAATCCAAGATGCATTTCAAGCTAATGAATCATTTCACTTTTTTTTTTTTTTTTTAACCAAATCTGTACTGATGATTAAAAACATCAAAGCTGGAATTAAAGGCTTACGAAGCATGAGTTCATATTTCAGCGCGTTCGTAACTCCTGCACAAGTACAAACACCAGCCCAGATTCAGCATTTCAGCACTGAATCAAAGGAGAAAAAACCCTCTTGATGCACACGCTCCTGTCCTTTCACTCCTCTGCCCTCATTACATGGTCCTCTGTGGAAGAAGGGAGAGTTCTGGTGCCAGCATCCCACTGTATCCCTGCTCAGCATCCCTCTGCATCCCTGCTCAGCATCCCTCTGCATCCCTGCTCAGCATCCCTCTGCATCCCTGCTCAGCATCCCTCTGCACCCCTGCTCAGCATCTTTGCTCCATATCCACCCATGTTTTCCCACTCTCAGGGCAGGTGGTGCTCAGCAATGTTTCCTACAGGAGGAACTCAGGGGGCTTGGCAGGATTTCCACGCAGGGCAGCCTTCCAGCAGCCAGCCTCTACAGTAAACACGAGCTCTGAAGGCAGGACCCCGCGGGGCATGGCTGGGGTACAAAAGAGGACAGAAGAAAAGCAGCAGCTCGTGTGCGTTTGCATGAGGTACGTGGTGCCACACCAAGGTTTGGGATGGCAGAAGAGCCAAAGAAATGTTTTATGGCGAAAGCAGAAGAACGAGCACGAAGCTGCAGAGTAACTTTATTTAGCACACACGGTATGAATATTAAGGACCTGCTTTAAGAATCTTTGAAAGGCAGCATTATAGATACTTTAATAATGCAAATCACTTAATGCCCTCCGTTTCACGCCTAAGTGAAAAACACGTTTCAGGTTCTGATTTTTAAACTACAATTAAGACACGTGAAATCAAAACAGAAGTCAAACTCCCTCAGATAAGTCACTGGTAGCCATGGTTACTGCAACATCTCGGATCCTTCTGCTCAGGATCACATGCCCCAGTGATGAAGAGGAGTCCTCAGCACCTCGAGCTGACAGCACTGCATGGGGGCACATCTGCAGGGTGCACTGGGAGCACTGCAGGCTCCATCCATCGGTGCTCCTGTGGCCTCAGTGCTGCACAGGAGGCAGCTGGGGGTCTCCTCCCACCCCCCCGTGCCACAGCAGAGCCGTGGGTGCGAGGCAGAGCTGCACTGTGTAAGGATACCTGCCCTCAGGACCCACTGGTAGCACAACAGCAAGCAGGCCTGCATGCCACCAGCACCCCCAGAAACAACACCTGCCACGGAGACCTTAGCAAATGCAACAGCAATCAGCATGGCAATTAATTAAATGTTAACGCATCATCACGAGAAACGTTTCTTTGCTCCCTTTTCCACCTTCTTCCCTTAATTCCTCTGATTTCCCTCCTCTGCCTCCACTCCTGACGCTCTCTTTTTCATCAAAGGCAATGAATTCCAGCTGAAAGCCCGAGACTAACATCTCTCTGTAGAAGTGACTGGCAATTTGGAGTGCTCAAACGAAGACTGCAAATGGGTTCATGTTTAGAAGGATTAATACACTGAGGAGAAAAATGGTCTTCTGCAAAATGACTCCAACTGAACAGAGAGAATTCAGCGGTGGTTTGAAAAACCTTTCGTCTTTTAAGCTCCCAAAGTTAAAGTTAATGCCTGGAGAAGGGAGAACAAGTCATGGTCACTACTTCTGGTTGAGTCTGGTCCTCCTGGTGCACTGACTGCTTCCCCTTCAGCATCCTTCATCCCACCTGTCCCAGAGGAGCCAAGGACACCCTCAAAACCCAACTGTAAGGCAAAGGTCCCTTCAATTCTTGATTTTAGCATTACTTTGAGAAGTCCCAACACTTCTGCATCCCTTTTTCTTGCTCGCTTTCCAGCTGCGTGCAGGCAGAGCCCAGCACACACGTACACACAGCCGTAATCTGCCCAGGCCTCCATCAGAGGTTGTCTGCGTGCCAAAGGAGGTGGGATCTGGGTTTCTGCTACAAGCACTAATGAAACTGGATGTCTGTCAAAAGCTGGCCGCTGAAACGGTGCACTGGAGCATGGAGCAGAAAAGAGGAGGGTGAGATATCCCAACACATTACACTCCGTGCCACCTCATGGAGTTCCAACGTGAGGGAATGGTTGGTACACGCTGTACCCAGGGACAAATGGTGAGAAAAAAAAAAAGAAAAAGGAAGGATAAGATCCTTAAAAATGCTTCTGACACAGAGCAGAGTTCGTCCCTGCGCTGCCACCACCACCGCCAGCACCGACCGCACTGCCAGAGTGCCCGAGGATGGGAAGGTGCACAAAAACCTTCCAGCAACTGGATTCCTACCAGCCCCAAAGTGAATCCCAGAGCAAACTGAGCCGACACGAAGATCAGCAGGAGCACATAACTGACCGTGGCAGCCATGGAGGAGGGCTGCCCCGTCCTGCTCCCAGCTCCAGGACCACCCGAAGGGCGGTGGGTCTCACACTGCATACCCGCAGTGCACCCCGTGCTGCTGTTTAAGGCAGTGCTCTCAGCAGTAGTTTTCTCCCACCAGCTTGAGAAGAAAGCAAGCTGCAGCCAGACCAAACCAGCAGTGGCAGAGGCAGGCCCACCCTCTGCAGCACATCCCATCCTTGCTTGGCCCCCTGAGCCGCAGCGGGTGCCTCCTGCACCCCCACCCACTGCTGAGCAAAGGCCGGGAGGCACCTAGTGGTGCTGGGACGCACAGCACAGCCACCGAGGCCACCCCAAGGGACACTTCCACCCGCAGCCCTGGGCAGAGCCTTCAGCACAGCTCAACATCACAGGACCGCTTCTTCACGTTCACAATGAGAGCTCAGCTTCAAAACCCAACCCTGAGCTCCTCGGAGCAGCACTCGCCTCAGCCTGCTCCTGTCACACCCCACTGTACACACCCAACCCTGGGAGCAGCCTGGGATCCCGAGCAAAAGCAAGGCGAGCTGATGAAGCAGGAGGCAAGAAGCCCCGCCATCCCTTTCACACGAGCTGCAGAAAGCACTTCTTGCAGCAGACTGCCCCAGAATTCCAGTTCAGTTCCACAACCAGACCCACTCACAGCCGCGTGCAGCCGCGTCCCTCGTGTCCTAAACCTCCTCACGTACCTCCTGACAGCCGTGGGCCCGTCCCGAACACCTTCATGCTTTCCAGCTCTTCCTGGGCAGCTCACACCACGACCCCAGGCAGCCACAGCGGCAGCCCTGCCCCGATGCTCCTGAGCTGCACTGATTGCTCTGCAGGTCCCAAATGCATCTTCCATACAAATAATGAACGGGAAGAGACAGTGCAGCCTTCTCCCCACGACGTGGGGCATTTCCTCGCAGAGCCACTGGCACCGAGAAGCACTCACAAGCAAAAAAAACCCTGTCCAGAATGACTGGAGTTCCCTTTCGGCCTAAATAAATCCTCCAGCTCAGAAGTCTCCCAGCACTGAACGAGAAAGCAGCAGTTATTATTATTTTTTTTTCAATGTAATTCAATTAGAGCATAAACATTCACACCCTACCAGATCTAACAACTGCGTCTGCTCAAACCACCACGGGGCAGAGGACGGAGCGCTGAAACCACACGAAACTCCTCGTGAGCTCCAGGAAGAAAAAGTCAACGTGAGGACCGAAGCTGTGTGACGTTACAGCAGCACGGATCGGAGGCACAACCAGCCCACACCACCATCCTTCCCCCCCGCCATCCCACCCTGCCCTCCCGCTGCTCCTTTGGGGGCAGTGAGGTCAGGGGACTTCAGACCTTCTCTTGATGTGAACCACGACTCACGTACTCGCAGATAAGAGAGACACGCAGGTCCCTCCCCACCCCCCCAATCCGTTTCTCCTGGTTTTGACAGGTGGGATTGCTTTTCCCAGCGTGTAACAGCATTAGCAAGCTTTCTGAGACGTGTTTGTACAACCTGGCTGCCTCCCTTTCCTCGCGGGGTTAAGCCAAGCTCAAGAGACACAGCCCTCCCCAGCAGCACCCATGCTTGAAGGCCTACATGACACCACCCCCCCCAATCCCTCAGGAAGATATTTCCCCCCCCAGCTCTCGCTGTGACGCTGCTCTGTGCCTCTCCAGCCCCACAGTGCACGGCTCACACATCCCACTGCCCACCAAAGCCAAAGAGCATCTCCAGGAGCAGCGCTGAGCGCGGCTCTGCCAGCAGGGCAGGGGACACACACACAGTGCAGAGCATCGGGTGCACCCCACACCATCACAGCCCAAACCTCCCTGCCTCGCTCAGAGCTGCGGGGTCCGCTCGGCCCCTCCTGCCCTGGGCTGGTGCAGCACGGGGAGCCCTGCTCAGCCACAGCTCCAAAGATGGAAATTCTGCCCGTGCCGTTTCGGTGACAGCACCATGGGGATGGCATGGAGGAATGGAGAGGCAGCACGAGGTTGGGAGCAGACGGAGCTGTCGGAGGCGGCGGTGGGATGGGACAGGGCCCCGAGGTTCTCCTCTTACTGCATGGAGGAGCATCCAACGTCCCCCACCAGGTTTCTCCTCCTGAGCTCGCTGTATTGTCCGACAAATCCAGCACTTTAAGTGGGAGCCCGACGCCCCGTTTCAAGCGGGTCCCACCGGGCTTTAAAACCACCCGAGAAAACACGAACACACACACACACACACACACACACACACACGCACACACACACACGCACACACACGCACAGCACCGGGGAGCTGCAGCCCCACTCCGGGTCACTGCTCGCGGCCCTGAAGCAAAACCGCTCCCACCGCTCCGTGCCACGCAGCTCCCACGGAGCACGCACAGCCCCACGGAGCACCCACAGCCCCCACGGAGCACCCACAGCCCCACGGAGCACCCACAGCCCCCACGGAGCACGCACAGCCCCCACGGAGCACCCACAGCCCCACGGAGCACGCACAGCCCCCACGGAGCACGCACAGCCCCACGGAGCACCCACAGCCCCACGGAGCACGCACAGCCCCACGGAGCACGCACAGCCCCCACGGAGCACGCACAGCCCCACGGAGCACGCACAGCCCCCACGGAGCACGCACAGCCCCCACGGAGCACGCACAGCCCCCACGCGCAGAGCCCGGCACTGCACCGCGGACCCCCCCCGATAAACTCCACCGGGGAACGGAGCGCGGCGCCGCGTCCCGAAGGACCGAAAGCGGAAAAACGAAGCGATAACGAAGCGCGGCCGCAGCCCAACAGCGCGCCGCGCCCCGCCCGCCCCCAGGCCCACCCGGCCCGGGCCCCGCTCCCCGCTCCCCGCTCCCGGCCCCGCTCCCCGCGGCCCCGCCCCGACCCCGCTCCGCTCCGGGCCCCGCTCACCTGCTCGGCCGCTCCGCGCCGAACTCGGCCCCTCCGGACTCCGCCATCTTCGCTGCGCCGCCGCCGCCGCCGCCGGGCCCGGGCTGGGAGGCGGCGGGCGCCGCGTTAAAGGCGCAGCAGCGAACGGCGCCGCCGAACGGCTCCGCTCCCCCGGGACCGGAGCTGCCCCAGCGGGACGTGCGGGGCACGGGGGGAGCGCCCGCGGCTGTCTCGGTGGTGCTGCGGGCGCGGGGATGGAGCGGCTGGGAGAGCGGGGCGGATTGGGGTCCTGGATTTTGAGGGGGGGTTTGGGGTGCCGTTGTCCCCCCGAAGGATGTGGTGGCGGAGCGGTGCAGCCGTCTGTTGTGTGAGAGTGGCTGAGGCGCCCTCACGGCGGCCCATGGCTGTGTGCTGAGCGATTTGCCTCGGGATTCTGTGCGTTCAGTGCCTTCTGGAGACGGCAGCGTGTGTGTGTGGCCCGTGGGGCAGCCTGCCCAGGATGAGGGCAGTCACTGAAGCCCCAGCGTTCAGCCAACCCCAACAACCACGCAACACCAGTAACCACCCAACCCCAACAGCCACCCAACCACAACAACCACCTGACCCCAACAACCACCCAACCCCAACAACCACCTGACCCCAACAACCACCTGACCCCAACAACCACCCAACCCCAACAACCACCCGACCCCAACATCCACCCAACCACAACAGCCACTTGACCCCAACCAACCACCCAACCCCAACAAGCCACCCAACCCCAACATCCACCCAACCACAACAGCCACCCAACAGCAGTAACCACCCAACCACAACCACCATCTGACCCCAACAACCACCTAACCCCAACAGCCACTGAACCCCAACAACCACCTGACCCTGACAGCCACCCACACTCAACATCCACCCAACCCCAACAGCAACTCGACACCAGTAACCACCCAACCCCAACAACCACCCAACCCCAAAAACCACCCAACCCCAACATCCACCCAACCACAACAACCACCCAACACCAGTAACCACCCAACAACCATCTGACCCCAACAACCATCTGACCCCAACAACCACCCAACCTCAACAGCCACTCAACCCCAACAACCACCCAACCCCAACAACCACCCAACCACAACATCCACCCAACCACAACAACCACCCGACACCAGTAACCACCCAACCACAACAACCATCTAACCCCAACAACCACCCAACCCCAACAACCACTTAACCCCAACAATCACCCAACCCCAACATCCACCCAACCACAACAACCACCTGACCCCAACAACCACTCAACCCCAACAACCACCCAACCCCAACAGCCACTCAACCCCAACAATCCCCCAGCCATCTCCCCTCCAGCCGTCCTGGGCCATTCTGCAGCACCCCGCAGAAAATGCCGTCCCGTTGGCAGAGCCGATGCCCGCAGTGCCTTTCCATGGCCGGGGTCGGGGCCAGGCCTCGCAGGCCGTGTAATTTCTCAAGCCGCCGTGCATCTGGAGGCAGCGGACGGGCGAGGGGGCATTCCACTGCCAGTGGAAATCAGGAAATTATTCGTCCTGGTGGCTCTGCCAACGAGCGTGGGTAAATCCCTTTGATTTCCCATGCCTCAGCGTCCACATCTGTATAAGGGAAAGGGGGAATAAACGGGCTTGGAAAGCCATGAAAACACCCTTTCAAGTCAGCCTGATGAAAACTTCATGTTCTGCAGCCCTCTGCTTCAAGGAGAGGAATCTATTTCAGAGGCAGCGCTGTGTATTTTTCCTATTTAAACCTTCTAAATCTGCCGGAGCATTAAAAATATTTGGCATTTCCACAGCACATTTCATTCCCAGCTCCAAATGCGTTCTACAGACATTCATTAATTAAGCCCCATAAAACCTTTGGGAGAAAGGGAAGCGGGACTCATTCATTTGCTCGTTGCGTGGTGCCCGCTGCTCTTGGCTGCGTTTTGGGGTCCCCCCCTTCCACCCACCCCGCTCATCCCCCCCCCCCACAGCACCAGCTCCGTTCCGTACCTCCCGTTTTCTCCTGGGGCCGCCTCATCTTTGCACCCCCCCCCCTCCTCCTTTACGAGGTTTACACTTCACACTTCCACGTGTCATTTTTTTGGGGTCTGTATCTATAGGATTTTAAGTGCTTTTGTTTCAGGGCCCTGCTGCCACCGGGCCCGGAGCGCCGCACCTCCGCTTCCCGGCTGGAAATGCCTTTCACACGTTCCCCAGATCCCACTGAAACGGAACCCCAGAATTCTCCCAAAAGCACAAAAAAAAAATGCATTTCTACCACGCTGGAAGGAAGATGTGTTCCAGATCGCTGTGCTGAGTTGTGGCAGGGAACCGCAGGGGGTACTTCGTGCTGTTTCAGACGGCCGATGGGACTCCGTCTCTCTCGCAGCAGATCCAGGAACTTCCTCGTTACCGTTATGGTTTGATTTTATGGCCCATTTGCTAGCTGTTTTTATTTCTGTTCGTTATTTGTTGAGTGCACTCAGCCCCGTCCCCACGGAGCCTGACTTATATCTAAGGTGATTTTTACGAGCGGCGTTAGCGCGGCAGCCGAGCGATGCTCAGTGCTTTCATGCACTGATCCCGAGCACACGGCCCTCGGTGCGGCCCCAGAGCTCCTACTGTGCAGGGCAGCCATCCCCCCTGAAAGCACAGATCCTCACACGGGGTAAGAAACAGAGCCATCAGCCCCTACCCCTCGTTTTCCTGATCTCTGCTGTGAGATGCGGATGTGTTTGAGCCCTGCCCGCACTTCTTTCCCCCCATAAAACACGAGGCCCAGCACTGCCGCAGCCCCAGCTCCACAGCTGCCCCGGCACTGTGGGATTCCCCACGGCTGGGAGCAGTGCTGTGAGCGGAGGCAGACGACGTCGGCAGCGTTTTTTCCCGATTCTTGCTAGATTCTCCCCAGCTCGTGGCAGCCTCCCATCGCAGCGCAGTGCTCAGGAGCCATTGGGTGACCTCTCTCTTTCCCTCTCCATTCCTGCTTGGCTGCTCCCCACTAATCCCCATGTAATCCCAGCGAGCACATGAGCTGGGGAAGCACGCGGCCTGGGGTCCACGTGCATGTGCCAGCACTGTCCCCTCCTTCCATTTCACCCTGCTTGCGTCTCCCCACCACCGTGCTCTGTGACAGAGAGGTTCCCAGTCACTCGTTGTGGGCTCTGAGCACGGGACAACCCCTCCTCCCCACTCGTGATGCTCCCACAGGGCACGGAGCTGCCCCTACCTCCACTGCAGATCCAAAGCAGCAGTGCAGCACTGCATCCCCCAGGGATGGACACCGCCAGCAAGCACGGCCATCACATCCCGTGCAGATAACGGCTGTGTGCGCACACCCATCGCTGTCAGCATCGCTGTGCCTGCTCTGAAGAGCAAGGAGGCACGAGCAGAAACCCAACGCAGGCTCTGCTTTGCTCCTTCCCCTCCCAGCGCTCAGAGCTCGGTGCCGTCCCCAGCTCTGGTTCCGAGCTCCATCCGCAGCGCAGAGCCGCGATGCAGCGGAGCACACGCACACACTGTGCCCGCTGAGCAGTGGGACGGCTCCGGCAGGTGCTGCGGGCGGACCATTCCCACCCGCGCTCCCCCTGACCAGCTTTGGCTGCGCTCCTCACCTGGCAAGAGAACACACGGCAGCAAGAATAAACACGGAGGGAAACGCAAAGCCCCTCGCGGCCCAACGCGCGCCGTCTGTGTTCCAAGAAGTAATGAAGCCCAGGGAATGGAAAATGCATGTCACTTGGCGGCGGGCGGAGGCACGCAGCGCAGGGCCGGCTGTGGATGGGGTGCTCCGGCCAGCGGCACCGCGCCGAACCCCGCGCTTGGACACGGGGAACCATTGGCCTTTGTTGCCCCCCCCTTTCCCTCCCCCCCCCCCCCCCCCCAGCGGTCCCTCGAGCTGGGCTGGAATGTGCGTGGTAGGGACAGAACCAATCCCATTAGCACCAGGAGATTGTTTTTCGTTTGGTTTTCCTGTTGCTGAATCACCCGCAGCTCCGCTCCTCCTGGGCGTGGGGAGGAGGATGGGGAGCGGATCCCCGCAGCCAGCAGCTCCGTCCGACCCATCCTCATCCTCACTCCATCGCTGATGAAGGCTTACCCCCCCAGGGCCCCGGGCTGATGGAGCCACTCGGGACAGCAGCGGAGAGCAGCGAGGACAGAGCCCTTCCCCGGATGCGAAGGAGCTCGGGCTCTCCTTCCATCATCTTCAAAACACGCGCTCTGAGAAGGCCCCAAACCGCTGCTTCCTCCCCATTGTGTTCCCTTATCAAAGCCCTTCATTCCTCCTCCGTGAGACACAGAGAGGCCGTGTGTGGCTGCTCTGTGCTCAGCATCACCCCAACCACCACTGCTACGCACGGAGCTGGTGATGGACGCAGTGGGGTGCAAGACTGGGACTGCAGGGGCCCTTCCCACCCCATCCCAACCCTGGGCTTCCAGCCCCGACAGCGCCCGGGGAGGGAAATCCGTGCGTGAATGCACTGCAGTGTGTGAGCAGCAGTGGAGCGGAGCCAGCTCCGTGCAGCTGAGACTTCAGGGGGGCAGAGGGGGGTGGGGGGGGCACCCCAGGGTGGGGGGGGAAGGGGCAGCAGCGGCAGCACCGGACCCAGCGGGGCTGAGCACAGCGGCACCGCAGAGCCGGGCGATGCTTCGGGGTCCGCCGAGGGGGGCTGGGGGGACAGCTGGCCGCCTCCCCCCGGCTTTGTGGAGGCCGTGGGGCTGCTGCTGGCCGCAGCGCGGCTGACAGTCCCCACCTACCGGCCTGCGCTTCCCTCCCGAGCGTGGCTGAGCAGGAGCTGGTGGGGAGGACGTGGCCCTTCGCAGCCCCCGATGCCCACCGATGGGTGAGGGCGCGATCGCACCTCTCCTCCTCACGGCATCGCTCCCGGCACATGGGGCCACACACTGCGACTTTTTCATTTCGCTTTCCCCGTGAAAAACCTCCAAGGAGAGGAGCGAGGAGGAAAAAGGCGTCGGGTGGAAGTCAGCCCGGCTGCCTGCGGGGGGGTGGAACCAGCGGATTTCATGCGTCTCTCCTCGCTGCAGCGGGGTCCCTCCTCACCTGCTCCTTCCTGGGCACGGCTCCCTGCACCCCGCGCCAGCACTGAGCAATCCGATCCATCCTGAAGGGGAGGATTCTGCTCGCAGCCCCGTCCCAGGAGGGACCGCCGGATCCCGCGGCACGCAGGGTCTGCCAGCTGTCCGTCCCACATCCCCCCCCCCCCCACTCCGCGCTGAGGGCACTCGGGAAATGAGGGGTTAATGGGCTGTGGGGGATTGGGGCCACCAAACCCACCCCGGGAGCACCCCACCTCCCTTCGGATCCATCGGCGCTCCCTCCCGCACCGCTCCGGCTCCGACCCCAGAAGCACGGGGCCAGCCCTGGTACAAACCCTTTATTTGTCCCCCCGCATCTGACCTGCGCTCTGCTCGCAGTGTGGGGCCGGGTCCCCCCCCTGCACCCATCCCAGAGAGGGGGTGACCGCCTGGAGGGGCAACACGGACCGCACCAACACCGAGCTGAGCTCGCCAGGAAGCGACATCGAGAAGTACATCCCGACACGGACCCCCCCCCAGCCCACTCCCCAGATATGTTGCACTGTGATATGGAGCAGCACAATGTTGGTGGGGCTGGGGGACACCCCCAGGGACATCCCCTCACCCCACAGCGACACACAGCATGGCCCCCCAACATGGGGTGAGCGTAGAAACCGATGGGGGGGGGGGGGGGGGGGCACGGGCAATAAGTTACTCTGTACACACGTGTTAGGGGGAGGTTGGGGGATGGGGGTGCCACCATGGGGTGCCCGGGCCTGGCGGGCTGCATGCCGGTGCAAATCAAACACAGAACGATGCACAAAGTGATGGAGATGGGGAGATGGGAGATGGCACTGCTGCGAGGTGGGGGGGGGGCTGCCCAGCGGGGCCCCCCTGACCCCGCTCCTCACCAGGACGCAGAGCCGGTGGCACCCGGTTCCACCCCGTGGGATGCAGCAGGGATGTGAGGGATGGAGCATCCCAGGAGCACGAGGGTGGGAAATGCCGCTCTGTCCCTGCCCGGTGCCCTCCATCGGTGTCACGGAGCCGTCCTGCAGTGCTCTGCAGCCCCCCCAGGGCCCGGCCGGGTGCTCACATGGGCACGGGGGCGGCGGATCCGCTGCTCTGTCCGCTTTGGCTGCCAACACCAAATCCATTGGCCACGTTCCGGCTCCCGCGGGGCCTTCGGCGGAAGGGAGTTCCCATGGCCGGCGCCGCGGGGGCTCAGCCTGAGGTGGGGGCCAGGCTGAGCAGAGCCAAAGCCCCCCCAGGCACTGCCCATGTCCCTCTGGAGCCATGCCCAGAGCGGGGGCACGGGGCTGCGCTCCCCCCTTGCACGCTGGCAGTGGTCGCTGGGATCTGGGCAGTGGGAACGCAGCAGTGCTGATGGAGGAGGGAAAGCTCCGGGCTGTGCCCCATGGAGGCAGAGGGATGGGGTCAGAAGGGGATCGGGGGCACCGGCATGGGGACGGTGGCGGTGAAGTGATGGGGAGGTGATGGGAAGGGGTGGGGCACTACAGGATGGTCTTGTCCAGGTCAATCTTGAGCGGCAGCGGCCCCGCGTCGTCCCCGTGCGTGGGGCACAGAGTGACGGCAATGACGGGCGGCAGCGGGAACACACGTGGGTCCTCCAGGCACTCCCTGTCCCCATTGATGCTCAGAGGCTGCAAGAGAGCAGAGGGCACCGTGTGACCCCGGGCCCCACTGTCCCCAACGTGGGGACACGCCACGCAGCACCAACACAACGGTGTGCCCGGATCCACAGACGCCCCATGGCCACATCTCAGCCCCGTGGCACAGCAGGAGGACACGGGGACAGTGGGAACCCCCAGAGCTGTGCCCATACCGGGGTCCTGACGTGCTGCTCGGGGGGCGGTCACCAGGCTGGCGCAGCTCAGCCACAGCATCACCACGATGGAGAGGAAGAGGCAGGCAGCCAGGATCCAGCGGGGGAGGCCCGAGCGCCTGTAGCACCCCCACACCCCCAGAGAAATGGGGTCACCTTATGGAAGTGCTCTGGGTACGGGTGGGGGTCCCTGCAGCCCCCCCGGCACCTACTTGGCCATGCAGCCCAAGAAGTCGTGCTCCGGCTGCGCTGTGTCTGCAGGTTTGGCTTTGCCCCACGGCTCCTTCCCAGGGGGGGACTTCTCCTCCTTCTGCTGGGGGCCTGGAAGCAAGAGAGACAGTGAGAGTGTGGACATCACCGTGCAAAGCGCAGGAAGGAGGGTGCATGGTGCGTGGTGCAGGGTGTGAGGTGCAGGGTGTGAGGTGCAGGGTGTGAGGTGCTGGCCACGTTCCCCTGGGGGCCCACACCCTGCCCGGGGTCCTTGCAGCACCTTGCAGGGGGTGCCATGGGTTTGGGAAGCAGATCAGAACCACCATTTTGTTCCACCCTGGTGGGATCCGATGCCGCCAGGAGGGCTCCTGCCCCAGAGAGCAGCAGTGCGGTCCCACACCTGTGTGGGGTTGGGGGGAGTGGGCATCGTCCCCTGGTCCTGGCTGCTCCGGTTGGGTCATCTGCGCTTCGGGCAGAGGGAACTCCACGTGGGGCTGCGACTGAAGGAGAGGGGAAGCAATCAGCACGAGGGTCCCACCCCTCTCAGCCCCCGTGGGGGAGGACGCGGGACCCCCACCTGGAACACCACCACTTTCCCATCATCCGCCTGCAGGTAGAAGGTCCACGTGGAGGAGATGAAGCTGTGGGCAGAGCTGACGATGTCGGTGCAGAATGAGGAGAGCAGATCCAGCACCGAGAGCCACGGCGCCTTCACCTCTGCGCTCTGCGGAGCAGTGGGGACACAGCGTCACCGCATCCCATCAGACACGGCCGAGCTGAGCCCCGTTCCCCCACCCCACAGCCACCAAAGGGCTCCTTTGGGGCCGACCCCCACGCACAGCCCCCACAGCCGCCCCCACCCCGCGGTGGCGGAGGCGTTCCCGTTGGCGGTGTCCCCATGCCGCGGATTTTTGGCCGTGGTGGCGGTTTGTTATTTTTAACGCATCCCTGCAGGAATCCTCCTCCCTCCCCTCGCACGGTCAGAGTAGAGCACGGGGAAGAAATAGGTCAGATGCTGCTCCATCTGCTCGGCCCCAACGTCTGGGAAGCGGAGAGCAGCGCTGGGGGCGATGCTGGGTCCGTGTCCCGGCTCTGCCCCGTGGAAGTGGGGTGGGATGGGGTTTCCAGGGCCCTCTGCTCCCTCCAGCACCGCCTCGCTCTGCCTATGGTGCCAGCAGCCCCCAGCCCGGGCCAAAGCCTTCTTTAATTAATTGGGCAAAAGCTGCATTAATTAAACGCAGGAGGAAAAGCGTTGCTAATTGCTGGGAAGGATCAAAACCGGGGGTACCCACGCCAACACTCGGCCCACACCTCCCACCCCGGGGACCCACACCGGGGGGGCACCACCCCCCCACCCCCACCCCCACCCCCTCACCTCCTCCCTCTGCTGCACATGGGGCAGCTGCTCACGGCACCCGGTCCTGCAGCCCCACTGCTCCTCCGCTCCAACGTAGGCCTCGGCACACGCTGCGGGGTGGGGGCACGGGGTGAGGATGCGGGAGGGGGCAGACCCCAGTGCCCCCCACCCCTTCAGCTCTGCTCACCTGCCTCGCATTCAGCCCTGGTGGTGTTCAGCCCCGCGCTCGCATCCACAAAGTGACAGATGGAGAACAGGCGGCAGCCGCGGTGACAGGCGCTGAGCACAGCGTCCTGCGGGCACAGGGCACGGAGCTGGCACACAGCACGACCCCCCCCCATGGGATGGGGGCTGCGTAGTGGGGACACCACCGGCCCCACTGCCCCCACATTGCTGCCAAAGCAGTGGGGTGTGCATCCTGCGAGGACGTGTGTTGCTGCTGGGCATCCCACATCACTGCATGGGGGGCTGGCAGGGCTGGGGGGGGGGGTGGGGGGTTGTATGGTGGGGGCTGCACACATGGGGGGGGGCTCTGAGTGCATGGGAGGAGGTTTTCATGCACAGCAGAGCTGTGCAGGTGTGTGGAGGTTTGTGTGCACGGGGCTGTGTGTGCATTAGGGGTGTGTGCACAGGGGCTGCATGTTTTTTTTGAGGGGGGGTTGGGATGCAGTGAGAGGCTGTGAACATGTTACTCTGTGTGTGCGCTCTGGGGGGGATGCACCATGATGGGGGAGGGGGGCTGTGGGTGCCGGGGGGGTCCATGCAATGTAGAGTGGGCCCAGGGGGGTTCAGCTCTACCCCCTCCCACCCCCGGCAGTGTGGGTCAGGAGCAGAGTGGGACCCATGTGAGCCGTTGTCACAGATCTGCAGCCACATCAGCCCCACAGCCGGGGTCGCACCCCCCGCCTCCCCCCCACCTTCAGCCCCACTATGGCCCCATTATCCCATCCCCGATCGGGGGCTCTGAGCGCTCACTTTGCACTCCACCCCCCCCACAGACACCCTCAGCCCGAGTGGGGGCTGCCGGGGGGGCTCAGCGGGGGCACCCCAACCCCCAGCGATGCTCAGTGCACGCAGACCCCCCCGAGAGCTGCAGGCCCCATCTTCCTGCGGGTAGCATTACCCGGTGCCGCCGGTCCCCCCCCCCCCACGGCGCTCCCGGTACCCGGCGCATCCTCGGGTGCCACGGATGCTCCCCCCACGCAGTGCTCCCTCCCGGTGCTGTTCTCCCGATACCCCCGAGGCGCTTTATATCCTCCCCCCCCCAATCTCCCCATCTCCATCTTCCACCCCTGGCCCACTCACCTCCGCCCGGGGCTGCACGCTGCGGCCGCACTGCCGCTGGCAGGGACCGGTGTCCCCGAGCTGAGCCGAGAACGGGTCCCCCCCGGCGGCGGCGGCGGCGGAGAGAGCGAGGCCGAGCGCGATCAGCGCGGGGGGGTGCGGGGCCGCCATGGCGGGGACGGAGCGGAGCGGAGCGGAGATGCCACCGCCGCCGTTCGGCCCCGCCGTGACGCGCCGTGCGCCGGGCGGGGGCGGCGGGGAGAGCTGGGGGGGGGGGGAACCGCAGTGCCGCAGCTTCGCCGGTACCGGAGCCCCCGGAGAGGGTGTGCTGCACGGGGAGGGGGGGGGGGGAGGATGAGGGGGTGGCAGGAGGGCACGGGGAGTAAGGGGTTAATTGTGGGGAGGGGTTGGGGGGGGGAGTGAAAAGGACTGAGGGGGTGTATGGGGGTGCTAGGAGGTGTGGGAGGATTGGGGGGGGCTCTGGGGGTGAGTGGGGATGGGGAGCTGCGTGGAGAGTGGGAGGTGAGGGGGGACCCCGGGGATGCAGGGGGTTGCAGGGAGCTGGGGGGGGGGCTTGGGGAGATGGAGGGGGAATGGAGAACGTGGGGGGACACGGGGGGGGTGGCGAAGCGATGCTGGAGACCTCGGGATGTGGGGGTACTGGGGCCGCGGGGGGAAACGGTCAGATGCAGAGGGGCTGGGGGACGTGGGGGGACACGGGGACGTGGAGGAGGGCTGGGGCGCGTGGGGTATGCAGAGTCCTGGGCTGGGACGTGCAGGGTCTGATGGCCATCTCCCCCCCCCCGGGCAGCACCCCGCACTTCTCAGCTCCCCGCGGATTTCGGTTCCCCCCATCCTTCGGTGCAGCCCCAGATTTACGGCTTTTATTTCGCAGGGCTTAGCAGACATCAAAGCGTGGGCTCGGCCTCACGCTCCCGGCCCTGCCCGTCTCCCTTATTGATGGCAGCACCCCAACGAGGGGGGGGGGGGGTGGAGAAGGAGGGCGGGGGGCTCCACCACCCCAGCCCTAATGGGGAACTCATGGCCGGAGCTCAGCTGGGGGGGCTCTGCTGGGCCCCCGCAGTTAGTCCTCTGCTCCTCCGGCCCATGCGCTTCGTTAGGAGGGGTGGGACAAACGTGCTCTGGAGGGGCTCGGGTTGGCTGTGCTCCCCCCCCCCCCCCAGCCCTGCAGCCTCGTGTCCGGCGCTGCTGACAAATGGCGAAGTAAATGGGACAGATTGGGGACTGCTGCCGTAAATCACAGCGCGGCGCTGCAGGTGGGAACGCATCGGCTGTGGGGCAGAGCTGGGGCTGCTGCGAGATGGGGGGGGGGGGGAATGGAGGGGGGGGGGGTACAGAACCCGATGGCCTGGGTGCTGGTGTCAGCACCTGGGACGATGGGGCACTGGGGGTAATGTGAGTGTTGGGTGTAAGTGACAGCACTGGGGGGCAATGGAAGGATTGAGGGGACACTGGGAGCACTGGGAGCGCTGCCAGAGCCGCTCCCCACGCCTGGCACCCGCCCCACACCCTCAGCCCCTCCACTCGTGTTTTAACAGAAAAAAAAGAGAGCCCCTCCCCGGGCACCAACACCGCAGTTGGCAAATATTGACCACCCCCCCCCTCCCCGGAGCTCTCCAGAGCCTCTCGACGCCTTTTGCGTTTATCAGTGACCCACATTCCTCTCCTCAGCTCTCTGTTCCCGAATGGGAGCGGCGATGTCCCCACGGTGCCCCCACTCCCCCCCCCCCCCGAACCCCACTCAGCGTGATGGCATTTTCCCACCAGCGCTGCGGGGGCTGCGGGGTGGGAGGGCGGCACGGAAAGGGTTAAAGCGGTTATAAATTACCCCGACGGACGGACGTGGAAATGCTACAGAGAGGAATAGAAAGAAAACTCGGACCGCTGGATTCTTGGCATTTCCAGCCTCTTTATTTGTCCCACAGGTCACTTTAGAAGGATGCAGGCGGTCAGAACGCTCCATCCCCGGGCCATGTGTTTAAGGGGGGGGGGGGTTGGGGGTCTGCATCGTGCACCCCGACCCCCCCCCCCCCTCAGTTCCCGCAGCCACATGTGCCCCTGTCCGAGGAGCATCGCGACTAATGGGGTTCATGCGTGGGGATGAGCAGCGGGGGGAGGGGATGGGAAGGGGGAGTTACGTTATGGGGTGACACCGGTGGGGTGGCAGCACGTCGGCCCCGTCGGGGCGCGGCCCCGTCCCCCCCCCCCAGCCCTGCTCGGTGTGGGCAGAGCTCCGCGCACTCAGCGCTGCAAAGGTCACCGCCAAAGGGCAGAGCTCCGCGTGGTGCTCCGCTGACTCAGACGGCGCTGCTGCGGTCACCGCTGTGTCCCCGTCCCCACACCGGGACCACCGCCCAGAGCCCACCCCGCTCCCTGCCCCGGCGGGGACACGGCGGCGGTGACCCCCCACTCGGTCCCCTCCTCAACACCGCCGTTCCCCCCCCTCCCCACGACACCGCTGTCCCCCCCCCCCCCCTTCACCCACGGGGACCCCACGCGGCCGCGCTCGGGCTGACCCCCCCTGCGCTGGCAGGCGCGGAGCTGGGGCGGCACTTTCCCATGCTGGGTGTCTCCCTCAGGCTGACATTTTTGGGAAATTTCAACGAAAACACTTCAGAAGGTTCCAACAAAACGGGACGATGGGAAAAGGCATTGTTTGGGCTCTTTTTTTTTTTTCTTTCTATCTTTTTTTTTCTTTTCTCTTCCCCCCCCCCCCCCCCCCCAATCTCTGCCGTCCCTTCCCATGGGCTCCAGCAGCCCCTCACACCGCACCCGTTCCCCACGGGTGTCACCTCTGTCCCCACGCGACGTCAGCCCGTCCCCACGTGGCGTCATCCCGACCCACAGTGTCAGCCCACGAGGCCCCCACAGTCACAGCATGGGGGTGGGGGGGTGGGGGTCTGTGCCCAACCCTCACTGTCACCCCACGGCTCAGGTGTCCCCTGCTGCCCGCAGGGGGAGGGGGGGCACAGAATCCAGCGCTGGATCCAGCAGCGGGCAGCAGCCCCCGGCTCAGCCCCCCCCCCAACTCCGGGTTCCCATCCCCACCCTAAGCTCAGGGTCATGGGGTCCCTCTCACATCCCCTCCTCCGGGGGAAAGGTTGGGGACGGTTGGGGTGCGGTACGGCCCAGGTGTCCCCCATCCCGAGGGGGGGTGGCTCTCTGGGCACCCCCTGTGTCCCATCCCACTCTCTGCTGCCACAGGGATACGGAGATGGGGACACTGCCACCGCTGCTGACCTGGACTCGATGCCATCGGGTCCGGACGGGGACACGAGCGGGGTCACCCACGGCGTCACGTCCGCCCACCACCGAACCCTCGCGGTCCCCGGGGACGCGCGGAGCCCCGACCCGACGGCCCCGCGGAGCCCCTCGGGGCATCTTCTCCTCTTCTTGGTGTTACGGAGGGGAACCCCCGAGGTTATCTCGGAGGAAAAAGTCGGAGTTTAGGGGGGAAATCTTCCACAAAACCAAACCGGAGCCAGAAAACAGCCCCGAGGGCTCCGCCGCACCACGCGGGGATGAGGAGCGGGGGGAGCGGCCCCGAGGGCGCAGGAGTGTCCGGACGGCAGCGCTGAGTCACGGCGGGACGGGACGGGACGGGACGGGACGGGACGGCTCTCCGTCATCTACCGGCCGGGGGGGGACGGGGCACCGCATCCCGCAGCGGAGGGGCAGCGAAGACGGCGGGCTCTGCGGGCACAGAGCCGGCACCGGAGAGGCCCCCGAGGACCGGTGCCTTTCTGCCCCCCCGGGGGCGGTCCCGGGCCGGGCGGGGCGGGGCGAGGGCGGCATTTAGGGCTTTGGCAGAGCGGGGGCTGCTCAGACTTGTTCGCGACTTCCCCGGACGTGCCGGTGCGTTCCGCCGCCGCGGGCACCGACGGGCACCGACCCCACCCCCCCCCCATTCCGGCCATGCCGGCCCTTCTGCCGCCGCTGCTGCTGCTGCTGTGCCTGCGGTTGCTCCGCGCTGAGCCGCCCGCGTGTGAGTACCGCCCGCGGGGGTCCGGGGGGGCCGTGCCCGAGCGGGCGCCGTCGGGGCCGGGGTTGGGGCAGGCGCTGAGCGGGGGACCCCTGGCTCTGTGCCGCCGCTTTCCTCCTCTCTCTCCTTTCTCCTCTTCCCCGTCCCCCATTCATTCCGGTCATTGTGCCCCCCCCCCCCCCCCCGCCTTTCCGGGATGCGTCCCCTCTGGGCTGAGTATCCCTCCCCCGGGGGGATGAGAACCCCCCGCCCCACTCTGTCCCCGGGACGGTGCGTGACGGGAACCCCTGACAGCGCCCGACCCTCTCCTTGTGCCCCTCGGAGAACAATGGGAGCCCCTCCGCCCTCTCCCCCACCCCGGGGAGCAGTGTCCCCCACCCATTGCCCCCTGGGAGCCACGTGCCCCCCCTCTCCCCATAGCGGACCCCCCCCCCTCCCCCCTGCGGATCTCCGTCTCCTGCAGAGCAGCGCAGCTCCGCTCCCCCACCCCGGACAATGGACCCCCCCCCCCCCCTCCGGCTGGAGAACAATAGCGAACCCCACACGGCGATCCACGATCCCCCCGGTCCGCAGGGCT
The DNA here is from genome assembly GCA_023055505.1 of Callipepla californica brunnescens. Classification (NCBI taxonomy): domain Eukaryota; kingdom Metazoa; phylum Chordata; class Aves; order Galliformes; family Odontophoridae; genus Callipepla; species Callipepla californica. The sequence continues at coordinate 989,618 of JALIRH010000043.1, read as the reverse complement.
GACCCCCCCCCAAACCCCCCGGAGAACAATAGGCGCCCCTTCCCCCCCGTGGAGAACAATAACCCCCCCCCCCCCCTCCTCTCTCTCCCCCTTCCCAGAGAACAATGAATCCCCCCTTCTCCCCCATCAGAACAATAGGGAGCGCCCACCCCTGTGGAGAACAACGGATCGCCCCCCAAAAAAGGGAGCGGGTCCCTGGAGGGAGGGGGTTCTTCGCTGCGGAGGGGGCGAGGGGATTGGGGCCAGACGTGGAGGTGCCGCATCCGGGGTGGGCTCCGCGCTGGGGGTCCCGTGGCGGTGCCCTTGGGGTCCCGCGGGGCTGCGAGCGCGGAGCGGCCCCGTTCCCAACCGCCCGAGTTCGGCTCTTCCCGGCGAGGATCATTTCTCGGGGCGACGTTCGCCCCGCGGGTCCCGGCCCGGGGCGGCACAGCGGCGGCACCGCGGTCCCCATCCCACCCCACGTCCGTGGGCGCGCGTGGACCCGAGCGCCGCGGGTCATTAACGGGAAGCACCGCGGAGCGCTGATCGGGGCAGGGCTGCGAAAGCAGCTGCGAAGGGAAAGCAAAACGCGCTGCGAACGAGAAGGGAAAGTGCTCTCCGGGATCCCACGGAGCCCGCAGGGCTGTGGGGCAGCGCGGCGCTCCAGAGCCCGGCCCCACCGCGGCACCCCCACCCCACGGGGACCCCCAGGTCCCGTTCCACCGCGCGGTGTCCCCGCGGTCCCCACCTCCTTTGTCCCGCGGCCGGAGCTCGGAGCCGCGGCCCCGACGTGCGGCAGCGCTGGGACGGGCGCAGCCAAATCTCCTTTTAGAGAGCGAAGTTCCGCGCTGGAATGCCGTAGCCGTGGGCCGGGCACCGCAACCGCCATCGCCTTCGGAGAGGGCGAAAGGGAAAGCGGCCCCGACGCTTCGCACCCATCGCTCTTGATGGGTTTTTTTTTTCCAGCGCAGCCCAAATCTCCTTTTGTTCTTCGGAGCAATCGTCGCTTCGGATCCCCGCGAGCCCCGATAAATGGGACGGAGCTCTCGGACCCCGAGCGGAGCGTTTTTCCCTTTCCTCTCGCAGCCCTTAAACCGCTGCCGCGTAGGACCGAAATGCAACCCGGCCCTTCGGAAGCGGAACGCGAACGTTCCCGGCACCCTGGCAATGTGCTTTGGCTTTATGGCGTTGCTTAACACCTGATGAGCTTTTTTTATTTTTCATTCACGATTTTTATGGCGTTATTCTTTTTTTTTTTCTTAACGATAGGAACGCCGTAAAAACCCCCGCGCAGGTATTCGCGCCGCGCATTCCACCGCTCCGCTCCCATCTGAAAACTTCACACTTTTCCCTTTTATGACACATGTTCGGCTGTGAGAAAGGAGGAGGAAAAAAAAAAGAGAGAGAGAGGGATTGCTGAGAGAGGAGAAAGCCGAAGGGACGCGGCCCCCGCACGCTGTGCTGCCCGCGATGCACTCAGAGCTGGGGGCTGCCCGGGGGGGGGGATGGGGATGGGGGGGGGGCTGCGGCCCACCCGGGTGCAGGGGGCCCTTAGGACCCCCCCTCCCCGTCCTGCAGCACTGAGGGGTCGTATCGAGCTGCCGGCGGCTGCTGAAAGCCGCTCGGGGCCGCGAGGTCGGAGGGGAGCGGAGGTCGAGGCGCTTTCCGGGAGGTAATTAGCGATATGAGCCCGGCACGCGCGGCCCTGCGATGGGAGCTGGGGATGTCAGCCCCGCAGAACCCGCTCCGTGTGAACGGCCGCGCTTCGAAGCCTTCGGGCGCACGGTTTGCTCCCCTCCCAAAGCTGCGAAGGGGGCTCGGGGGGGGGGTGGGATCCCCCTGTGACCCCACAGCGCACACTGCGGGCGGACACCGGTGAGCGATGGAAACCAAACCACCCCGAAACTTTGCGCTGCTGTTTGCAAATGGGGGAGGGGGGGGGGGGGGAAGGAAAGCCTGAGCCCACGCACACAGCCCGGCCCCCCACCCCGGGCACGGAGCGATGCACGCCAGCACCCCACCGGCACCGCAGCCACGGGGACTGCCCGTGCCGTGCAGCGCCGCGCATCGCTCCCCCTTCCCGTTGTCTCCGGCCGCAGACCCGGCGGTGATCTCCCCGCAGGACCCCACGCTGCTCATCGGATCCTCCCTGACTGCCACCTGCACCGTCAGCGCCGACCTCCGCCTGCGCGCTCAGGATCTGTACTGGACGCTGAACGGCCGCCGCCTGCCCGCCAACTCCTACACCGCGCTCGGCCCCACCACGCTCAGCGTGGCCCTCGGCCGCCTCAACGGCTCCCGGCAGCAGTCGGGGGACAACCTGGTGTGCCACAGCCGTGACGGCGGCATCCTGGCCGGCTCGTGCCTCTACGTCGGACGTACGTTGGCCGCGCGGCGGTTTTGGCTCCTCGCGCTGAGATTGCAGTTGTCCGAATCGATAATCGTTAAGATTTTATCTCGGGCTATTTTAAGGATGATTTTATGTTCTAAGAATACAGAGGCCGGGCTGGGAACGGAGCGCTTTGGTTTCGTTATTTGTTTGTTTCGGTTGCCGTTCCCGAAAGGAAAACAGCTCTGGAGCTCAGAGCAGGCTGCAGCCCTTGGGCTGCTCCGTGGGGCTGCTCCGTGGGGCTGCTGGGGGGCTTGGCCACGCCAACCCCACGGGGATGTGGGTGGCACCATCCCCAATAGGCATTGGCTTGCAGACACGGTCCCTTTGGCTGCTGCTCACGGATCCCCCACGTGTTCCCATTGTCCCTTTTTTCCTCTTCCAGTGCCCCCGGAGAAACCAGTCAACATCTCGTGCTGGTCCAGGAACATGAAGGACCTCACCTGCACGTGGGCCCCAGGGACGGAGGGGGAGACCTTCCTGCACACCAACTACACGCTCAAGTACAAGCTCCGGTAGGCGCCCGCGGGTGGATTCCTCCCCTCCCTCCCAGCGTGAGCGTGGGATTCTGAGGGCTTGCAGGGGGAGCTTTGGGGCGGTGCGGGGATGGAAACCCAACACCGCTGCTGACGGCGTTAAGTGGTGGATAAATGAGGCGCGGGGCCGGCGCGGAGCTCTCCTCGGGCAGGTGTGCGGTCCCGCTGGGCTCACAGCCCCAGGGCTGCGTCCGTCACAGGTGGTACGGCCGCGACAACACGTGCCAGGAATACCACACGGCCGGGCCCTATTCCTGCCACATCCCTAAGGACCTGGCCCTCTTCACGCCCTATGAGATCTGGGTGGAGGCCTCCAACCGGCTCGGGGTGGCCGTGTCCGACGTCGTCATGTTGGACATCCTTGATGTAGGTGAGCAATGGGTAGCAGAGCCCTGGAGGGAGTGGGGTTGGGCTGAACCCATTACTCATTGCAGCCCTGAACCCATTAGACATTGGGGATGGTTGGGATTGGTCCTGAACCCACTGGGGCTGTCTCCTGTGCCCGCAGTCACCACCGACCCGCCCTCCGACGTGCACGTCAGCCGTGTGGGTGACCTGGAGGACCAGCTGAGCGTGCGCTGGAGCTCGCCGCCGGCGCTGAAGGATTTCCTCTTCCAAGCCAAGTACCAGATCCAGTACCGCGTGGAGGACAGCTCGGAGTGGAAGGTTGGGGGGCACCAACGGGGGGGTGCTGCCCACCCGTGGGTCGGTGCCGTGGTTCCGAGCCGTGCCCTCCCCCCCGCAGGTGGTGGACGACGTGGGCAACCAGACCTCGTGCCGCCTGGCCGGCCTGCGCCCCGGCACCGTCTATTTCGTCCAGGTGCGCTGCAACCCCTTCGGCATCTACGGCTCCAAGAAGGCCGGCATCTGGAGCGACTGGAGCAACCCCACGGCCGCCTCCACGCCACGCAGCGGTGAGAGCCGCCGCCTGAGCCCCCTCCCCTGCTGCTCCCCCCCTTTCCTGTGCACGCACTGAGGCCGTTCCCGCTGTGTGCCCGGCACCTGGATTTCTTGCAAAGGAGCCAATTCCCCGCTCTGATTTCCCAGCGGGGAGGGGGAGAGCCACGCGTTTCCCTACCCCAGGTCCTCCCTGTGTTCCTGGTGCCGGGCTGAGGCCGCCGGCGCTGCCCTGAGCCCCCCGTCCCCTCTGTCTGTCCCCGCAGAGCGCACGGCGGGGGGCTGCGACCCCAAGGGCGGCGAGCAGAACACGACGCTGCGCCGCGAGCTGAAGCAGTTCTTTGGGTGGGTGAAGAAGCACTCGTACGGCTGCTCCAACCTCAGCATCAAGCTGTACGACCAGTGGCGCGTGTGGCTGCAGAAATCCCACAAAACACGCAACCAGGTAGGTAAGGAGCCTTTCACACTTCTTTCTCCCCACCGCGGGGCTGCGGACCCCCTTCCCCCCCACCCCCCCTCGTGTGTCCCCCTCTCTGAGGGTGGCCTCGAAGCAGGGCCCTGCTCTCTTTGCAGGTTCTACCCGGCGATAAGTTGTAGCCCCCGCGGGGCTGAGCGCCGGCAGCACCGCACCGGGTGCCCGAAGCCCCCCCGGGGCCGCCCGCCCCATCCCTGCCACCACAGCACACCGAGGGGGGGCTCAGCGGTGGCCGGAGCTCGGCGCGGCCCTGCAGCCCGCTGCAGAGGGGGTCCCCTGGGGGGGGGAGCCGGCCCTGGCAGCCCCCTGGGGGCGGTGGCAGTGCCATGGGCCCCCCAGGAGCGCAGCCCCCACGGCAGAGAGGGGACCCCCCAGCCTCGCCCGGAGCCTTTGTTCCTTGACCACGATCTGGAGCAGCAGCTGGGGTGAAGGGGGGGTGGGGGCTCCCCGTGGCCCCCAAACCCAGGAGGTGCAACCCCCCCCCCCCACCCCCCCAGGTTGCAGTTTGGGTGTTTTGGAGGGGCCACGGGTGCCCGTGGGGCCACGTGGGAGCGCACGGGGGGGTCCGTCCCCAGAGAGCTGTGTGGGGCTGGTTTGAGGCTGCTGGGGTTTGCCCAGTGCCTGCTCCAATTTTGATTCAAACCAGCCTTATTTTGGTTACATTTCAGTCAATTAGGAACAGATTTAAGCTTAATGCCAATAAACCTCGTTAAACCCCACCGGGGCCTGCGTCAGTGGAGCAGCAGCAGCACACAGGGACAGGGACACAGCGGGCAGCCAAGCACTGGGACAAGGCCACATCCATGTCACCACATCCCTGGGCTCCTCGAGGGGACCGAGCTGGGGACACGGACATGATCAGTGATAAGGGGGGAGGGAAGGGTGCAAACCCTTTAAACCACGCGGCTCAGGGGATGTTTTTTATTGGGGGTGACCACAAAGGGTGCGTGCTGGGTGCTGTCCCCATCCTCAGAGCCAGACAGGGGACAGCGGACGTCCCCAGGGCCTGGGGCAGCAATGGCACTGCCTGTCCCCACGGGGACCCCCTGGCACCCAGGGGGCTCAGAGCCCCACTGTGCTCAGCAGAGAGCGGGCACAGGTCCAGCCCTGTGTGCTCCCACCTGCCAAGGGATGCTCGGGACGTGGGGGGACTCCCCACGCGAGGAATGGGGCCGAGGAAGGGGGGCAGGTGCCCACCTCGCAGGGGGTGGGAGTGGGGCAGGGGGCCCCGCAGTACGGCCCCTTCAGCCATTCCCACGGGGACGCCCATCACTCGGCTTCTTCCGAATCGTACTTGAGGTCTTGGAGAATTTCGCTGATTGCCTCGATGGTTTTAATTAGCCTACAAGAGCGGATGGAAACTATAAATAAAGCCCATATGGAGCGTATTATCCGGGCCGCCTCACGCTCCCCGCGCTGTTTATGAAACACTCAGCCCGGGGAGGCTGATGGGAGCGCGGCCGCGCGGCATCGCCAAACAATCCGGAGAGCTCCAAACAAGAGCTCTTTTGAAGGCACCATCTGGGCCCCCTCCGGCCCCGCTGGAGGAAAGGGAGGGTGGGGAGGGGGCTCCCAGCCCCAAAAGGAGGGGACCAGGGGGGTGCCCACCGACCTGTGCTTGAGCTCCCGCACCTCCTGCTGATGGGTGTCCACGCTGGGCTCATCCTGCGCCCTCTGCTTGGCCAGCTGCAGCTGTGCTGTCTGCAGGGGGACGCACGGGGGCTGAGCCCACCCCGTTCAGGTGGCAGCGGGACCCCGCTCAGCACCCCGAGGGCAGCGGGACCCCCCCAGGGCCGGCGCTCACCAGCTGCAGCTTCTCCTGCTCGCGCTCCTGGAGGCGGGTGAGGTGCTGAGCCAGGTCGGGGCGGCCGAGCTCACCCCGCAGGCGGCCCTGGAGCTGCAGCACCTCTCGGGAGATGCCGCTGAAGGCCGTGGTGACCTCGTGCACCAACTGCCGGTAACGGGGGAAGTCGTAGTGCGGAGCGCTGCTCAGGTACGCGCGGTGGCCTCTGGGGAACAAAGGCAGAATCAAAGGACCAAAAAACACCTCTGCTGTCATAACTGAGAGCGTGCTGCCACCGGGTGTGATTTTTGGGGGGTTGTTTCCCAACGTGGGGAAGGAAACCACACGGATTCGGGAGCGGGTGTCCCCCGCCGGCTGCAGCTCCTCAGTGCCCGGCGGCTCCTCCGTACGGATGCACAAAGGATGGACGGGGAAACCCATCCCCGTGGGGTCCCGTCCCGGCGGCCCCCACTGCCGGTACTCACTCGTCGAAGAGCCGGTACGTCTCCACGCGCTCCCCCTGCAGAGCGTAGAAGCGCTGAAGCAGCGCCCGCAGCGCCTCGTCGGTCTGCGGGGACAGAGGGGTTCGTGGGGCACCGGCACAGCGCGTTCGTCCGTGCCGCGAACCGCTCCGCGTGCTCGGATCCGCCCGTCCTCCGCCGTACCGCCAGCGGAGCCCACGGCCACGCGTGCACGGCTCGGCCCCGCCGCCTCGGGACCCCACAGCCCCGGGAAACCCGACGGTAAGCGGACCTCCCCCCCCCGCCCCGCTCACCATGGCCGGGCCGCTCCCGGGGCGGAGCGGAGCGCGCAGGCCCGACGGGGCGGAGCACAGCGCAACGCGGCACCGCCGCCACCTGCAGGCACCGCCGGGCAGCACCGGGACCCCATCAGCACCGGGAACCTTCCGTCCCGTCCCGAGCACAGCCCCAGCGCGCTCCGGGCTGCAGCCTCGCGTTTATGGCAATCGCCCCCTCCCCCAGTTTGTGAACAAGACACAGGACGGAGTTGGGATGCAATGCTTTATTAGGAGAGCGCAGCAGCTCTACTTGACCTTCTTCTTGGGGCGCAGGTTGTTGGTGTGGCCGCACTTCTTCTTGCGGCAGTTGACAGCGCGGGGATGGAGCCGAGCATAGCACCTGGAAGGGAGCACAGAGCCCATCAGTGGGGGCACCCCAAACCTCTCCAGGGGGAGAACGGATGAACCCCAGCGTGTGGATACCACGGGGGGGGGCTGAGGGGTTCAAACAAGGCGATATGGGCATCCCCCCCCCCCCCGGCGGGGCCGTACTTGCGGCAGATCATCTTATCGCAGTTGTACTTCTGGGCCAGCTGCCGCAGGGACGGCTCGATGATGCCCCCACGCAGACGCAGCACCAGGTGCAGGGTGGACTCTGAAACGGAGATAAATATCAGCGGGGGGGGGCCGAGAAGCAGCCGGTCCGCCCCCCCCTCCGTCCCCCTCCCCCTCCCCCTAAGGGGGTCTGCACCGGCACCTTTCTGGATGTTGTAGTCGGCGAGCGTGCGGCCGTCCTCCAGCTGCTTCCCCGCGAAGATCAGGCGCTGCTGGTCGGGGGGGATCCCTGCGGGGGAGAACCGTTAACCGGGGGCGGGGGGGAGGTGGGGGAGGGGCGTGGGGAGGGGCAGCCGCTCCCGTTCCAGCGCACCTTCCTTGTCCTGGATCTTGGCCTTGACGTTCTCGATGGTGTCATTGGGCTCCACCTCCAGGGTGATGGTTTTGCCCGTGAGCGTCTTCACGAAGATCTGCATCGTGGCACCGCTGCTCCTGCGGGGGGGGGGGGGGAAAGGGACGGCCGCGTCAGCCCCGCGCCCGACGGCTCCGCGCGGCCCCCAGGGCGGCCCCCCGAGCTCCCCCCCCCCGCTCCCGGGCCGCTCCCGCTCCCGTTCCCGCCCCGCTCCGTTCCCGGTGCGCAGCTCCGCCGCCCCGCGCGCACCGCACGCACCGCGCGGCCGAGGAAAGAGCGACCGGAACCGGAACCCGCCCGTCGGCACGTCACATCCGGCTCCTCCGCCGTGCGCAGCCGCAGTGCGCAGGAGCGGCACCGGCACCGGGAACGGCACCGGCACGGCATAACACGGCACCGGGGGAGGTCCGCTCCACACTCCGCCCCGCCCGCAGCCCCCCCTGGCCCTGTCCCGGGCGCTGAGGTGCGGCGCGGGGCTCCTGGGACGGGCACGGCCGCGGTGTTCCCGGAGCAGCCCCGACCCCCCCGGGGCCGCGCGCTCCGTGCCGGCCTGAATCGAAGGCAGGGCCGCAGCCGCTCGTACACAGAGATGGAAGGGACCCGTCTGTGCCAACCCCTCTGTAGTGAAAGCTTTTCCTTGTATCTGAATGAAACCTCTCCTCTTTTAGCCCCCCCGCTCCTGCCCCAGCTGGAGAAAGCCCCTTTTTCCTGCAGCCCCATCACTCAGCGCTCAGCCCGTCCCTCCTCCGGGCTGCACAGCCCCAGCTCTCAGCCCATCCCCCTGTTCCACCCCTCGCACCGTCTCTGTGCCCCTCCTGCAGGCGCGCTCCAACAGCTCCGTGTGCATCTCCTGTACCAAGGGCTCCGCCTCCAGGCGCAGCACTCCAGGTGAGGCCTGGAGGAACAGATCCCCTTCCCACCGGCTGCTCTGGGTGCCCAGAAAGCCAACCACATCCTGGGCTGCGAGGGCACGCTGCTGGCTCGTGACGCGCACACAAGAAAGGACAGGAGGCATTTCAAATCCTCGTTTTACTCACTTGCCCATATCACGTTGCAGGGTTTGAGCTACAGTGGAAGGTCTGAGGCAGCACGAGGGACCTTTCCCCCCTTTCTTCCCTCAGCCATCTCTTCCCAAAAATAAACGGCCGAAGGGACACACAAATATAAATACAAGATAGAGAGTTCTCGGAGCCACGCGCCTCAGTCCAGGTCGTTGGCGGTATCTTCGTCTGTCAGACTCTGTCCGTTCACGGCCGGTAAATCGTACTGGCCCTGCGATAAATCCTCAAAATCCTGACTCATGGTGGGAGAGATGATGTCGGGGCTCGTGTCGCAGGACTCCGTGCTCTGCTCAGAGGTAGCGATGGTGGTTGTTGTGCTCTTTGGAACCGGGTCGAAGTCGTCGTCGTCTTCTAAAATAGGAGACTCGTGGATGTCTGGAAAGGAAGATGCAGATGTTAATAACTGATCTGTCTGCACAGCACGGTGCGCTGCAGGGCCGGGTGCAAGGGCTGCTCTCACAGGGCTGCTCTTGCAGAAGGATTTGCTCCTTTGCTTGCACCAACAAAAAACTGATCGCACTTAAACGAGCAGCTGTTGGTGGCTTTGTCATTTCTCGCACCCACATTCCATACAAGAAAAAAGCTCTCCAGACTCTTAATGCAGCAGCTGCGTGCTGGCAGCCCCAGAGACCCCAGCTCCCGCAGGCAGCGCTGGAGCCGCACTGTGAGGAGGGGGAACCATCACGGGGGGGGGGGGAAGAGAACCGAGGGCAGCGCGGCAGAAGCGATCACTCACTGCTGAAAGCCTCCGGGTACTGCTTGGCCAGCTTCCCCTTCAGCGTCCTGCGGGAGGAGAGAGCCGGGTTCACACGAGGACACCTCGCACTCAGATCCCCCCCTCGAGCCGTGCGGTCCCCGGGGACCACCCCCTCCCGCCGCCGCCGCCTACCGGATCCGGCGGAAGATGCTGTCGAGGTCCTTCTTCATCTCCACCAGCGTCTTGGTGTGGTGCAGGAAGCGCTCGTTCATCTGCTGCATGCGCAGGCTGGACAGGTTGTTGAAGTTGAGCAGCATCTCGTTCGTCTTCTCGAAGCGATCCAGCCTGCGTGGGGAGCGGCAGCTCGCGGCGCTTCCCACGGTCACACCGGGGGGGTGTGGGGGGGGTACCGGGGGCTGCCGTTCGCGCGGGACCCCGCTTCCCCCGGGACTCACATGTTCTTCTGAGCCTGGATGATGGCGTTCACGTCCTCGGCGTTCACCATGCCCAGCACCCGCCCGCAGAACACCCGCGAGGCCGTGGGCTCCATCGCGCCGCCGCCTGCGGGACCGCGCTGCTCAGCGCCCCGGGACCCCCGGCCCCCGCCGTGCCCGGTAACGGACCCCCCTCCCCCGCCGTGCCCTTCCCGGTAGCCCCGCCCGTCCCGCGCAGCACCGGGGCCGCTCCTTTCCCTCTCCCTTCACATGACGGGAGCGGCACCGGCGGCCGCGCCTCGCTTCCGGGTGCGGGGTCACGTGCAGCGCGACCCCGTGGCGTCACCGCGCGCGCGCGTCACGGCGCCGGGCCGGAAGCGGCGGCGATCGGGACGAAGGAGAGGACCGGGAGCCCCGGGGCCGCTTCGGTAACGGAGCGCGGACCCGGGGGTGCTCAGGGCGATGGCCCGGCCGCGCAGGGCTTGAGCGGCGCGGTGAACCTCCGGAGCCCTCCGGCAGCCCCGGCCCGCGGGGCGGAGCACCGAGAGCGCACCGGGACTGCGGGCGCCGTTAAGCAGCCCCGCGGAGCAGGTGCGGTGCGGCGGCCCCTTTAAGCCCGCGGCGCTTCGATGAGGAGCGTCGGCGCCATCCAATGGCGTCGGTGGGGCGGGAGGCGGCGGTCCAATGGGAGCGCGGGGGCGGGGTTAGCGTCCTCGGCATCGCGGGCAGGTGGGAGCGGCGGGGGCGCGCGGCGGCCGTTGCTAGGGGGAGTCCCGCGTGACGGGGACGGTGACGTGGGGACCCCCGCGGGAGCGCGCGCGGGGTGAAAACACGTGGGGGAGGGGGGGGGGGAGCGCGGGGCGGTGCTTGCGGGGGCCGGATCCGGTGCTCGGGGCCTCCCCGGTCCGGCCCGGGCTGCGCTGCCCGTGGAGCCCCGCGCGCTCCGGGGTCGCCCGGTGCTGGCGGCCCCGCCGTAGCGCGGCTGTGCTCTGTCCCGCAGGTCGCCGCTCTCCGTGCTTTGCCGCGATGGCTTCCAGCGGGCAGGAGACGAGCGGTGGTTCCCCGGGCCGGGCGGGCACCGGCACCGAACCTCCCTGCCCGGAACCGGCCGTGGACGGCGCGGAGGATTTCGAGGTTCTGGAGGAGGACGAGGACGACCTGAGCGAGCCGCCGCCGCTGGAGGACGTGGGCCGAGCACGGGGACCGTTGCGGGAGGACGCCCAGTCCTCGGAGCAGGAGCCGGGGGAAGCAGTTGAGGACCCCCAGGAGTGGCTCGATGTTCTGGGTGAGAGCAGGGCAGGAGGGCGGCAGGGCACTCCCAGGACGCTGTGACCACCGCAGAGGCCGAGGTTGGGTTGGGAGTGAGGTTCTCCCCTTCCCTGCCATGGGCTGACCTCCTCCGGCTTCTCTTGGCCCAGGGAGCGGCTTGCTTAAGAAGAAGACACTCGTGCCAGGTCAGGGGGTGGAGAGCCGCCCTCGCAAGGGCCAGGAAGTGACTGTCCGTCTGAGGGCCACCCTGGAGGATGGCAGCGTGGTGGAGGAGAACCCCAGCCTCACCTTTACCCTGGGAGACTGCGATGTATTGCAGGTGAGGCTTGGAAGAAGCCGCCCCGATGTGTGCAACTTCACCCTGGGGGGAGACTTGGGGTTAACAACGTCCTTGTTGGGAGCAGGATTGGCCCCTTTGCTCACCTGCAATGTTGTTCCTTGTAGGCTCTGGACCTTTGCGTACAGCTTATGGAGATGGGAGAAACAGCTTTGATCATGTCAGATGCCAAGTACTGCTATGGTGCACAGGGCAGGTGAGCGTGGAGGATGTGGAATGAGATCAGCTGTCCCCACTACCATAGCCTGGGCCCCTGGAGAGTCCCTGTGGCTCTGCTGTCACCTCTGGGATTGGTGGAGTTTGCAGCAGAGCCAGGTCTGAGCATGGCTTTGTGGCACTGCAGGAGCCCTGATGTCCCACCCAACGCAGCCCTCACGCTGGAGGTGGAGCTGCTGGAGGCTCGGGACGGACCAGACCTGGAGCTGCTCAGTGGGAAGGAGAAGATAGGCCTGGCCAACCGCAAGCGGGAGCGCGGTAACTTCTACTACCAGCAGGCAGATTATGTGCTGGCCATCAATTCCTATGACATCGCTCTCAAAGTCATCAGCTCCAGCTCGAAAGGTACCCCCTGCTGCTGTGAGTGAGGGCTGCCTGTGCTCCCTTCCTGTTTTAACCCACCTGTGGGGTCTTTGCAGTTGATTTCACCCCGGATGAGGAGGCTGAGCTTCTGGACGTGAAGGTGAAGTGTCTCAACAACCTGGCAGCCTCTCAGCTTAAACTGGACCATTATGAGGCAGCCCTGAAGTCCTGTAACCTTGTACTGGAGCACCAGCCAGGGAACATCAAGGCACTTTTCCGAAAGGGCAAGGTGAGGTGCTGCCATCCCTCCTCTGTGGCAGGGCTGGGGAGGGGCGGGGGGAACACCTCAGTCACGTCCCTCAATCCCCACCTTGCCTTCCAGGTCTTGGCCCAGCAGGGCGAGTACAGAGAGGCCATTCCCATCCTAAAGGCAGCTTTGAAGCTGGAGCCTTCAAACAAGGTAGGCTGGGTGTCCTCGGGGCTCTGTCCTTGTGGTGACGTCCCTACAAACCTCAGTGTCCCCTATAGCTGTCACCAGTCTCCTGTGTGCAGGGCCAGGGCAGCTGTGGGGTGGTGTACCATGTGCCAACAGCCAGTGCTGCAATACCTGAACGTGGCTGAGCTCGTGGGCTCCTTATCTCCATGTTGCGAGACTTTCTTTTTGTCCTTTGCCCCTTGTGGTAGCAGGGCTCTCTGCCAGCCCATCCCTGCTTCAGCAGCTCTGTCTGCATGGTCTGGCTTCCCCGGTGGCTTGTGCCATCGCTGCGAGAAGCGAGGCAGAGCCAACTTGTTGCCATCTTGCTCAGCAGCACGCAGCATGATTCATTGGGCGGCCCCAGCAAGCCCAGACCTCAGTCCAGAGCCCAGGCCGGAGCAATCTCTGGGTCAGGAATTTCCTGTTGGTTAATGATCAGCTGCAGGACTGAAGCCTCAGGGAAGTCAAAAGCCTCAGCAATGCTGGGAAATGGCCCCAGCAGGAGCAGGGCTGGGAGCAGCAGGGGAGGTGCTGCCCGCAGTGGGGGCTGTGCTCCTGCATTAGCTCCTCGGTTTTATTCACCTCTTTCCTGGGCATTTCACCAAAACATCACAGTTCACCTCGTGTTCCCTGGTGCCTGAAGGTCACGGGCAGCTCGGGGCCCTGCAGGTGCTTGATGGCCTTCACATCACCCAGGCACCTCGTGCTTCGAGAGCCCTCATGGGGAAGGGCATGCAGGTTCTCAAAGTAGCACTTAGGCAGAGCAGGCAGCTTGGAAGAGGTAGGGGAGCAGCACTGGGACTTACAGGGATGAGGGATGTTATCCTGCTTGTCCTTCACGTCATTGCTGCTGGCAGGGCTGCAGCTCATCAACCCAATCTGGGTGAAGCTTTTAATTGAAAAGGAGCAAAAATCAAAATGCCCAGCAGTGACGTTACTGGTGAAACCACAAACAAATTAGTGGCCTCTCCAGCTGCTTGCTGGGAGTCGTGGGGATGTGGCAGTGCTGCTCCAGACAGCAGTGTGAAACATGCATTAGTGAGTCACAGCTATGGCTACTGGTGATGAAAACAGACTCGAGAAATGCTTAGCTCCACCTGCCCTTGGATGGGGAAACCTGGTTGACTGTGGCTGCCAGTGCCTCCAAACTGGTGCAGACCTTCAGGTTCCTTTCTAAGCCCTTGGAAACTCACCTTTTTGGAGATGCTGTTCTACATTAAAGTACCAAACCCAGCAAGCTGCTGGGGTGTGTTTGCTGAGCTTCGCGTCCAGGTGCCATGGCTTGGCTGTGTCCTGGTCACTGCTTTGGAGCAGCATCCCCAGCAGAGGGCACAGCACAGCTGTGGCACCTGTGTGCTGCCACCAGCTTGTCCTGCTGTCACTGCGGGCTGAGGACATCGGCCCCTCCACCATGGAGTGGGTCCCAGCGTGGTGCAGGATGCAGCAGGACATCCAGGTTTTGCCACAGTCTGACTTGGGACCAGGCTTGGTCTAAGCCTGCTTTCCCAGTCTGAAATGTGGGAGAGCTCTGGCTGGTCTGTCTCTGAGGCAGAAGCTTTTCCGCCTTGATTAAAGGAGAAAATCCTTTCCTGATGCCTGCCATCGGCTCCAGGCTCCTCTCTGTGCTGCCAGCAGCTGTTCCTTCGTGTCACTTCCACAGGAAACAGGCTGCCAGCAAGGACAGCTATGGTGGACAAAAAGGATGGGGCATGCCTAGAGCTGCATTTTTAGGAGGGTTTGGCAGGATCACCCCAGAGGGGATGATGAAGGTTCTGAGGGTCCTGAGCAGGCAGGAAACCATGTGGCAGCCTGGTGCAGCCCCTCCACGCAGGGGGGAGCGGGGCAGCAACAGCTCCTTCATGGCCAGGGGGGCTGCAGTCTGTTATCTGTTATCTGCACTGTGATCCCTGTCCCCATCTGCATCCCAAGTGCGATAACCTATGCTGCATTTTTCTCCCCAGACCATCCACGCTGAGCTCTCAAAGCTGGTGAAGAAGCACGCAGACCAGAAGACAGTGGAGACAGAGATGTACAGGAAGATGCTTGGGAATCCCAGCACTGGCAGTGCCCCAGTGAAGTGCAAAGACAAGCTGCCCTGGGTAAGGGCTGGTGCTGGCGTACAGGGGGATGGCAGAGAGCGTTGGGGCCGCTCCTGGGGTGGGGTCTGCAGTGGATGGGTCCTTGAGAACCAATGCAGTGCTGCTCCTGGGCTGCCAAAGTGAGCCACCCCAGGCTGAGGGCCAGGAAATCACCGATAGCAGCAGTGCTGCTGCCACTCTGCCCGGCGATGGCAGCTGGAGGCTCTGGACTTTGCTCTCAGCTGGCTCTGCAGGTGGAAAGCGCTGTCAGCTGGGCAGCACATGCTGTCCCCTCGGACGTGCCGGCCACGCGCCGCGCAGAGCCAACGCAGCACTTGCCTTTTTGGGCTGTGTTATCTCGGATGAGTGTCGGGAGCCGTGCACCGCCCCACGGCCCTGTGCCAGCAGGCAGGGCTGCACGTCCCGGCTGAGGGGCATCCCATCACGGTGCCGATTTCTCTCCCTTTCAGTCCATCCCCTGGAAATGGCTCTTTGGTGCGACAGCCATCGCGCTTGGTGGCGTGGCCCTGTCTGTGGTCATCGCGGCGAGGAACTGAGGACGGCGGTGGGGAGCCCAGCGCTGGGATGTGCCTCGCTCCTGCCAGGGGTACCCATGGGGCTCTGCTCCCCACCCCCTTCCCCGTGGACTCGTGGTACGGATGCTCTCCTGGCAGGAGATACCACGTCCCCCCCAACCCTGAGCATCACCCAGCACCCCCACAACTCATCCTGTTGGGGACAGAGCCGCAGGCAAAGCAGAGACCCCACAGCCCTGAGTGCATCGGGGCAGCCTGACCACGCTGTGACTGTCCCCAGCAGGGTGTCCCCAGGAGGACGCAGCAAGCCGTGGGGCTGCTGGAAGAAGCGGGCTGGCTGTGAGCCTGCTCTATAAGGGACGGAGGGTGGATGTGCCTGGGGCACACGCAATGAGATTCCCCCTGAGCTGGGGGGGGCTGCTGGGGAGCCCCCAGCTCTGCCCTCAGCAGTTCCCCAGAGCGTGCAGTGCCCACAGAAAGCCAAAGAACCCCATGGAGGGAAGGACACGGAGAGGAGCGCCGGTGCCTGAGTCCCAGCTGACCCCATAGGTCCGGCCCTGCGGGGTCCCCGTTTTGCCCTGCAGCTCCCCCAGCCGTGGGCCCGCAGCCGCCAGCCCCGCTCTTTGCTCTGCTCCCGGGGCCGTTCGCCCCCCACCCCGAACCAACTGTGAGCTCCCAATAAAGGACAGTTCGTGCACGGCTGGGCCTTGTTCTTCCCAGCACAGCACTGCAGGAGCAGCTGGTTGGGGGGCGGCGGGGAATCGTCGTGGGTGGGGGGAGTCACGCACGTGGGAATGAAACCCACGGGTAACGCTGCCCCCGGGGATGGATCCCCCTCCCCTTAGCGGGACTGGGGCCTTGTACCTGCAGGCCGTGCCCAGAGGCAGGTGCTCCGCGGGAAGCATGTGCCTGCAGCCCTCGGGGCGGAGGAATGGGGCTTTCCCCTCCCGGGGACCCTCCGGGCAGCGCCCGCCCGCACCCCCGGGTCCCCCCGCGGCCGCCCCGAACCACGCTCCCCACCATGCCCCGCGGTCCTCATTTGCATACCCCCGCCCCTCTCCCCCGTCGCCCAATCCACCGCGGCGCCCCGCGGATCTCGACCAACGGGAGCGCGCCCTGCCCACCTCCTTCCCCCAGCAACAGGCTTCGCCGAGCGGGCGTGGCTTCTCGGAGCCCCGCCTCCCTGCGCGCTCATGAATAATGCACGAGGGGGGCGTGGCCGCGGCGGAGGCCCCGGCGGCCCAGGCGCGGAGGGGGAGACGGTCCCAAGATGGCGGCGCTGCAGGCGGAGCGCGGGTACGGGCTGTCCTGCGGCCGGCTGGGCCGCGGCACCCGCGTGTCCGTGTTCCACGTGAAGCTGACGGAGAGCGCCCTGCGCGCCTTCGAGAGCTACCAGGCGTGTAAGGTGAGGGCCGGGGGGGCGCGGCGCGGCCCCGCCACGAGGCTGCCGGCCGGAGCCCCGCGGGAGGCGGCGGTGGGGATGGAGGTGGGGGGGGGGTCTCAGCTCGGGCCCCGGCCCCGGCCCCGGCCCCGGCCCCGGCCCCGGCCCCGGCCCCGTTTTCGAGGCTGCAGGGCCGCGGGGGGGTTCTCTGTGCCCTTTGGTTACGCCTCAGGTTGATGGGGGGGGGGCTCTTGGTTTTCCCCCCCCGCGGTGTTGGGGGTATCTGTGTGCCCCCTCCCGGGGAGGAGCGGGGGGTTCCTCAGTGGATCCTTGGGGAGGGGGAGGGGGCAGGAGGTGTCGTGTGCCCCCCAGGGGGTGCCCGGGGGGGGAGGGGTGGGGGGGGCTGAGCTGCTGGTCATACCCCCCCACCCCCTCCACGTAAACGGCCGTGGAGCCCCGGGGTGGGGGGGGTCAGCGTCCCTCCTCCTCCTCAGTGACCACGGAACCGCCCCCCCTTCCCCCCCTCCCCCCCCCCGGCTACGTGACACCGGGAAGCACAGGTCCCCCTCCCCCAGCGCGTGTACGGGTCCCCGCCCCCGGTTCGTGTGTTGGGGGTCCCCCGCCGCCCCCATATCGCCGTTCCAGACCGTCTGCGCTGAGCTCTTTCCCCTTCCCCCCCCCCAATACCCCCCCGGCTCGCGGCCTCCGGTCCCGGCTCTGTGCTCTCATCCTCTCGCGTTCTTTTCCCCCTCTCAGTGCCGCCCTTCACCTTGGCAGCAGCCGGATCCCGACGCGCTGTCAGAGCCGCCCCGCTGCCAGCTCTGTAGGATAAACCATATGTTGTCACAACACTATTTTTAATTTCGGGTGTGGGTTACATCACAGCCCCGCGTTGGGCAATCTCCGTGCGGGGACGGACGTAATTACCGTCCCAGGGTTTATCAGCTCGACTTTTTAACGAGCGCTTATCGGTGTTGCGAGAAGCGAGCGGCCCTCGAAGGGCCCCGGGTGGGCTGAGGGTTCGGGTTGTTTTTCTCTTAACAAAATAAATTGGATGTACGTACGTAAAATGAAAGCAGCGAGGGCTGTGTATTAGGAAGGCCTTTTCCTTTGGGGGAGGGTGAGCAGGACGGCTCCGGGCAGCTGCGCTCAGTATTTTGGGCAGCTATTCTGGGTCGCGGCGCCGTGAATAGTGGTGTTTATTTTCCAAACGCCGTTCGGTGGCCATCGGCCACTAATGAACTTTGCTTCCTTCCCCGCCACCCAAAGGAGCAGGAGCTGCCGAGCAGGGAGGGACGGCAGCGCTGTTTGTGCAGTGAATAACACGGCAATTAGCGGCCGCGAGCGCACGCACTGCGTTGGCTCGGTGAGTTTCCCCACTCGGCGATGGGGCAGCGGTGTTGGCACACCCTGGGGCGGCTCTTTGCCACTCTGGGCCGTGATTTAATTTCGGTAAATGGAAAAAAATCGCTCACTTCTGCTCGGTTTGAAGCAGAACGGCGATGCTGTTGTACGGTGCCCTGACCCGGCTTGTTGTGGCAGTGGGGTGGCACGTTGGTGCAGCACCCACGGATGGGGCGATGGCTTCGTTTGCTCGAGCTGTTCTTGGCCTGAAGGATAACGCACTGTGGTGGTACAATCCCAAAATGAAGGCCCTGCTGGGCCTGCTCCTTTTGGGTGGGAGCGCAGCGCAGCGATGGAGAGCGGTGCCCGGCCCTCAGGCCCTGGGATCTGCTGGGTCTCTGTGTCCAGTCGCAGTGCATGGAAGGAGCAGAACCTGCGTTGCCTACTTTGCACCTCTCAGCAGTTATTGCCCGCTGGGCTCTGCAGCTGAAGGCTCAGCATTGGGAAACGTGTCCTGGGCCAGACTGCGTGCTGCTGAGATGGAGCCGGGCTTGTCCTGCAGCCTAAAACAACGCTCAGCTCTCCAAGGAATGCACTCTGCCTTAGTTTGTCTGCGTTAGCCACGCACTGGATGGGCCCAGGCTGTGCTGGGCCTCCTCATGCAGCTTCTGTCCCCTCCACTCTGCCAGGCTGAGCGCTCAGGCTGTGCTGTGCCCTGCCCTGCTTCCTCAGGGTCTCATCCTTCTCTTTCAGTGACAGCTGTGGTGTTACCCCTCCATTACACCTGGGTACCCCTCAGCACACAGTGCTCATCCTTTGCTTCCCACCCCTGACTTCTGGCAGCGGCTCTGGGTGGGCAGATCTGGACTGAGCACCACGCACAGACCCATGTGCCGCCAGCACTCGGCGCGTGCCGTGGTGCCCATCAGTGCTGGGGCCGTGCAGAGCTGCTGACTGTTCCTGGAACTTCCCCGGTGGGAATTTCCCATATTTATCAGAAAACGGCTGTGGTTTCAGGAGCAGCACTCACACGGCGTTGCATTCTGATAACGAGTGACGTGAGCGCGGCCGTGCTCCTCTCCCCGGTACGTGCTGCTGTGATGGCGGCCCTGCTGCCGCTGTCTGAACGTTGGCAGGTGCACGGGCACTCAGCGTGGGCTGAGCTGAGCTGTCCCCAGCTCTGCCCCACACCCTGAACCCGATGTGGGAGCCGTGCTCTGCAGCTGGGGCTCCCCACGTCCCCGCAGGGTGGTATGGCAGAAGCTGTGTCCCGAAGGGTTAATCAGATCCTTTGCAGCCACTGGTGCTGAAATAACTTCCCCAGAGCCTGGTTTAGGGTGGGCTTAAAGCACAAGCTACAAAATGAAGGCTGCTGCCATCGTGGGGTCCGTAGGGCAGCGCACGGGAGGAGAGCGTTGCTCCTTCTGAATCAGAGCTCATTGAATTATCTCCGGGTTTCTGCATCATCCCTCCTCTCCCGTAACCTGTTTTTTCCTGTCCTATTAACTCACTGATGCTGTCGTCCGTCAGAATTGAAGCTATTACGACATGGGGAACATGAGACGGTGACATGACCGAGTGAATCAGCCCGGAGGAGGAGGAGCAGGCCGGGGAAGGAAGCTGTGCTCCAGCTCAGCCATCAGCAGAAATGGGCCGGGACGTGCCGAGCTCAGCGCTGACCCACAGCTCAGCTGGGGCAGGGGGCACAGGGACGCTTCACATCGTTCCCGAGGATTGCTTTGCCCCGTGATCGTTTCCCTCCATTCCCTCGGCCCTGCACGGTTCAGCTCTGCTCAAATTATAGATCCGTCTCTGTAGTTTTGGAATCGCATGGGGAAGGACCGTCTGTAATTTACATGGAAAGTGACGTTCAGTTGCTATGGGATTCGGTGGCAAATTAGAAACCCATTATGCTTTTTTCTGTTTAATGCTGGTGGTAGCGGGCTGCAGCAGGAGTTCTGATTGGTGATGTGCCAAAGGAAAACAGGAACTGTGGGGCAGAGTCCCTGTGACCAAGGCTGCTTCTCCCCACCCCCCCACCCCCGTTTTTTTTTTGGCCATGCTCTGGTTTTTGTCACACACCTCGAAGGGATGCATTGATCAGAGAGCTTGGGTTCGGCCCTTTGGTACCTTTCTGCTTTCTAACAGTTCTGGGGGGAGCACACTCAGTGTCGAACCCCTTTGGTTTCTACAAGGCTGTTGTGTTGTGGTTTGGTTTTTTTTGTTGTGTTTTAAAGCATTTTGGCACTCGAATCTGTGCATCCAGCAGCTGGGTCGGGTGGCTGCCCAGCAAGACTCAACCTGTGCTCACTCTGTCGCTGGTTTTATACTGAACTGAACCAGCAGCGAAGGTGGGAATGCAGGCTGTCGTTTCTATGGAAGCTGTCAGCATCAGTGCATCACTGCTGAGAGTGTGCTCCGGGCTCAGGCTGTGGGGCTGGGCCCATGCGGGCGCTCCCGGGTTATGGGACAGCACAGAGTGCTCTGTCCTGTTCCGTGGGTTGTGTCAGAGCTGCTTGGCACGGGATGGGGCTGTTGAAATCGCTCTGCACCACGCTGCCTGCTGGGGGGGGGGGACAGATGGGGGTTTGCTCAGAGAAGCATTGAGATCTCAGTGCTGAAGGAGCACGGAGCAGGGGGTGTGCGTGTTTCAGAGCTCACATGTCGGCTCAGCGCTCTGTGTAACTTAAGAGCGTGAACTTGCAAAGCATCTCCAAATCCCCGGTGTTTGTGCGTGTTGAAAAATGGGAAGAGACAGCCTGCATGCGTCACTCCCGTGCTCGTTTGTGCCAGCTAATCCACGGGAGGAGAATACGTTTTGGCTGACGGAGTGGTTTTGCTGCTCGTGCACAATAGAGCACGTTGGGATGGAGGTGGCACAGGGCTGGGGTGGGCGTGCGGCCGCTGCGTGGCACGGTGGGGAGGGGTGAGGATGGAGTTCTGTCCGAGCGATGGAGGTGAATTCTGTTTGTGGAGTGAACTTCTGGAAATGAAATGCCCGATAACGTGGGCTGTGCTGATATTTTGCCAGTGCTGTGCTCCTGGGCCTGACCCAGATGCGTTCTCCAGGAAAGGAGCTTGGATTTGCTGATAAGAGTTTTCTGTAGTAGCTCAGGCATTGCTTAGAAACCCGCAGTGTACACAGGGCAGCTTCTGCCCTCCGTGGTAACCCAGCATCTCCCTCTGACTTTATCACAGCAGCTCTTCAGAAAATAAAGGGCCCGAGAGCCATTCCATGGTGCACATGGTGCCCGCCTCCCTGCTCCGCTCCGGCAGTCTGGAAAAGCACAGCTCCGTGCACTCGGTCCCTCCTTTCTTTACATTGGATCAGTGCCTCTTCAATTTAAAGAAACTGCCATTTGTTTAACTCAAAAAGAGGTCACCGCGTGCGGGTGTGCTGCGGGGCCCGCACCGTTAACCCTCCTCGGATCGCCTTGCACACTGCAGAACCTCTCCCAAAGCTTCCCTGGAAACCAGGGCCCCCAATTTGGTCACTGGGTGCCCCCAGCACCAGGTGAGCCCACTTAACGGCTGTGTTCCTTCCAAGCCCAGCGAGCAGCCGTGCAGGATGGAAGTAACACAGCTCTGTCCGTGTCCCTGTGCCAAAGGATCCATATTTTTCCCAGACCAAAGTGGAGGGCACTAATTTAATCTTCCCTCTGTGTTCCTGCTCAGCCAGGGCCCGCTCTGCCACGGGCTGTGATCGATATGCTGCGTGCCAGCTGTGGCTCTTTGAGTCATGTTTCCACACTGCAGTGTCTAGACCAGCTCTGTGTGTGCGTTGTGCTGTACCACTCCGGAGCTTATTTCAGTTGGTTTTCGCTCCTGGTTTCTGTGAGGAAGCGAAGCGGGCCGTGCTGCTGTCTTCCATGTCCCCTAGGAAGAGGGGAACGTGGGGTATGGAGGAATACACTTTGCTTTGCTGCCTCCTTGGAGGATCCCTGCGGATGCACTGCTCAGGGACCGCAGGGCAGCGGCTGCGGGTGCATCTCCATGGTTCCTCTGCGGGGAGGAATGTGCTGTGAGCAACAAAACCTGCAGTCAGCACTCATTGTAGGAATCAAAAAGCTGATAATCCACGCAGATAAGGGCGTCTGGGGGATTGAAGCTGCCTTTAACAGATGAGTATGTGGTCGGTGAGCGGCTCTCCTGCATGCACAGGGGTTTGGGCCGTGGTCCTGGGGCAGGGCTGGCTGCACGGGTTTGCTTCGGAGAGCAGAGCTCCTGGTGTACAGTGACACGAGCTATGGATAGATGGGTGAAAGAAATCATGTTCGCAGCTTGTAATTAACTGCTGCAGCTCGCTGCCATGAAATGTCAAAGGCTTAAGTGCCTCTGAACGAGGAGCAGCGGTATGCAAAGCTCAGGGCTGTGGTTGTGGCTGCTCCACACGTCCCTGTGCCCCAGGACCTCTCTGAGCCACCTCTGCAGCCCCAGTGCCATGGGGTTTGGGTTGGGGGGAGGATGCCCGCTGTCCCACCGTGCCCCATCCTGGGTGCACAGAACCCAGGCGAGCTGTGTGTGCTGCCTGGGGCATTCACGGTGCAGTGCAGCTCAGCATTGTGGCTCAGAGCAGAACTGGGGGCAATGGGAGCTGCACTGGGGCACAGCTGTGGGGTTGTGCTCCATTCAGGCAGCACTGTGGCTGTGCTCTCACCGTGGTGAAGCGGGGTGGGGGAATGCCAGCAGCACCTGTCAGTGCTTCCAGCCCGAACCGTGACCTCTGCTCTGTCTGCCTGCGGAGCTAAGAACCTCTTCTGCTCCCATAAATAGTTTCTTAAGCAGCGCGTAGGAGCTGGGCTGGCCAGTTACTTCTGCAGAGTGCAGTCTGCCACAGCATCACTGCTGGTCCCGACCCCACGTCCTCCTCCCACTGCAGGGGATGCTCAGCAAGGGAATTGCCACAGTTCGTGGAGCAGTCAGGTGCAGTGTGTGCGTGCATCCTGTGCTGCTGTGTGCCCTGGGCAGCAGCAGTGTGTTTTTGCTGTTCTTATCTGCAGTCCTTTTTTTTTCATGCTCATTTTTGGAGTTTGTTGTAAGCGTCCTTGCTGGGTGCAAAGAAACATCTGATTTCTTACTTCGTTTTGTTTTTCGTAGGGGTAGATTTTGCCAGTTCAGAAGAGTATGCTCTTTCTTTTGCTGTTTGTCGCTTTATTTTTGGAGCAGGTTTGTTCCCAACCACCCTGGCAGTGCAAATAGGGATGCAGCTGAAACAGAGCAGGTTCTGTGCCTCCTTAGCAGAGGGAGCACCCCACACCTGCGGCCCCGGCTGCCCCTGCACCCCTGTGCTGGGAGGGCAGGAGATGTGGGGCTGCACCGCAGTGGGTTTGTTAATGCTGGCAGCTGGAGATCTTGGGGGCTGATGGATAAAGCTGTCCTTTGTGACTGCTTTGTTGCTTTTATCCCACGGATCAGGGGATGGTTTGGATTGCTAGGGTCCTTCAGCATTACAGAACGGTGGAGTGGTTGGGTTGGAAGGGACCTTGCAGACCTCCAGCCCCACGCCTGCCATGGGCTGGGTGTTCCCCCCCAGCTCAGGCTGCCCAGGGCCCCTCCATGGCCTCGGGCACCTGGAGCTCTGGGCAGCAGTGCTGGGGCCTCACTGCCCTCGGGGTGAAGGATTTCCTCCTTGCACCTGACCTAAATCTCTCCTCTTTCACTTTAAAGCTGCTCCCACTTGTCCCATCCCTACAGTCAGGTGGCAGAAAATCCCATTCACCCAGTGACGTTGCGTTCCCCACATTCCCATTGCCCCTTCAGATATCCACGATGCCCAAAGCAGCGTGAACCCCTCGCTGGGGCGTGAGGGGCTGGCAGGGCATGGCTGGGTGGGGTCTCTGAGATCCCTTAGGGTCCTTTCACCTCCACAAGAGGTCTTTCTTAGGAAGAGCTCAAGCAGAGCTGTAGTGACGCTTCCCTTGAAGTGTCAGTGGGATGGAGCTGGGCACGAGGAGCGGACCGGTCCGGGCTTGTTTTCCTGCACTCAGCAGTGCGTGTGCTGGGTGAGATCTGTCCCAGACCAGTTAGTCAATGTGAGCTCTAAATTACCTTTCTGTATTTTCTCTTGCAAGAAAAGCAGCAAAGCCTCGTGGCCGATAAGGATCACCCCGGTGCTTCAGAAGCTCGCCTAAGCCGTCTTCTGAGCGCGTCTCAAGTGAATCAGCCCCGGTGTCTTCATACATCCGAAAATAAATGACACTTTCGTAAGCAGTGGGATGGAAGGGCTGTGTTTTCTGGAGGATTGCAGCGGGGATAAGGCTCGTTACCGGGCGGCCTCGGGGCAGCGTTGTTCATTAACCAGCGCCCGCTGCTGTTTACCCCGTGCGATAAGGACGGCGCGGAGCGCTGCCGTCACAGCTGCCCTTTGGAGAGAGCTGCTCCTCTTTATGGCTCTGTGCTGCCAGGTGCCTCTGTGTGCTGCCGGGCTGCTGAGCCCCTTGCAGTCACAGAAGCCAGCTCTGCCTTCTGTTCCTCGCAGCCTGGTAACGCCGTGCTCGTGGGGCAGCGCATCCCCGCGTCTCCGGGCAGTGCTCGGCCCTCACTTTCAGTGGCATAATGGGGTTTTGGTTTCTGGTATGCAAAGCAGTGCAGGTGTCTGACAGCAGACCCCCTGTTCTCTGAAGCAGGGCCAGCAGTTCTCCTGCTGTACCCACGTGCTCTCTGAAGCTCAATCTGGCCCTGCTCACACAGCCGTGCTCCCAGCGTGTGGATGGAGCTCCGGGATGCCACGGTGGATGTCCCCCCACATCCAAGTAACTGGAAGCACACAGGCTGGCGGAGCACACAGGGAATATCAGAAGTATTTAGCAGTATTTATTTATAACAGGGCATTCTTGCTGGCTGTACCCATGCAGGGCTTTTCTCAGAGCTGGACTGCATCAGTGCTCAGCAGAACCCACTGCTGAGCTCAGGAGTGCCCCTCTTCCTTTCTCTTGGGCAGGCTTGGAGCTGGCTTACGAGCTTGGAATACTTTGGCTTTTTGGATAAATGGCATTTAGACAAATTCTTACTTTTCAGTACAGCTTAGAAGCTGGGGTTTTAAACTCTGCCCTCGCTGATGTCTCGCAGCTTTCTGGAGCGGTGAGTTAAGTGTTTGCCCCATCCTTAAGGCGCTCCTCTTTCTTTCTCTGCACCTCTCCTGCTGCTCTAAAACCCACTCGGGGTGCAGGGCTGAGCCCCAGCTGTAGTGATGCTGCCTGGCTGCATCCATGTGCTGAGCAGGGCACAGCTGGGGCTGTGGGGCAGAGCCACGTTCTGAGCTGCAGGCATGGGGAGGTGGCAGTGCCCGAAGTGCTTTCCGTAGGATGTCCAGAAGCTTTTTGCTTTCTTTTGAGAGCTGCCCACACCTCCGGATGTGACAAGCAGCCAGCTGGTCTCCCTTCCCTCTGCAGGAGGCACAGAAATCTTCTTTCGTGGCGTCTTCTGCGAGGGGACTGCTCCTGAAGTGTCAGGAATGGAGAATCTGAAGCCCTGCAATGATTCTTGGCTCGCGCAGCTGCTCAGTAAAGCCTTTAGGGGAAGCAGAGCCTCTGTTCACCTTTTGCAGAGTTGGGAATTGCGGATGATTCAGTTTCCTGCTGCCAGTTGTTTTGGTTGGGTTTCATTTCAGCCCTTTCCCAACTGAACGCCATCATCTGATGGCTCCGTTAGCGTTGTGCCCTCTGTGTGAGGGGCTGTGCTGGGTGCTGCTGGACACAGTGCTGCGTGCAGAGCTCTCTGCAGAACGCTGCCTTCAGAACGCAGATGTGCAGGGTTTGCTTTCCTGCACCTGCGCTCAGAAATGCTGATATTTACTTTTCCGTTTTCCTGCCTCCCTGTAAGCTGTTGGAGTGCTGGAAGCAGAGCTGTGCTGATGCTGAGGTTCTGCCTTGATATTGCAGCGTGAATCCTCTTTTTCCTCCCCTCTTTATGTCAACAGAATGGATAATGCCAAATAGTATTGTATTCGTGACGCATTACAGATGGTTTAATTAGAAAGATTATCGCAATGGAAAGAGACAATCAGAATAAAGGGAACTGCTCAGCCAGAGGAGCCATCTCCAGAAAGAGACCCTTCCCCAGTGCTGGTCAGCCCTTAAGGGGGGGCTGGGAGATGTGGGGCCAGGCTCTATCCCTTCCAGTCACACAGGGGAATGGGATCTATAGGAGATGTGGGGCCAGGCTCTATCCCTTCCAGTCACACAGGTGCACTGCCTTCACCTGTGCTCCCACAGCTGACTCAGGATCCATCATTGGTTCAAGCTGTGATTCAGCAGTTCCCATACACCCCTCTGAGCAGATGATCTCAGGGCCACCGTTCTTAGGAAGGGGCGGTTTTAGGGCTGTGTTCGTTTGACATAAAAATGCCTTTTCCCGAAGCTCAGTTTCAATAGCTTGTGAGTATCAGCGGGACCTATTTCTGGTTCTGTGCTTAATCTTTCACCACGGATTTGCCAACACAGCGTTATCTTTGTACAGGTGCTTTGGGAAACGCTGTTTGGACTTGTTGAGTGCTTTCCCAATGTTATCTGCTGCTTCTGCTCTGGGTTACAGCAGCGAGAGCCTTCCTGGAAGAGCAGCAGTGCCCCATCTCCGCAGCACCGAGCAGCGGGGCAGAAAGCACAAGAACACAGCGAAGGGAGCTTCTCCTTTCAGGGGCAACACGTAGGTTGTATCAGAGCTGTACCAGGGTTTGTGCTGCAGGAGAGACCTCCTGGGTAACCTGGTGGGAAGGGCTGGCAGCTCTCGGGTGGTTCTGCAGTAGCTCTGTGTTCAGGACTGTGTTCATCACCAGCCTGCTGCACAGGGATGCAAACACGCTCTTTTTTGCCTCTGATCTGTGCATCTCTGGAGGTGTGGGAGTTGGCCGCGCAGCGCAGCGTCGCTGGGTCGCCCCACCTCGTTAGCAGTGAAATTGGTGGGAGGCTGTAATGATTAGGCTGCAGATAATGATCCTCGGCACAGAGTCGGTGCTTTGATGATCGCCTCTCATCAGCCCTAACGAGCAGGTCTCCCCGAGCGGCCTGGGAAGCAATGGGAACACAGTGCTGCACCAGGGGTTGTGTCCCCCACCCAGGCAGCTCTATGTGGAGCCCAGGGGATGAGTCAGGAGCGCGGTGGCACGCTGCTGTGTCCCATCGTTGCCCGTTTCTTACAGTGCACGTTGCCCTTCGGTGCAGATCAGTGCTGCTTTCCTGCTTGAACCCAACCGAGAACCTCTTTGGGGTTCTCAGCTCCTTTGTCTGGGAAAACAAAGCTTGCATTTTCTCTGGGGACGGCCCATTGCATCCCGATTGTCCATTTAGGGTTTACTGGAGAGCTCTTTTCTGGGCCTCCCTGCCTTTGTTCTGCACAGCTGCTTGCCGAGCTCGCTGGGGAAAGCCTTTGGTCGCTGCAGACGCAGAGCACACGCGTGTGCCTTGCACGGCAGCTGTGCACTGTGCTGCAGGCAGAGCTGTGCTCACAGCAGCGCAGGAATGGGGGTGCTGCCGGCGAGCAGAGCGAGCTGCAGGCGAAAACACTTGTAATAACTCCCCGAAGGAATTGGGCCTCGTTCTTTAATGTCTCTCTGAAAGGCATGGCCTGAACGGTGCGGACACGGAGCTCTTCTTTTTGGTGGCAAGCTGCTGCAGTGCTGCGTCCCACGGAGCCAGGGTCCCCTGCTGGTGTTTGCCATGGGGTCCTGCACCAGCGCTCACCTGTGGGGCAGTGCTGTGGGGCAGAGCCTTGGGAAGCAGTGCTCAGCTGTTGGGCTTCGGGTCCTGAGCCCTTTCAGATGGATCCCATGTGGTATTCCATGCCTAGAGAGCTCTGGGGTGGAAGCACTGAGGTCCCACCACGCGCTCCCGGTAGCACTGCTCCTCCAGAGCTTTGCAGAGTGGCTCTTATAGGGGCACTCGTGGCTTCTGAACCTTCTGAACCCGAAAAGCTCAAACCTCTGAGGAAGTGAGACCAGTGTGTAGCGTTGCGCAGCTGCAGGACGGCAATTAGAGCCGGGACACGTCCGGCCTCGCGCTTTGGCTGACATCAGAGATCTTTATCTCTTCACTGCTGCCTGTGCTCCTGTCTGGAGGCACTTTGTGTTCGTGAGTGTAGGGAAATCAGGGTTTGTCATGAGTGTGATCCGTGGGAGCGATGCGTGCGTCTCCGCGTGGATGGAGTCCCATTGCTGTGGGATCCCCAGAGCGTTTTCCTTGCGCTGCAGTGTGTGGAAAGGTCTGCGAGGGTTTGGAGGTGGGGTTGAAAAGCAACAGAGCGGTGATGGGGGTCTGTAACTCAGGTCTCAGCAGGCTCCATATCTGTGTACAGCGTCCTGTGTCCTCAGCTCCCAGTGGCAGATGGGTTTTGAACCGCAGTGAGATGGTGTGGTTCTGAGAGATGGGTGTGATGGAAAGGAGGACTGTTGAGGAGGCTTTTTCTCTGGTAGGAGGTAAATGCAAGCCTGGGGGAAGTGGAATGTCCTGGGAGAGGCCCTTTGTCTCTGTGGTGCGTTCAGAGGTGTTTATTTCCACCAGGGTTGGTATTTCTGGCTGCTCCTAATGAACCCTGGGACCGCCGGGGCGCTGCCTCTGCTTGCTTTGGTTTTGGTGGCACTGCTCGAAGCATTGAAAACAAAAAACAAACACATGAAACAAAAAAGGACAAGTGCCAGCTGAGTTGTGCTGGGGTCTGCAGAGCACATCTCACGGCTCTGTGGCCTCTCTGTGTATTTATTGGTATTCCTGATGTTTGCGTGAAGCTTCATGTTCTGAAATCCGTCGCCTTGTTCCAACGTAAACAGGGCTGAGCTCTCCTTTGCTCTGTTTGCTCCCTGACATCGGAGGAAATGGACAAATACATCGGTACTAAGTATAGTGAACACTTCCCGTGCAGTGCTGCCTCCAGTACAAATTCCAGTAAGTGCAGAACAGAACTTCTCGAAACAGAGTATGCTTTAATGGTGTGCGTTTCCCTGAAGAGATGGGAGGTGCTCAGCTGCTTGCCTGGCCCCCAGGCATGCACCCCTGCCTGGGGCAGCACTCTGCTCTGTGTTACCCCTCTATTCCACTGAAGTAATCCTCTGGAATTAATTGCAGACCTTCCCCGATCTGTAATTAACTCTACACGATTCTTTGCCAGGCTTTTTGGAACTGAGATTTCCTACAGTGCGTTGGCTCCGGTGCGGTCTGTGCTGCAGGAGGATTGAGGAGCTGTGCCCGGCCGAGTTTGGGGGGGAAGATGCTAGGGAGGAGGAGCAGGCAGGAGCCACTGTTTGCTTTCCCATCCCATTGCCAGCTTTCTGCTGGAAAAATTTTGCTTTGCACATTCTCCGAGCTGTCATCAGTTTTCCCCTCAGATATCCGCTGTTTAACTCAAAACTCACATGAGCACTGAGGACGCGTAGCGCTCCGCTCTGTGCTGGAGTGGTTTGGGGCCGGGGGGAAGCGACCACAGGCGATCTCAGTACCTCCTCTGAGCTCTCCTTCCTCTGGAGGTCAGTGGCTGAGAGCTGGAGCTGCCCACACTGCTCTTTCATCCTTTTTCTGGCTACAAACTGCTGCTTCTGCAGCCCCTGCTTTTTCTCACTGTATATCTCCGAGCCTTGTTCTTTAAAAAACGAAAAAAGTATAGGTGGAAAATCCAGCTGACTTGTTCGACAGAGCCCTGTGCTTCTCTAATTCTTCTTTTATTTGTTTTTGTAGGATACTGTGACTTCAAAACCGGTAATCCAGTTTCAAGGAAGCCAAGGGGTAAGTCAGCGCAGGGGGAGCGCGCACCGGTTTGCTTTTGCCATGGATCTGAGCAGTCTTTGTCCGTCTGTCCCTCTCCGTCCCATTCCAGCACACTCTGATTTCTGCAGGTGGCAGCTGTGGGGCTCAGAGCTGCTCCGGGGCAGAGCCATGCTGCCCACCATGCAGACAGTCCATGAGCTTGCAGCAGGAGCTTGGTACTGGATGGACTCCAAGGTTCCTTCCAACCTGAGCCGTGCTGCGATGTGGAGATGAGATTTATCTGTCTTCGAGATACAGAAAGTTGCGCGTTGAATTCAGGCACTCTGTGTAAGGAGAAGGAATTTAAGGTTTGCAAAGGCAGCTGTGAATAAGTAGCACTTTTGTGGCAGCCCAAGTGGAAGTTTCAGACGTGCTAGAGCTCTGAGGTCGGGCAGTCCCTCCCTGCCATGTGTCACTTGGGTCCCTGGTACTCCAGCAGGCGAGCGAGCAAGCCGTGTGCCGTGCTGCTGTGTGAGCAGACAGCACAGGTCTGTGTCTGCCCCTTCCTGTGCTGCTCCCTGAGCTCAGCCCAGGCTTCCTCTTTCTGTAGTCTTTCTCCTCCAAGAGAACACAGTGGTGAAATTAGTGAGAGCAGCTCACACGGACCCGCTGCTGGGGTGGGAAGCGTGGCTGTAACCTGGGCAGTGCTGGGAATGGAGCATCCTCAGGAGGAGGAGAGCTAAAACAGCACCAGAAAAAGGGGATGGAGTACCTGAGCCCTCTGCTCGCAGAGCAGCGCTCCGGTGCCACCCCAAGCTCCTCATCAGTGGGTGAATTAATTGTGCTGTCGGGGAGAGGACAAAGGTAGAGCCAGAAAGAGCCCTTTGTCCCCATGTTGTGATTTGTACGGTGCTGGGGGGGGCTGGCAGCTGTGTCACCATCTGGCTCTTAGCAGAGTGCCCGCTCGTGGAGCTGGCACTTCCTGCCCACGCACCGCGGAGATAACGGCATCGATGGGATGAGCTCTCAAATTCAGCTGATTGCATTAAAACATTTTCGGTTTTGGAAGACCCAACCGCAGCAGCACAGGGCTGCCCCTCCAGGAGTGCTCCTAGGGCAGGCTCGGACTGCAGGAGAGCGTCCAGGAGAGGGCTGCAGAAAGGATCCAGGGGCGGCACACAGCTCAGTGAGGAGCGCTGAAGCCCATAGAGAACGAGGGATGAAGTTGGTCAAATCTGCAGGTGCTTACGTGGGGGGGAAGCAGAGGAGGGGGGCACAGAAACCTTCTGGTGCTGCATGTGCTCCTGCAAACTGTTGGGCACGGCTCTGTCAGCCCGACGTGAGCGGAAAGTGTGACGTTTCCCCTCTTTCTTGGGATGAACTCGTGTTGGTATAAATAGAGGAAGGTGAAATTGCCATTCAGAATGAGCTGTACACAGATGAATATTACTTGAAAGAAGAAACACGAGTCACATCTGTGCCGAGCTATTTTTAAGTGCCCATGGTTACTGGTGTACGACTGCACCAAAATTAGGGCTCCCTCAAAGCAGTTAGTGTGCTGATGTGGTGGCTCGAGAAACCTTCTGGTTCAGCTAAAAATAATTCCTCGATAACGGCCGCTTTGCATGCACTGCACATCTCCGTGCCCAGCCAGCTCACAGAAGCTCTACGAGGGCAGTGAAGGCACAGCTCCGGGCGCAGCCATTTCTCCAGCAGTGCCACAGTTGGCACGCATTCTCCAGGTTTTGCTTTGCAAACTGCAAAGCAGCCCCACTTTGCTCCTCTTGCTCCGTGGGCTTAGTGTGCAGAGCAGCCCAGAGCTGTGTTTGTGCTCCCAGCTGGGGGCAGGGGGTTGTTGTCCCCTCACTGGGGTCGGGGGTTGGTGCTGTGGGGCAGGTGGGGGCTGGGCATGCAGCAGGGCACAGAGTGATCACAGCACTCAGCTGTGAGTGCACTGTGCAGGGCTGGAGCTGCGTGTAAGTACAGATGAGTGTGCCTCTGGAGCAGGAGGGAAGCAGATCTCCCGTTGGTGGATCTGTATTTGAGGCCTCAGTTTGCAGAGCAGAGCTGGGGGAGGAGCACAGTGCAGGTGCTGCGGAGAACACTTGATGCTTGATTAAATATTTAATTTAGCAGCCACGTCACGCACCACTGTGAGCCATGAAATCCTGTTGTGGAGTTATAATCTCTTCAAAAAAAGAGTAAGCGTGCTGCCTGGTGCCCTGGCCTGTGCTGTGCTAAAGAAGCAAGTCTCAGATGCTTTAAATTGAACATAAACGGGGATTGCAGGTCTGTTTTAAGCCCAAAACGATAGAATTGGGTCAGATTCCCAGGAAAAGGTGACTGTGGGCTCTGCTTCGGAAGGCAGCGAGCTCCCAGCTCCAGCCTCGGTTCTGCTTCGCTCATCTTCCCCTCCTTGCCTCCTCTCTTACCTTCTCACTGCTGCACCGTGACTTGAATCCCTGCAGCTCCCCACCAGCCCGCACTTCTGCGGTCTCCTGTGCAGCACTCCATCTGCTTTCCTGGGATTGAGTCCCAGAACAGCTCAGAGCACACTTGCTGCCAAGAAACGGGCTGTTGTGGCACTGGGGGTGACCCAAGCTTTTCTCCTGAGCAGCACATCGCAATCCCCAGGCCGGACCGCCCCACCGAAGTGAGGACCTTCACGTTTTATCTCTCCAACATCGGCAAGGACAGCCCCCAGGGCAGCTTTGACTGTATCCAGCAGTACGTATCCAGGTAAGTGAGAAAACCAACACAGCCGTTTCTCACCTTATCTTTCGGAGAATAGTTTCCCTAACAAACCCGAGCAGAACTTTGTTTCTGGAGCCCTTGTAATCAGTTTGTTTGTGTGTGTGTGTATAGGCAGAACAATCTGGCTGCCTCCTAGCAGCTCTCTGCACCCTCCTGTTCTTAGCCAGCACAGCCTCGGCCGTTTGCAGCCACGGGAGCATCTTCTGCACTGCCTTTCTTTTGCAGCAATGGCAACATCCACCTGGATTGCCTGGGGAGCATACAGGATAAGATCACGGTGTGTGCCACCGACGACTCGTACCAGAAGGCGAGGCAGAGCATGGCACAGGCGGAGGAGGAGACGCGCAGCCGCAGTGCCATCGTCATTAAACCTGGGGGCAGATATGTAGGTAAGCAGCACCGGGACGTGGGGGCTGTCCTCGCTGCCCCTCCAGTTGTGCTCGTGTCTGCTTTGCTGCCAGTGCCCGGGCTGTGAATGTCTTGCACCGATATCTGGTAGTGCTTTAGGGGTGTCTGGGAGTGACAGTGTCGGTCTCCTCGTGCTGTGGCTTCTCGATGGTCTCTGTCTCCACTCGAACCTGTGGTGCTGCTTGCTTGGCTCTGAGGTCACGGTGGTGGAGCACGCTGTGTTGTGTCCCTCTGCTGCCTGAGAGCACAGCGTGCAGCACCAGGAGGTGGTCAGCCAGGAGGCACGGGCAGAGCTGCTGGCTGCAGCCTCAGGGAAACCATCTTGCAGTACCAGCAAAGGGAGAAATCTCTGCCGAGAGAATAAAAGTGTGGTGAGTTATCAGTGTGCTCCAGAAGGAGCTCACGGAGACCCAGCACTGGGCTCTGCTCCCTGCCTGGCTGCGGAGTCAGGGTGTAAGGGCTGTAAGTAGTCAGCTGTGAGCAGAGCCCAGCTCCTCCAGGCCCGTGGGATCTGCAGCCTGCCCCTTGGCAGAGGATGTCTGTGCTGAGAGTGGTGCGTTGCAGCAAGCAGAACTGATCCTGACTCATTGTTTTATCCGCCAAGTGCTCAAAACTGAGAAATAAGATAGTAATCAGGAAGGAAATGCATTGATTTCCTGTAGACTAGAGGACTGTTTTGTTTAGCTTATATCCGAGGACGTTACAGTAAGTGGCTGAAGTTGGGCTCGGAAGGTTCTCAGAGCAAATTGCTTCCCAGGGAGAGGCAGCCCAACTTTCCTTATAAGTAATGACAGCTCAGAAGTGGGGGAGTTGACCTGAAACATCAGCACATGGAAGCAGGGAGAGCAGGAGGGCAGCAGGGCTGTGATCTGATGTGTGTGTGTAGGCAGATGCCTGTGGGGCTGTGCTTTATATGCACTGAGTGGTGTGTGTGCACTGCTGTGTGTACGGACACACGGCTGTGATGCAGTGCTGTGCCCTCACTCAGCTTTGTCCTTCCCCTGCTGCTGCCCGTTCTGGCTCCAGCCCCGAGTGGAGATGTCACAATATGTTTTTACTGCTCATGACCTGGCAGGAGCGAGGGGAGCTGCAGAAAGCTTGTAAATGTTCCCATAGCCCCCAGCCAACCGCTGTGCTGGGAAGTTTGACGTGTGAGCCGTGCTCTCTCCAGCACAGCCCTGCTGCTGCTGGGTCGGACTTCTGCTCCTCAGCACGGTGCGTAACAGCGAGCCAGGAAATGGGGACTGGGTTATGCAATCTGCATTTCAGCAAGGCAAACAGCTCAGACAGTCACCAGCATCTCCAGATGACTCAGTTGAAAACATTGCTTCCTAGCAGTGCAGAATCACCACGCGGAGATAAAGCTCCCGACTCGCTGCGATAAATTCCCAGCGAAGGTCACTTTCCTGAGCCGAAGTGCTGCTGCTGCATCCCCACTTCTGTGACCTTGGGACCTTTGCATCTGTTTTGATTTGCTCTTTGTGCTGTTGGTGGCGGGATCCTGGCCCCGTGAGCTGTTCCTGTGTTCAGCATTGGTGTTCTCTGAGTTAACGTGCTCAGCTCAGTGCTGTGGGACCTGCGAGGATTCCAGTTCGAGTTGGTTTTTCAATAGGAATGGGAAAAATGAACTCTTGTAAGAAAGCAAAGCGGAGTGGAGGGAGCTGGCTGCAGGGCTGGGCCGAGCTGCTGGGAGCAGCTCTCACTGCCGTGTAGCAGGGCTCTTCTGTGGGAGCAGTCAGCACTAATGAATAGGGAAATGTGTCAGCGTTAGACCCCATTCACGTGGCCGTGTGGCAGAGAGGAGGTGGACCCGGCCCCATAAAGTTCCTATTGTTCTAAAGCAGAAACATCTGCTGGAGCCGCGCTTCTGCTGAGCTCAGCAGCGGGGAGCCGCGCTGACCGCTTCTCCTTCCACTCCGCGTTTCGACTCCTCTGCATAATAATGCCAAACTTTCCTCCTCCTGGGGAGGAAAAAGTGGTCGGATTAACCACGGGGGTACCCGCACTTGGGATCAATGCAAAGCTGGCAAACAAAGGGAGCTTTATGCATGCTCGTGGCCAGGAGCGCTTGGGTCTGCACAGCCTGGTGCTGCTGTGTACTCGTTGTGAGCGGGTGGGGTGTGCTGTGCTGGCTGTCCTTCACTGTTGTCACCTCGGGGCACTTGGGAGCGTGTGATGAACTCAAACCTTTGCAAGGTGGCTGCTGCAGGTCACTGTTCTCGTCTCATTTTAGGCAAAAAGGTTCAGGTGCGTAAACCTGCACCGGGAGCTTCCGATGCTGTGCCCTCCAGGAAGCGCCCGACGCCCGTCAACCTCGCCAGTGCAATAAAGAGAGGCAATAGCGCGATTTCTCAGAGGCCCTTCAAAGATAGGGTTGTGCACTTACTGGCACTAAAGCCTTATAAGAAACCTGAGCTTATTCTCAGACTGCAGAAGGATGGACTTTCTCAGCAGGACAAGGATTTGCTGGACAACCTTTTGCAGCAGGTTTGTACTGTGATGGAGGCAGCTGTGTGGGTGAAGAGAAACGTGTTCTCAGAAGGGCAGTGAATTCTGCAGGGGTGCTGTGCCGCCTCGGCTGCTTTTATGGGGCACACTTGTGCTTGGCAGTGGGTAGAGGGCCCTAACAGAGGATCTCAGAGCAATGGGAATTGTTACAACCTATAAATCCACTCCACGTGTCTTTATAAAGCAGCGTGTGTGCCATGTTTCCTACGTGCAGGAGGAACGTGTCCCTCCACGCTGAGCTTTGTGTTGTTCAGTGCCTTCCCTGCTCAGCAGTGCCCCTGCTTAGGTGTGAAGATCGTGCAGCTTCTTGCTAACCACGTTATTTGTATGCCAAGTGGGAAAGCTGTCTCCTGGCTGAATCAGTCCCTAATGCTTTGAGTCATGTCGAAGGTGCCATTTTAGGAGCTGCAGTGAACACCTTCATTGCTGAGGCAGGAGCAGACACACCATGGCTATTGTGGAAACACTGCAGCTGCCCTCATCTGCATCGGATTGTTTTTTTCCTCCTCCTTTCCATAGCTGATGCACCAGCTGAGGGGTTGGTTTGCCCGGGGCACGGAGCAGCTCGCTGGAAGTGGCTCCTGCTGGCACAGCTCACTTCTTCCTTTGGTTTTAATCCCTCAGCCCTTTGTTTTCCAGCAGTGCTACAGCGCTTTGGCACTCTCTCCCGAACGCTGTGAGCTCGTTTTGTAGCACTGTGTCTCCTGGCAGAGCTCTGGCAGCCCCCAGCAGGTGGTGGTGAGCCCAGCTGTGGCTGCGTGTTGCCCCGATGGGGCTCAGTGCTGTGCTGTAAGCTCACCTCCTCCAGGGCCGCCAGCGGGCACCGAGCAGCTGGAAAACAAGGTTGGACAAGCTGAGCTCCAGCCATGAGTTTATCTGCATCTAGGTGTGGGCTCCTCTGTGCTCTCGCATCGCTCGCAGGACTCCGTGTTCCTGCTGTGGCCTTTTTGCCTCCTTCTGCAAGGTTTCTATTTTTGAGAGGCGTGGGGTGGAGCTTGCAGAGCCCAGCACGGCGTCACAGGGAGACAGCAGCTCCAGGCTGTGTGCAGAGCAGCACAGGGCTGCATCCGCTGCAGGACAGCCCTGCTGACACTGCCTGCCTTTGCTTTCTCTTGCTTGCAGGGCTGTCTGTGTGTAAGATGCAGCTCCAGCCTTCTTGCATTCTGGCTCGGGGTGTTGGAAAGCTGACAGCTGAAAGGAAACGCAGCGCTCGTCGTGTAAGGCGATCACTGCTTATCAGGAGCACTCGGCCGTGCTTAGTTTTCCAGCTTTCTGCTTTTAAGTTGATAGATTTTTTTTTTTAATACTAGGTTAGAATCTTCCTAAAGGCCAAAATAGCAAGGTTAACTCATCGTTGATGGAAGACTTCCCGCTCCCTCACCTGCTTTTCTGTGGGGTTATCTCATTGCTGTGCAGGCATCAGAGACTCAGAGCCATCACCAGGCCCAGTGCCCCTTACATACACACAGGGCTTTGCTTTCTTTCCAGCCCCGGTGCTCTGCGGTCTCCTGCAGAGGGTTGGCTCCAGCAGTGTGGTGTCTGTGCCCGTTCAGCTCTTGGTTTGTGCTGTCATCATATTTTGCAGACAGGCAACCAGCAACAAGAGGTTAAACGTTCAGTCACGCTGTGGAAAGACTGATTGAAGTGGGATAATGCACAGCACGCTGTTTCCATCCTAGGACAATGCTGCCGGTTCCAGCGCAGTTTCCTATCCACGTAGGCACCGTGCAGTTCTGTGGGGAGGAGAAACACAATGGGATTGGATCAAGTGTCAGAAAGCTGCTCGTGCGAGTGCTCTGAAGCTGCAGCACGGGACCTGGGCACGATGGAAAACCCTGTGTTATAATCACTGTCTTTGCTGTTCTCTCCCTAAAGCTGTCCTCAGTGAAGTTTTCCTCCATAGAAATGCAGCAGGGGACCCTACCACGCCGAGCTGCAGCGTGGCCCCCTTCAGAAGGCAGCTCGGTGTCTGCTGCTGGGCCCCTTCCCTCCTGCAGCCTTCCCATCCCCACCCTGCACTGGTGGGGCCGCTGGGAGCCGTGTGTTCCCACTGGGTTGGCTCCCAGGGATTGACACCAACTGCTGCTGGACTGTTCCAGCCCATCCAAGCTGAATAATCTGCTTAGGTCCAACTTGTTCTTCAGTTTCATCATGCTGATAAGGCAAAGCAAAGCGTAGCTGGAGTAAATCTACAGCATCTAGGGGTGGTCTTCATATTATCCCCTTGTTCTGGTGCTCCTTACTACCACTGAGTGCTGAGTATGAGTGCATCTCATACATCTCTTTTGTCACAGCAAAGTGAGAAAACAAAACTCTGATGTTTTTTTTTGCCAATCCCTTCTGTCACAGGTGGCAAATCTGAGTGCCAAGGACAGCACTTTCACACTGAAAGATTGTGTCTACAAAGAGGTGCAGAAGGACTGGCCTGGCTACTCGGAAGGGGACCAGCAGCTGCTGAAGAGGATCCTCGTCCGGTAATTATTCCCTCTCCTGTGATATCTGCAGCCTGGGGATGCCGGGCCAGGTCGGTAGCTGTGCATGGGGACACGTGGTAGAGCTCTGTAAGTCCAGTGTATCTTAACATCAAGTACGTCTGTTTGTTATCCAGATGAAGTTGGTTAAGCTTGAGAGTATCAGAATGGGCACAGTGTTCAGATCTCGTGCTGCCTGCTGCGGTGATAAAAGCTGCAGAACAAACCTGGATGGGGCGAAGAGCTGCTGCCAGGAGAGGTTAATGGTGGCTTCAAATGCTGGAGTAAGGCCAGCGTGTCCAGGGCAGCTCCATTGAAAGTCCCCTTTCTTTTTTCCCTATCTCCTGGTGCACTGTTTCCTGTGTTTGCTCAGGGCAGCAGAGAACCAGCAGAGCTCTGCGTGCCCGCGCTCTGCTCCTGGGGACGGCCCCGTTCCTCCTGAGCTGTTTGTTTGGAGAAGTGCTCCTTAACTTCTGCCTTGTTCTTTGGGTTCTTTGCTGTGTTTTTCCCCATTCGTTTTCCTGTGGGGCTCAGAGGTGGTTGCAGCAGGACATGTGTGGCTGCAGAGGCAGCAGGGCACTGCTGCAGCATCCCCTGCAACACGCGTGGTTGTCCTTCTGCCCATCAGGACTGCTCTGTGTTGACCAAGAGCTGCACACCCCACTGCTCTCACCATCTGAAAGTGACCACTGACAGTCAGTGCAGTGATGGCTCTGTCTCATCACTGCTCTGATGCTGTCAGCTGGCAGCAGCAGCAGGGAAAGGGACCACAGCTCCCAGATCCCACCACT
The DNA here is from genome assembly GCA_023055505.1 of Callipepla californica brunnescens. Taxonomy (NCBI): domain Eukaryota; kingdom Metazoa; phylum Chordata; class Aves; order Galliformes; family Odontophoridae; genus Callipepla; species Callipepla californica. Next base: position 951,121 of record JALIRH010000043.1, on the reverse strand, counting down.
ATTCTGTGTTTAAATGTGTGCAGTTTTTGGTGTGCTTATCCTGCCAAGCTTTTGTCACACGGATGGATGCTCTACCTGACTTGTTTCTGAGACAGATCTTCAGCCCAGAGTGCAATAAAACGAGTAGAGCATGGGCTGTTGGAGCAGTTTCCATGCTTCGAAAGCACAGCTGGCTTGGAGGTGAGACTTTCCCCAGCCATCCTGTGCTCCAGGTGCTTCGGCGTGCTGAAGAGAAATCCAACTGATGCAAGTGGTCTCAGTGTTGAGTTCTGATTAAATAGAAAAAGCTCAACTGCCGTGCAGTCTGTATGGCTTTCAGAAAAGGCAGTTTCTCCCTGCAGAAGGCAATGTTTGCTGCTTTTTGTTGGAGTTGTGGCACTCAGTTATGCGAGGGCCTAAAAATAGACCTTGGAAAGGATGTGTTCCACTGCACAAACAAAGCCCCGCTCAGCGGGCAGGTAGTGGGGCTGCAGAGTGGAAAAAACACGTCGGGCTACAGCAGGAGGAAAACATGGGCAGGGGAGCACAGGGCTGCATCCCACTGTGCATCCAGCACCGCTGGGTGATAATGAGTTTGGGCTAAAGCAGCGGGAACCCAAAGGAGCCGCGTTCAGGGCATCCCTGGCAGTCAAAGCAGACGTGAGGGCACTGTGCTCTGCAGGCAGATCCGTGTGTCTGAACAGCCCCAAATTCTGCTTTGCAGGAAGCTCTGCCAGCCCCAGAACAGCAGTGGGTTTCAAGGAGAAGCACCTTCCCTGAGTCCACCGAAGGACACCACCAACTCCGGCTCTCCTCCGCAGGTAGGCACAGCCTCCCCAGCACAGCCTGAGCCTGCAGCTCGTGCTCAATCACTGCTGGTTGGGATTGTTCCCTTAGGTTTGAGCCATACTCTGGCTTTCCTCAGCATTTCTCCCCTGGCTGCAGTTCAGTGTTGGGCTGTGGGGAGGATCTCTGAAGGTGTGCTCTCAGCTTTAGTTCAAGGGCTGGATTTTTTAGAAGTGCCTCCATCCCTCTTGGCATTCCAGGGAGAATGCGAGCTTGTGTTTTACTCATTACTGATAATTGACTGGAACGAAGCAGTAATAAGTAGCTCCCAAACACAGCTGAGTTATTAAAAACCTTGACCTTTGCAAGCTAATTGCTGTGACAGATCAGGAGCAGGTCGGTCTGCTCTGTGACTTACTGAGATGCCAGTGCACGGAGCTGTGGACATTTTAGCTGGGTTTCCGTGGCTGTGAGCTGGGAGGGAGCTGCACTTGCTGGTGTGTGAAGCAGCGTGTCCCACTGACTCTGAGCTCAGCTGTTCTCGCTCGTGCTGTGAAACGCTGCCTTCCCTTCTCTGCTGTGGGTCAGCCCAGACAAGTTGGGTATTTATTCTCCTCCTGCCAATGGAATGTGTAATGCTTACTTGTCTGGACAGACGCACTGGGGATTAGTGGCAAGGAATATTAGCAGGTAAGGAAATTATGTGCTTTCTGGCAGTGAGAGGTAAGCAATTCTCCATTGAGAACAAGAACCACGCAACTTGTTTGCCAAGTGCCTCATTCCAAACGCACTCCTGTTCTGCTGTGGGCACGGTCCTGGTGAGCAAGGAGTGGTCCCTTCGAGTTGGCTGGGGGTGGTGGTGCTCTTAGCAGCCGGGCTTTGTGCTTCATGTAACACAAACAGGATGTGCTCCTGACGGTCCCAATCAAACTGGCTCTGGGTAGCCTTAAATGCAGAATATTTGGGCACGTTCATTTGTGGAAGGAAAGCAAAGCATGGGATGGCTTGGATTGGGAGTGACCTTAAGGATCGTTGGGTTCCGATGAGAACCCATTTATACCCAGAGAGATGGGGTTGGCAGAGAAGGGCTTTGTTGGCTGTAGGACAAGGTAAGGGGAGAACGGCCACTGTTGGCTCTGTCAGCTGCTGGGGAGCAGTGGGCAGAGGGGACAGCCCCTCCTCTGGGAGGTGGATGGCTGCAGTGATGCTGCTGAGCCGGTCCGACCGCCCCTGGGTGGCAGCAGCAGGATCCTCACTCAGTGCTGTCCTTGTGACCCCGCAGCTGGCAAAGAGAAATTATAACTGGGGGGAAAAGAGGCAAATTGGCAGCTCCGGTGCAGAGCAGCTGCTGGGATGGAGCAGAGTTTCCATGTGCAAACAGCCCTGTCTGAGACAGTAAAGAAAGCAATGAAATAGCCAAAAGAAATAGCCCGATCCATCCCTCGCTTTCCAATGGGCAGAGGTGGGCAGCAACAGGAAACCTCTGTGCTCCCTCTGCTCCGCGGGTAAAGGAGGGATGTTTGTGTCTGGAGCCACGGGGTGACCTGAAGGCATTGCCGAGCCCAGCCCTGCTCTGCACAGTGCCTCTCAGACCCAGTCTGCACATGACATGCCTCAGTCGGTCCATGGCAGCTGGTGCTTCCTCACCCCTTCTGGGAAATGCCCTTCTAGAAGAGGAAGGAGGTGTTGGGAGCTGGGGGCTGTCCTCCCGTGCTGCGGGACACACTGCAGCCTGTGCTGCTCTGGGACGAGCCCTGCAGGGCTGCTGGGGGGCACGGATGCTGTGTGCTGCTGTTCTGCAGCCCCGCACCACCACCTAGCGGCCGCAGCCCGAGCTCTGCCGGCGCTCAGGGATATCCTCCTCCTTTTTTCCTCCGCAGAAACGCTCCCAGCCGCTCGAGTTCATCGACCCCCTGGCCAACAAGAAGCCCCGCATCTCGCATCTGGCTCACCGAGCTCAGCCCACCTTCAACGGGAAGCTGAACGCCAACGGGAAGGACGTCCCCATCCCCATCCCCTCTGCTGCGCTGCTGCCGGAGTCGGTGAGCTCCAGCTCCAGCCTGCCGGAGCTGCCCCGTCCCCATGACCCTCTGGCCGATGTCAGCAACGACCTGAGCCACAACGGCAGAGACTGCGAGGGCACGGAGCCGGCCGACAGGCTGAGCCTCCCCGCGCCCACAGACTGTCCGCAGACGAGCAAGCACAACTGCAGCTCGTACGTAAAAAGCAAGAAAAAATCCAAAAAGCACAAAGACAAGGAGAAAGAGAGGAAGGAGAAGAAAAGCGAAGAGAAATGCAAAGAGGAGAAGCAGGACTGTGAAGTAATAAAAAATGCTGACTTAGTTAGTGACCCGCAGGACGTGCCAGGTACGTGCCCAGCTCGTGCTGTGCTGGTGCTGCTCCCCTTTGTGCCCTCAGTTTGTGTGAGGGATGAGCTCGCCGTGTCGCTGCGTGGTTGGTGAGGTGTCAGCAGCAGCCCTGCCTGCAGACCAGCAGGGCTCTTCCTCTCCTCAGAGGCCGTCAGGTTTTTCCTGTTGAGGCGCTGCTCGGACCGACCTCAGTCCATGTCGTGTTTCTCCTTGTTAAATTAAAAGCTTTATTAATACGTAGGGATGAAAGGCAGGCATCAGGACCTGCTGGAAACACAGTGCTGCTTCGTTACCTGAAGCCCTTCTGCTTGTGGTCGGTGTTGTGGTGATTGCTTGATTGATTTGTAACTCTGCCCTGGGAAGTTAGGCACCAAACTGAATGCAGAGGGAGCAATAGCCAGGTCTGTTGGTGAGAGCTGTGCAGCCACCTCCTCCAGGCTGGAAGCTTCCCTGCTGCCACGCTGCTCCTCAGCTGTTGCTGTTGGATGCAGTGGAGGTGTTTTCCATCAAAGCAGTGTAGTTCTGGGGCTGCTCTGTGGACCCTTAGAAATGTGAGCGGGTTCCTCCTCGTGCTTGATACGTGACAGTCACCCACATCTGTCTCAGAAGGGACAGCAACTCAAAACCCACGTTAATTTGTCACCTCTCCAGTGACTTCCAGCTGCAGTGTGTGCTGCTGATGTGCGGACGAGTTCTGTGCTCTGCGGCATAGTGCTCTCGTGGAGCTGTGCTTTTCCTGCCCTGAGCTGTTGCCAGCCCTGGCTGTCAGTGTCACTCAGTGAGCAGCAGTGCAGGTTTCCACCGTCTGTGTGTGGATCTGTGCCCCTTTTTGCTGACATTTGTTTGGATCCATTGGGTTTTGATAGTGCAGGGACCCTCGGGGTCCCGTCTGCAGACAGTAGGTGGCACTCACAGGCAAAGCAAACCTTCCTTCTCCACCCCCATCTTCCTCACTCACATTCTGCATTGTCCTGCATTCCTTTCGGGCCCCTCTGTCCTTCTCTGGGATCTTCTTAAGCCACACTCCTTAAAACAGAGCAGTTTGCTCCCCCTGCAGAGCTGCAGGAGCCAAATCCCACAGGCCTCGTGGGCCTGTGCTTATCCCATCAGGATCTGCAGTAACACAGCTGCCTTCTCAGCTGAGGGCAGAGCCAGAATTCCTTTAGAAATCAATATCTGTACGTTGCAGACAGGTTCGGGAGTGCACAGCTGGGTTGCACGGAGGCTCAGAGCTGAGGAGCACCTATAACAGAGGTCTTGTCTTTTTTTTTTTTTCCAGGTTTAAATGGGACATGCAATAACTCTAGTGTACCCACATCCACTTCGGACATGCCGGATTATTTATTGTAAGTCACTTCATGGCTCACGGAGCGGCTTTGGGGTCACGGTGTGAGCTGAAAGTCACAGCATCTCGGTGACTTTGGCTGGGCTTGGGTGGTGCAAAGCCTTTGGTGCTGATGCACCCAAAGGTGCGGCTGTTCAGCGTGGGCTCCGTGCTGGTCTGGGTCACACTGGGTACCTTCAGAAGGTGCTGGAGGTGCACTCAGTCTATTCCACGTGCTTTCTCGCCCTACACTTTGCCACACGATTGTGCTGAGTGTTTTGCAGCCACAGCTGAGTGGCTCTTGTGCTCCTTTCAAGCCTCTGTGCACAGAGGCATCGTGCTCCTGCTGTTCCAAGGTCTGGCACAGATGCAGAACTGCATGTTCCGTGGGACAGCAGGAACTAGAAGCGCTGCAGCGCTATCAGTGTCCTCCCACACCCTCAGCTGCTCCCGGGCTTTGCTGTACCTACACATTCCACCCCTCCCTGCGCTGATAAGGAGCGCCTCATATCACAGGGAGGTCAAGGCAGTCATGCTGGCAGTTGTCTCCGTGCTACTGCAGCTCAAATCGCAGGAGACCGCCTTGCTTTCCAACGTGTCCCCCTGCTCTGGCACCCGGTCTGGAGGGAGGACGTGTAAAGCAGTAACACAATCACTCTCCCTTAGAAAATACGCGGCCATTTCCTCTTCGGAGCAGCGTCAGAGTTACAAGAACGACTTCAACGCGGAGTACAACGAGTACAGGGACTTGCACGCCCGGATAGAGAGGATAACGCGGCGCTTCACGCAGCTGGACTCCAAGCTGAAGCAGCTCTTGCAGGGCTCCGAAGAATACAAGGTAGAGCAGGGAACCCCTGCAGGGGCTGCACCGCAGGCAGCGCCGTGGGCTGTGCTCACAGCAGCTCTGTGTCGGTCGGTGCTGGAGCTGGAGTGTGCATCACAGCACGTGCTGACAGGGGAAGGCCTCGCTGAGACAATCGGCGGCCGCAGCCAAAAGCTGCTGGAAGTGATTAGTGTATCCCAGCCAGAAAACGCAGTGTGCACACTGGGACCGGGGGGAGCGGGGCGCGGGCGTCTGCTTCACTCCCACCTTCCATCTTCATTGTGTTATTCAGCTCAGCTGGGTGGTTTTAGACGAGCTGTAACCATTTGTGACCTTAGGAAGTCTCGCAGTGAGCAGATCTGTACAGGGAGCCTGCTGTGCTCAACGCTCCCTCGAGCATCCTTTGAGCTTCGGGTTCCCCACCACAGTGTCCTTCGCATCTCAGGGAGAAATGAGGCTGAGCCATGGAGGAAATGTCTGCTGCTGTGGGATTTCATGGCTGGGGGCTGCAGTGGGGTTAGGGCTGCAGGGGTTAGGTTTAGGGCTGCAAGGGTTAGGGTTAGGGCTGCTCCTCGCAGTGCTTGTGGGGGGGGAGCAGGGTTTGCTCAGAGCTGCACGCATCGTGCCTTTGCTCAGCTGTTGCTTTGGGCTGCAGAGCTGTTGGCTGCTGAGAAATTGATCCTTTCTCTTTTCCTTTTCAGACCATCCACGATCAAATTTTACAGGAATACCGGAAAATCAAAAAGGTGGGTGACAGTTTCTGGCTGTGGTGGGGTGGTGCTCCGAGGTTCGCAGCCCAGCACAGCACAGCCTCCAAAGCATCCCCAGCTCAGCTTCATTCAGCTCGAGCTCATCCCTTCGCTGTTCAGAGGGTTTCCGTGCAGCCAGGGCTGCTCTGTGGGTGCTGAGGAGTGCTCTGCTGTGAGCAGAGTGGAGCGGGAGAGGGAACCCATGACGTGAGCATCTCTGCCCCTCCGAGGGGGAGAGCAGTCTGTGTTTGAGGGCTCCTGCAGGTCCGTGCTGCTATGGGTGTCAGTGCAGGGCTTCCATCCCTTCATGTGCACATAAAGCAGGAGCTGTGGGGTGGGGGTGCAGCTGGGGGCTGTTTTTATCATCTGCCCATGGAGCCTCGAGCCCTCCCATCCCTGAGTGCTCCGGAGCAGCCCCCGTGTGCCACGAGCTCCACTCTGCGTGGGGCTCTCAGGACCCCCCCCCCCCTGATTTCAGTACCCCCTTCTGTCTCTCATCGCCCTTTCTCTTTGCAGACCAACCCCAACTACAGCCAAGAGAAGAACCGCTGCGAATACCTCCACAACAAACTGGCCCACATCAAAAAACTGATAGCAGAGTACGACCAGCAGCAGTTCTGAGCGGGGCAGAGCTGCTGGGCCTTCCAGCACCACCACCCCCCCCCCCCCTTCGGAGATGAGCGTTAATTCTTCGTGCCTGAAGAACGTGGGGATCCCGAGTGGGGGGGCACGGCCTCTGCCCGCAGCACGCGGCCCACGGAGCTCTGCTTATTTCAAGACACTTAAAGGGGAAAAAAAACAAAAAAACAAAAAACCCAATAAAGAAAAATTGCCTAAAGTGACCGAAGCTCCCGAAAGGTTCACGGTCAGAAGTTGTCCCGGATCGGAGTTCTGCACCAAACGACGTCGGCTCTGTGGGGCCGCAGCTGAGGAGCCCCCACTGTGCCCACGGAGCTGCCCCGGCACGGGTGGGGGGGGGGGGGGGGGGGAGGGGATGGAGGGATGGACGGACGGACGGACGGGTCCCGCCTGTCTTTGACTTTTCTAGTTTTCTACCGAGGGCAGCGGGCTTTTATGAAGCGCAGACCGTGGTCTATTTTTGTATTTAAAAAAGAAAAAAAGAAAGAAAACAAAACCAAAACAAAATTAACACCCCCCCCCCAAAAAAAAAACGGAAAAAAAAAAAAGAAAAAAACCCATCCCCTCTCCTCGGCCGTCTCCTGCTGCTCCTCCATCCATCTCCCGTGTGCAGTATTACCGGAGCTCGTGGGCAGTGCCCCGCAGCGTGGGAGCCGTGGGGCCGCGCTTTCCCACGTGGGGCGGCCCCGGCGCTGCTCCCCCCCCCTCCCCCCCCCCCCCCAATTTTTTTCCTTCCTTTTTTTTCCTTTTTTCCTCTATTTGGGCGCATCGCAGAGCGCAGGGGGCGGCCCGGAGCTGCCCCACCCGCGGAGCCCCCGCAAAAATCACCGCCGCTCGCGTGGGTCCGCGTGCTGTGCGAGCCCTTCCCACGCGTGACTCCGCGCCCGTCGGTGCTGTGCGCGCTCCGGGTGGGGGCGGCCGCGCCGCAGTGCACGCGGGGACGCTCCCCCCGCCCCCACGCGTGGGGGGCAGGATGGGGGGGGGCATTTCGGTCGGCTGCTTTATTTCATTTTTGGGGGGGGGGGGCAGCGATGGGGTCCCCGATCTTCAGACTCAGAGCGGAACGTGGAGCGCTTCGAGTGCGCAAAACGGGAACGGCCGAACCGAACGGAGCCCCCGACGGGGGGGGGAGGGGGGGCACCGTGGGCACCGCCCTTCACTCACTGACCCCCGCGTGGCACTCCGTGACCGCTGTACTGTGTGGGTAAAGACACTGAGCCGCGAGGTTGGAGTTTACAAACGGAGCTTCTCACTTTGCCAAAACGTTCCGGTCCGAAGGCGGCGCCGTCGGAGTTCCGAACCCCTTTTTCCTGAGAGCTGAGTGTCTCTTTTTTGTTTTCTCCTTTTGTTTTTTCTTTTTCTTTCTTTCTTTTTTTTTTTTTTTTACACTGAAGAAAGGAGGAAAAAAAAAAAAAAAAAAGAAAAAGAAAAAAGAAAGAGCTGAATGCCGATTTTGCAACGTATAATAAATTTCACTGTATTGGGAAACGAGCGAACAATGCGGGCGCATCTTTCAGTGCAGCGCTGCGGAGAGCCGGGAAAACGCGGGTGGGGGAAACGCGGGTGGGAGTGGGGAATGCGAAATGGGGCGGGAGGGGAAGCTCAGCGCAGTGCTGTGCCCGCTGTGCAGGCTTCGGTGGGGGTGGGATTCGGATGGGGAGGACGCGGGGGGGATGGAGGCAGAGCCCCCTGGGCCGAGCGGTGCCCGCACCCCACGCGGAGCGGCCCCGAGTGGGGGCAGAGCCGTCCGAGCCGCCCCCGCCCCGCGACGCCGTCGAGTCCCGGCCACGCGTGGGATCCCCGCCCCGGACCCGGGGTTCCGTCCCGTCCCGGTGTCCCCGGACGCCTCCTCCGCACCCCCGGCGGCCGCAGACGGGGTCAGGCCGAGCGTTAATTAACTGCGAGTGGAAATTTACTGCGATCCCTCCGTGCCAACGCCGGGCGGACCGCGGCGGATCCCCGCTCCTCTCCGCGCCCGTCGGTGCGGACGGGTGGGCGGCGGCGGCGGCTCCGGGGACGTGCGGAGCCCCCGCGGTGCCCCCCCCCCGGGGCGGACGCGGTCACCGTCCCCACAGCCGCTCCGGGTCCCTCTCCCCCCCCCCCCCCCACGGTGTAGAAGCGCTGCGGACGCTCCGTCCGTTGGGGCCGAGCGCCGTTCCCTGGCTGCTCGACGGCAGGAGGGGGGAGGTCCTTAGGACCACTCATTCGCCCCCCCAACCCTTACGGAGCCGATCCGTCCGTCCCTTCGCACGCGTCCGTCCGTCCTCAGGTGCGCAGATCCCGGAAGGTCACAGCGAAGGGACGGAGCACCGCGAAGGGTCGGGGGGGGGGGGGGGGGAGCGTCACGCACGGAGGGAACGAAACCCCGACGGGAAAGACGCACGAGGACACAGAACGGGACCCGGACCCCCTCAAGGGGGGGGGGATGGGGGGGGGGGATGGGGGTCGCGGGGCCATTGCTGCGGGGCCGGGGCGGTCTCCATGGCTGCGCCCGTTGGGTCCCCGCCAGCCCCGGGCCGCGAGCGGAGGCGTTGGGCACTCGGCCCACGGAACAGTACCGCGTGGGAGGGGTGGGAAGGAACAATGGTGGGAGTCGTGGGAGGGGGGCAAAAGAAAAAAAAAAAAAGAAAAGGAGGAAAGCAGTGGAAAAATACCAGCCCTCGGCCCCTGGCAGCGCTGCCCGGACCCTCCCCGCCCGACGGATTATTGTACAAAGAAATGTTATTTTTGTTTCAATAATTTGCTGAGGCGCTGAATTCCAACGCGGGGCTCATTCTGTCCTCTGAGGGAGCATTGTTCCTCCAACGCCTTCGGGGCCGCCCGCGTCCCCCGCTCCCGGAGGTGTCCCCCCCATCCCGGCCGCGTCCCTCCGTCCCGCGGTCCCCACGGACGGTGCCCGGTGCTCCCGGTGGTCCCCGCTCCCCCCCGTGGGAGGCGGCCGAGCTGTCCTCACGCGCGGCGGGGATCGCGGGTGGGGGGGAAGGACTGAGGTGGGGGGGGGGCTCGGGGCGTCGCTCCGCTGCGGGGGATGCTTTGAAGCGGATTCTTCCTATTGAAACCGGGACCTCCTCGCCGTCCGCGGCCACCCCGGGGTGACGGGGGCCGAGCGGGACGGGGCTGCGGGGGGATCCCCGTGGGGCACTGCGGGATCGTGGGCTCTGGGATGGCCGAGCCGGGGGCTGCGGGGGAAGGGGGGGAGGGGGGGGATGCTCAGGGGGCGGGAGCTCCGGGCCGTGGTGGCACCGTGGGAGCGGCACCGTGGGAAGGCGCCGGGTCCCTCCGCCGCTCCGGAAGCCGCCGGTGCATGG